>CM052809.1:119175370-119213029 GCA_028533885.1 Nasua narica
TTTTTTTTTTTTTTTTGAGAGAGAGATAGAGAGACAGATTGAGCATGAGAATGAGAGCAGTGGGTGGCTGGGGAGAAGGGCAGAAGGAAAGGGAGAAAGACTCCCAGCCAGTTCCACACCCAGCATGGAGCCCAATACAGGGCTCAATCCCAGGACCCAGAGATCATGACCTGAGACAAAATCAAAAGTTGGACACTTAAGCAACTGAGCCACCCAGGTACCCCAAAAGGCACTTTGTAATAGAGACCCAACCAGTATTCCTTAAAACTGTCAAGGTCGGTAAAACAAAGAAACCCTGAGAAAATGTCACAGCCAAGAAAAGCTTTAGGGGGTATGATGGCTAAATATAATATGGTATCCTGGATGAGACCATGGAACCAGAAAAAAAAAAAAAAGACATTAGCTGGGCGCCTGGGTAGCTCAGTGAGTTAAAGCCTCTGCCTTCAGCTCAGGTCATGATCTTGGGGTCGTGGGATCGAGCCTCATGTCGGGCTCTCTGCTCAGAGAGGAGCATGCTTCCCCCTCTCTCTGAATGCTTCTCTGCCTACTTGTGGTCTCTCTCCTCTCTGTCAAATGAATAAATAAAATCTTTAAAAAAGAAAAAAAAGACATTAGGTAAAACCTAAGGAGATACAAATAAAGTATGAATGAAGTTTAGCTGATAATAGTGTATCAATAATTTTTTATTAGTTGTGAAAAATGTATCATACTAGTATAAGTTGTAAACAATGGAAAAAACTGTGTGAGTTAAATGGAAACTGTATTATTTTCAAAATTTTCTGCAAATTTAAAGTTATTGTAAAATTAAAAGTTCATTTTAAAACACGTGTAAAGGGGTGCCTGGGTGGCTCAGTGGGTTAAAGCCTCTGCCTTCCGCTCAGGTCATGATCTCAGCGTCCTGGGATCAAGCCCCGGATCGGGCTTTCTGCTCAGCAGGGAGCCTGCTTCCCCCCTCTCTCTCTGCCTGCCTCTCTGCCTACTTGTGGTCTCTCTCCTGTCTGTCAAATAAATAAATAAAATCTTTTAAAAAAATAAAATAAAATAAAATAAAACACGTGTAAAAACCCAAGGAGACAGATTAAATGGAGATTCAATAAATCAATCAACATTCACTTGATGGAATATTATGCAGCCATTAAGCATTTTAATACTTGAAAATTTCTTGCAACAATGACTATATTTATATAACTATAGAACACTATAAACCACAATAACAAAATATATATCATTACATGTTACACTTTATAAAGTATGTTAATGTATCTTACTGATAACCAATATGCTTCATGTGTATATTAATGCCTGTGTATAACATCATATTTTTATATACATTAATACAACTGCCAAATGTATTTGGGAAATCAGTTCTACTATCAGTTTAATGTAAAGTTTTGTAACTTTGAATATTCCCTTTTTTAGCAATGATATTATTTTAATGAAAATGCATAAATGAATGCAAATTTTCATTCTAGCAGATTCAATATCACTATATTTTTGGAAGTAATCTATTATTTGTAGGTAATGGGGAATTGGTTTATTTTAAATTCTCTTTAGTAAAGGTATTCAGTACACATGGCTGTCCTCGGGCCATCTAGCAATTAAAATTCAGGAAACAATTCTTCTGGGTTACTTCAGTTATTTTCCTCAACCTGAGGAGTTTATCATTAATTATGTCTTTTAACATAGTAAAGAACTCAATAATAACATTCCATGATTTTTAGTTCTATGAGGAGTTCTTCACCATTCCTAATCACCAGAATCAGTCCACAGCGAGTTTATGGAAGCCTTCGCTGAATGGATACTACCTTGTTCCTCCTGTCATCACTTCCTCCTCCACCTTGCAATCTAATCTGGCTTTACACAGTTGTTGTTTACCAAAGGCAGGTATAAAATATTAGCCGAGCCTAGTGTTTTCCAAATAGAATAGTATGATTAGAGTCCAGAGGTTGGCAAGATGACGTAATTTTCCTCCTTCTTTTGTTCCAGTAATTTACATTCCCTGGTGAATAACACTCTCCCTCTCTTTTTTAAATCTACATCAGGAATGTAAAACTCTATGAGCATTTTCTAAGTATGGAAAACTGGTGAGTCTATGACTATTTACATGTTTTGTTTTGTTTTGTTTTTCCACTGCATTTATAGCTTTTTTAATGGAGCTTTCAATTCATGGTGTATAATACAACAAATAAATGTGAATGGATTGGGTCATGTCTCAGTTACATACTGCTCTTGTAATCCGACACAGTCCCAAGGATTACTGCAATATTAAAATTTAGATAGAAAGGTAATGAAAAAGATGCATTGGGCATATACAAGCAACTATTATTATTACTCTTAAAGTTCTTTTTTTCACGGCAAGACATAGTTCAGCCATAATGCTCTTGAGTATGCATGAAAAAGACAATGAAAAAAGGTACTGGGCTAGGCTTCTGTCAAGATAAAAGTGGTACATTGTATATATATTTGATTATACAGCTACATTTTCAAAAGTATTTTCTACATAAAATCTCATTGACTTCAATTAGAATTTGCAATCTAAGTACACCATATGGCTTTGCTTAAAAGCAATGAGACTATTAAATTTAATTACTTTTATATGTGTTTCGCATGGTAAAGGTGCTTGTTAAAAGAGCAGCACTATATGAGAATTATTTCTAGTAAAAATTGAAAACTAAGAAGATGGCTACTCTCTGGTGGTTAGTAATTGGCAGTCAATGCCACAAGAAAAGTAATTTTCAGTAATACTGAAAAATAGCAGGCAGAGAACAATGTCACTTTGCTAGTTTCATCACTACTTTATATAACAACATTTGAATATAACGTGAATTAAAACTATTGTTCTAAAAGCATAGTATTTATTCTACTTCTAGGTCTTGTCTTCCCTTCTCCCTTCCCCATAACAAATATTGATGGCATTACAGTTATTTCCTTCATCTTGTTCCTTTAGAAAAAGTGTTCCAAAGTTAGATCTCTAATAAAGTCAGATATGCAATATAACAGAAAGGAATGGGTTATAATTCACTGTGCAAATATTGTTGACTAGCATTAGAGAATACTAAAGTCTGTGGCAAACTGGAACACAGACACCATTTTAAAAGTATAATGTTACATTAGCTCCAGGTAATTTTCCCACGTAACAATTGAATTTTATCCACTATTGCCAGATCCGGTGAATTTTTTTTTAAGAAGTTGAAAATCTAGATATGAACTAAAATAGTCAAATTTTAAAAGATGAAAAAAATTAAACAATTAATGAGCAAAAAACAAGCATCTCTCCAAGCTAAATATGGTTCGTGGGTTGCCTGTTTTTTGTTTTTGTTGTTGTTTTTCTAGCATTCTAACTTATATCACCAAAAAATTTGCTAACAAAGTAAACAAAAACCATTATTTGCCTGCTTCCTCATATAAGCAATAAAGTCAGAAATATCAGAAATTCTAGACAATGAAAAGTAGCTGTTTTTCCTAAACAAAACAAAATATAAACAGTTGAGAAAAAGTCCAGCAAAATTGAAAAAAAATTGCATTATAAAATCTTATTAAAAGCTAATAAGGTTCATTCAGATAATTTCTAAAAAGTAGTATAATTTCCTTCATTCTTATGGTAAACTGTTTTATTTCTGATTTTGATTTTCTTTAAAATTCAGTCTTTATTCCTAGCTCAACTATGGTTGACTGAACATAGATGATTATCATTCTTCCTACTAGAATCTCAATAAAATCATGTAATAAATATTTTTTAAAATCAGCACAAATTGCTTTGTTGAAAAATCATAAAGGGTATATCCTCCCTACCTGAGCAGGCGTTTCCTGAAATATAATGCATATGATGATGGCAGAGAGTTAACTTCAGTGGGGCAGTAACCTGCTATTCTATGCAAACAAAACAAGGTCACTCCACCTTGCCCCCTCACCACTCAGCTTTAGAAAAAAAAGTGCATTCTTCTACTTTCAGATCATGCTTGGATTAGCTTCAAGATGAGAGGAAAAGAAGCAGAACTTTTTGTTGTTTTGTTTCTTATTTTATTTTTGTCTTTTGGAAGTGGCCTTGAGGACATTGACAAGGTCGATGTATAAGGAGCTGTGGAACAGCTGTATCTGTCACCTGTTTCACTTAGCTATTTCCTGCATTTTCCTCCAGTATTAACTATGTCCACAATAACCAAAATTGGAGAAATATGCATCTGGCAGCACCCAGGGAAGAACTAAGCAAAAACCTTGGATGTCTTCCCCATAAGAAATGGACATCTTCACCCCAAAAGCTATTTTCTCCACATTTCCTTAAAAGTAGCCTATGCAGGCACACCACTAACTTACTTTCAGCAGAACTCCTTTAATCATTGCCAGAGTAGCAAAAAGTGTAACTTATGCTAAGGAAACATATGCAAGTAGACAATATATCTCAGGAGATACCCCTGTTTATAAATATTAGAAGAGAATTATAGGTAAAATTGTTTCAAAAGAAAAGTTGAAGGAAGTCAGTAGTATGAAGGAAAAATAAAAATAACCAATTTTCAAGGAAAAAAAAAGCACAAAGAATGCTGGAAAAATAGTCATGCAGGCAAGGGGGTGCTGTAGGACCAGACAAGAGGGTCCTTGGTTTCCCACAAGAAGGAAATTAAATGTGAACCAGCAGGAAGTAAAAGCAGAGTTTATTGAAGATAGAGCAAATACTGACGACCAACTGAGTGTCTGGGAAACTCATAAAGGAAAGGAGGGAGTCTCGTTTTTGTTTGGGGTCTGGGGGTTTGTCCTGATGATTTTGTCTGGTGCATGTGTCCTTTTGGGCATCCAGAAACTGGTCAGAATGAGGACAAGGTCTATGGGTCCATCATAAGTCACTTACTCCCTGAAGTTAGGGGTCTTGGCGTCAAGATGTTTAGCCAATGGTCTGGAATACCTCTCTGGCAGCTTCACCCGATCATTCTACCCTGATCCTTCCTTAACTGTTATCTATTTTAGAGAAATCATTAATTCCTTTTCCCTTACAAGGAGGACATACTCTATTTGCATTCTGAGGCACGTATAGAGTGGGGTGGGGGTGCAGGTCCTAGAAAGAATAGAAGCCAGATATGTAGCAAAAACAAAACCAAACAGCTTTTTCTCTCAGGGGGACCCTTTAGTTTCCCTGTCTCAGTAGCAGGAATTTCATAAAAATAAAATTAATACTCTCAAAGTGACTAATGATAATATCTCATATAAAACCAAAATTAGGTTGTTATCAGAAAGTAGAAGCAGATTTCTTTAAAACTAAAATTTGCGACTAGCAAGAAAAAAAAAATACAGAAGATAAGATGAAATAAAAATTGTGTATTCTAACAAATATATTTTTGAGACAAAATCTAACAGTGGAAAATTATCAAATGTTAGTGCAGAAAGTCAAACAGACTTGAAAAAATGGAAAAAACACATAAAGCACAGGAATAAGTGATCCAGTCTAATAGGATTTACACAAAGCAGGAAAGGAGATAAATAGGACAGAGGGGGAAAAATCCATAAAGAATTTCTTAAATTTCCAATAATGAAGGTTTATATATTCCTTCATAGCAAGAGAAAAACCTAGGAAAAAATTCACATGTTTAAATGTACCTCGGTGTGTTTACTAAATGCAAGATCATAGAAATATATTATCCACAGGACTCTTTGGAGAAAAGATTGATTGCAGGCCAGGAAAATATAAGATGAGCCTGGAGAATAACAGAAAATAAGGAAACATTCAAAACAGAACATGGTATGTTGTAAGTGCAAAAGAACCAAAATGAAAGAGCTCCCAAAGGTCAAAGCCAAAATGATTTGGACAAAAATATAAATAGCAATAGCACTGGATTATAACCCATCAAATAAAATAAGTACCCATAAAACCATACTATTCTCTATAAATAACTGAATAAATACCATATACAGAGAAGTGACAGCTTTCCCTTGTGGAAGAAGTCCACTCGACGTGAAAGGAACGAGGAACACAGAATACTGCCATTAGATCACCATTGTCATAATTGTTGCAAGACAAAATTTCCAAGAGACTGAAAGCTATTTGCATCATCTCCAATTGTTTCCTCAAAGATACTCATTAATTTCAAAGGGAAAAATGGTCAACTTACAGTGGAAGAAGCCCGCAAACACCATAGTGGAGTAAACTGGAGGGAATTGGTGGCACGTAAAGGACATTTGGTAGGAAAAAAAAATTAAATCTGCATTATAATTGTAAGAAATATAAAACTAAAAAATTGGGAGGTGCCCAAGATTCGTCCCAAGATGTGTGGGTTATAAAAAGAATCTGTCTTTCCTTAAATATCAGAGCTCTGGGCTTTATAAGCAAGTCTATTGACACCTTTTCAAAAAAATTGTTGAATTAGTTAAAAGAATTTCCAAACAGCTAAGGAAAGCATCAAATTTTGAATAGTTGATTATCTCATTCTCTTCCATTCTACTAAAGTTATGCAAAATTATTCTTTATCTTTTTTGTTAGTAAAATGAGTTGAGGTAGCCCAAGTGAAAAAATCAAGTGTACTTCCTATCTTTAGAAACACGGTCATTGAATAACTGTTTAATTTTACTTAGTTTTAAAATCTGAGGGACAATCATTTGTTTTCTCTCTTGAAATACATACAAAATTCAATAAACAGACCCAGATCTGCTGGAAAACCTGTGAAATGTTTTGCTACCTTAGAAATAAGCACCACAGTTTTGGGTCTTGGATTGGGAGTCTATGCTGTGCAGTTTTTCTTCTCGAACAATTCTACAGCTACCCACTGGGTCAATCAGGTAGTCTAGGAAGTGACAGAACCAAATCTTAGAATGGGTTTGATGGCTTTGGCACAGATGATAGGCAAAAATAGGATTTCATATTATCATCAAACCATCTGCCTTTTTCCCCAGCAAGGGATTTATTTCTCCTAATTTTGCAAAGGTATTATTCAATTCAATCTTGTTATGTTATAAATCTATTTCAAGATATATTCTACCTGATCTTATAGGCTACCAAATATTTTATCTGTGATTCCTGGCCATTTCTCTAAAACTGAACTATATTTCCTGCTTTGGAAAGGTCTTGGATCACATTTCTTATGCTTGTGATATATCCACAAATTTAATTTAACTTGTCCTATCAACAGATTATGATGGTATTAATAATATGGTAGATGCCATAATAACTCAATCATATCAGAAAAGAAATAGGCAGGCATAGAATTATTTTGGAGTCCAAGAATGACTTGGCACAGGATGTAGCCAGAAAGAGACATGCTAAATCATTTGATTGAAACTTGGATACCATAAAAACTGGCATGGAGGAGCTTTAAGTCAAGCTGATCTAGGTTTATTTACTGTGGCAAAAGGAAGCCTTATCTCATGTTCATAAAAATAATAAAATATGTAGATTTAATTTGTGCTCATAATAAATAATTTGATAAATTATAAATTATAAAGTTATTTTTAGTTTCAAAATCTTTTTTAGCTTCAAAATCTTTTAAACTATAATTTTACACTATTTCAATTGAATATGAAATGTACAAATACATGTACGTATATACATACACGTGCATGAAAAAATATAGATATGAAATTTTATGGTGTGGTATTTACTCTTTTTTCTTAAAATATCCAGAATCTCCTCTCCAATCCTAGTGTCTAGCTTCACTGCATCTGATTTTGAGGCCTAACAGTACAATAGGCCACTGTTCTTGTCTTTCAAATAACATTGATCTCTAAATCTGGTATGTGTATTTTATCATCAGTTGCTTTCATTCATTCAACCAATCCTTATAATAATCCCTTTTCTATAGGTAAAACTATAGGTATAATAGATATCAATATATTATACAGGTGATGAAAGTAAGCCTCATATTAGTAAACTAGTAAAATTAATTGTTCAAAGTCAAATAACAATATTTTAGCCCAAGATATCTCAATCAGCAGTGGAAGTAGAAGGCATTGCAGAGTAGTCTCATTCTAAAGTGAATGAAATTATGTTAATATAGTGATTTTTATGTTTTTGTAGACATATTTTGTTGACTAGGAATCCAATCATGCATTAATTGCTTAATATACTTTTTAGTACATTTGATTAACTCCAACAGTGCACAAAGGTAAGTAGGTCCTGATATAGAGTGTTCTGAGTAATGTCTCCCAAACTTGTTGAAAAATAAAATTAATCATAGTGCTAGGCTAACTTATAACCCCCCCTTAAAGTACACCTATGTTCTAATCCCTAGAATCTGAAAATACCTAACATGACAAAGGATAATTTATTTTCTTATATGACAAAAAGTGTGATTAAATTAAAGATCTTGAGAGGAGGATTATTCTGGATTATTGGGGAGGGCCCTATATGTAATCACATGTATCCTTAAGGGAGGGGCAGGACTTTGACACAGGCACAAAGAGGAGAAAGCAACGTGAAGATGGAGGAAGAGATTGGAATGATGCAGCCAAAAAATGCCCTGCTGCCAGCTACCACAAGCTGAAAGAGGCAGGTAAAGGATTCTCTCCCAGAGCCCAAAGGGGGCATAGACCTGCCAGGCTTTGGACTGCTAGCATTTGTGAGAGAATATATTTCTGTTGATTTTAGCAACTAAATGCATTTCGTTATAGCAACCATAGGAAACCAATGCAGTCATAAACAGGAAAAAGTAGCAATTTAGCCATAAAAGTGGAATATCATTTGGTGTGTAGAATGTCAGAGGGGCAGTGCAAATAACTGTCTAATGCAGATTATATAAATTCATCATTTTGATGACAAATTTCACCACAAAAAATGATTTATGGTGATATTTTGGAGTGCATCATATTATGCTAAACATTGCACTTCCTATTCTATAGTACAGAAATATATTTAATCAAAAGCAAAATAAACAAGACTAAAACTACATAACATCTCTAGATGTTGAGTTTAATTCAGAATAAGCACATTTAAGATCAACTATCGCAGTTTACTATTCTTTTGTATCATATATATTTATATATTTTCACTCTCCTACACAAATTTTATAGTTGTATTTTAATGTATTTAGTGCATTATTTTAATGCATTTAATGTATTTTAATGTATTTAAATAGCCCAATTATATCTTGGTATTTGACTTTTACAATTGTAGTAAATTCCAGGTAAAAAGTTTCAACATCCTATTTACCAATTATCTGAATTCTTATTATTAAGCAAAACTACATGTCAAAACAGCATTTTCCCATTTTTCTTCATGAAAAAGTTAACAAGAACAAAACAAGACTGTCTTACAATTCTTACTGTATGATATGGCAAAACTAAATTACTTCATTTGAAGAACATTCATTATTATGGATAATACATGTTGATGGAAAATATGTTTAGCTATATTAAAATCTTTCCTTTTTCATGATCAGCCACTATAAAACAAATCTATAATGCTAAGCAAAGTAAAATAACCTGTGCAAACATTTTCCAGTTGCATTTTCAGAATGCAACATCTTGACATCTAAACTTACATGCTATAGGATCTTTATTTTCATGACCCTAGTTTTTAGCAACATTGCAATTTCCTCCATATATATCTGTATGTGAATGTGTGTGTGTGTGATGTGTGTATTGTCAATCATTACATATATTCGTGTATATATCTATATATTGATACATAATGATATATATGTATACATGTAAAGATTGAGAATTTTTTAAATTTTATTTAAATAGAAACATCACTTAATTTTATTGAAATGGCAGTCTTCTTGATATATAACACAGATGTATTCAATCTACTGAATCACATACCATCTGAAAATACAAAGCATTATTTTGATAACTAATTCAAAACCATCTTGTGTATGAGCAGATGTTTGCTACTTTTTGCCAAGCAATTAAAAAATATGGTACAGCTGAATTTTGCACCTGATTAGAAAGATGAACAAAGTGGTTGTCAAGATTTATAACACTTGAAAAGTGGCCATTGGTAGCAATAATCTTCATAGGACAAGGTTATGCAGATGAATCCCATTGCCCCCCTCAAAAACAAAGAAACAAACAGATTAATAAAAATTGGTGATGAGTAGAGCCCAGTTACAAACTTCTTGATATTGCTAAGTGATCAGAAGTATAATAATTACAAATGAGAATCCTGGTTGTGGTCAACTATCCCAAACTTTTAAAGTGCCAGAGAAATTTTAAAGATATAATGTGTCATTTGACAACATTATGAGCTTCCTCAGCAAAATATCTGTCATCACCAACCACAGGTACATTTAGATAAACTTGCTTTTAAGACATTCAATCAAATCTCAATATTTCTCTTCTTAAAGGGAAATAGTGGGGCACCTGGGTGGCTCAGTCAGTTAAACAATTGACTCTGGGTTTTGGCTCAAGTCATGATATCATGGGTCTTGAGATGAACTCTACTTTGGGCCCTCCACTCAGCAGAGAGTCTGCTTGAAGAGTATCTTCCTCTACTCCCCCCTCCCCAAATGCTCTCAAGCACTCACTCTCTCTCTCAAATAAATAAATATTTTTTAAAAAAGGGAAACAGTAAGCAAGAATAATATTAAAGTAAAGAGAACAAAGGGATATTCATATTTTGAAAATATTTCTATGTTATATATTCTATATTACAACAAAAATGTTTTTTATATTGAAAATGCAGTGCAAATCCAATAAAATAAGGATGAATTAATTTGTTGCACTCTGAAATATCTGTGGAAATGCAAAGAGCATAAAATATACAATGTGATGTGGTAAAAGAATGCATGTGGGTAAGTCACACTGATTTCTAGCCTGATATACAGATACAGAAAATTAGGATGATATTAGCATAAAGATAGACAAATTGAAGAAGAATGGAGTGGAATAAAGAGACCATAAATAGTTCCATACTTCTCTATTTGATTAGTGACATAAATGATGTTTATTGTTTTTAACTGCCCAAGCAATCCAATGAGGAAAGACATGTCTTTAAAAAATGATGCTGGAACAGTTGGATAGTCATATACAACAAAAATGAACTTTGAATTCTACCTTATACCATACATAAAAGTTAATTTGATAAAGATCTTAAATTGAAATGTCAGCTAAAATTGTAATTTAAAATCTGTACAAGATCTTTGCAAATTGGGCATCAGAAAAGTTTTCTTTTTATTCACAAGTGAGATTAAAAATAAATTAGAACACATCAAAAGAAAAAAATATGATTAACCCAATTAAAAAGCCAGTCACAGACTAAAAAAAGAATTCAAAAACATGTATCTGACAAAGGATTGATATTCCAGATATACTTAACAAAAATCCCCAATAACCTAATGAAACAAGTGAGAGACTCAATGACACTTCACAAAGATACATGAAAAGACAACAAAGCACACACAGACAAAAATACTCAGCACCATTTATCATTTATCATTTATCAACACACGTGCCTTAAAAGTTGTGCAATAATTTTTAATAATAGTTTTATAAATATCAGCACAAAGTGGGCTTATGGAATAGATAAGCAAAATCTGACATTTTAATGCAATGGAACACTATTAGTCATTAAAAAAATTGAACTTCCAATTCAACATATAAATCTCAAAAAATGCTTAATGAACAAACGTTTATACAACAGAGATCTAATGTATGAACCTATTTACATGAAATTCTAAAGGTGGCAGAACTAAACTCTCATGTATTACAACAGTGGTTGCTTCGGTGTTTGGGGGTAAGGAATGATCCTGAGAGAATTTTCTGGGGTGCTGATATTTTCTATATTTTAAGATGTTTTTGGATTATGCAAGTGTATGTATTTGTGAGATTTTACCTAGTGAAACACTTAACTTTTTTTTTTAAAGATTTTATTTATTTTATTTTAACAGAGCGAGAACACAAGCAGGCAGAGAGGCAGGCAGAGGCAGAGAGTGGAGCAGGTTCCCTGTTGAGCAAGGAGCCCAATGTGGGACTCGATCCCAGGACGCTGGGACCATGACCCGAGCCGAAGGCAGCTGCTCAACCAACTGAGCCACCCAAGCATCCCAACACTTAATTTTTTACATTCCATTATATTTAAGCTTTAGCTAAAAAAATTGAATCCATAAATAATAATGAACTATACTTATTATGTGCATACTGAAATATTTTGGGTTAAGTGTCTTGATATTTGCCATTTATTTTGAAATGCGTAGCATAGCAAGATAAATGATGGATACATTGTGGATGGATAGATATGTGATAAAACAATACATTTATTTAATATAATAAAATATTTATAAAATTACTTCAAACTTACCAAATGCTTTATAATTTTCACAATATATTGTTGAGGTAAAAAAAGAAACATAACAAACAGTAATCATAAATAAAGAGTATACTAGTTACTAATAATAAATGGGTTCATTTTAATTATGAATAAAATGGGATTTTTCTCCTCCATCTCCTTCTTTCATTGTTCTCCCAAAGAAATATCCAATACTTATTAGTACTTCCATCAATTTGTTGGAATATAACAAATAAATGGCTTTGTGTGCACATGCACATTTACATGCATGTGCATGTGTGTATAATCTTTTCAAAGTATGTCAGACAAATGACAGGCATTGGTAAAGTAACATGCTACATATTTTTTAATACACTTAATATAGCTGTTACTTTGTAGAAATAAGATGCAACTGCCTGGCAGGTCTTCTATTTTTAAGATTTTATTATTAATTATTATTATTATTATTTTATTATTATTGCTGTTAATTTTACTAAAACTCTCAAACAAGTATAGGTGACTCATTACTTTTATATTCTTCATGGTAAGGCTTAAATTTAGGAATACTTTAAAAACCTCTAATTATATTAGAACATCATTCAAATAGTCTTGGATCTCTTCCTTGTGTGATAGCTATCTTTCAAATTATCTTAAAGACCAATTAATCTTATAAACTATCTATAGTTAGTTGTATAATACTTCATGATTCAGGAAAATTATGAATTTTCTGTTCTAATGGCACTTTTTGGCCCAGTAAATAATTTACTTAACATCATTGTGTATCCCCAGACACAGTGTATTATAACACTGAAACATGCTCGCCTTGATTATGGAAGTTAGGGCTTCCAAAGGCAAAGGTTGGGATTGACTGAGGTACCCTGCAGCTGGGGCACGAATAGAAAACAAAGTTCAAAAGTCATAATTTATTTTCCAGAACACCATGAGAAAGGACTATCCCTTTTTCTCATGAATTTAGCCCTCATATCTTCAATTTATGGAAGAATGTGAGAGTAAACAAAAAAAGTTATCCTAATTCTTACATCTTTATACAACTGCACAATAAATCTACATCTGCACAGCATGAACAGTCCAGGAGTAAGGTCACCTCAGTGACATTGCGATTGTTAGAAAGTCTCCAGTAGCCTTGAGAGTTTGGTAGACGGCGGTCTCTCATTACTAGTTTCTAATATTCTAACAAAATAATTTATTTTTATAACTTTATATTTAAAATGATATGACTGAAATAAAGCAGTGGTTGCTGATTACTACCGGGTAATCTTCAGTCTGTAACCGTTGGATTATATGAAGAAGTTCTATGATTGAATGACAGTTCCATCAGAAGTGGACACAAATCTTACAGACATTCAACATAAACATCCAAGTATGGTTCAATTGTTTTGAGGAAAAACATAAAATTACCTCTGCTCATAAAGTGCTTTGTCATATCTTAGAACTTGGCTCAAAATAAACGTTAAATCTTTGTATTGAAAAGTCTGCTCTGTGGAAAGTTACTGTAAAGTTTTCTGATTGTTTGAGGTGGCAGCTTAAAAAAGAATATTTTAAGACATTAATAACTTCTATTTTGCAACATTTTAGGGGAATATATTTAAAAGAGAAGGCAGCTTCATTATGATTTCTCTCTCATTTCTTTGAGGTGTATTTCCATAATTTAGAATACTTGGTTTTAGACAATCAAACTCTTCTTTCAGAATTTCTTTTGATTTGCAAGTTCAGACTGACAGTCTAAAGAACTGAAATGTGAATATTTTTCCAAATCCTCTATAAAAAAAGGAAAGCTATTGTCACTAAGTCATATTCTAAAAAATGCAGAACTTTCACAATTATGGTGCTGAACTAGGTAGGTAGCTTATTTACCCAATCCTTGACACCCTAATTTACATAATATAAGACAGTCGTTTCATATTTTACTCTAGTAATTTGAGTTTGCATTAACCACAAAAAAAATTTTCCAACATAGACAAAGTATCACACATGTGCAACTTATTTGTATTCAAAATTTGCTTAAGTCTAGAATATGTCAATGTCATCTTCAATTTATAAATTATGAAATGGGACATAGATAAAGTAATATTCTTACTAAATAAGGCAACCATTATAATAGTATTAGATTTCAAACTTAGGGTGCCATCATTTGGGAAGTTTATTGTTTCATGAAAAATCATGTGTAACACCAATAACACCAGAAATTATGTGTACAGAGGTTTTTATCATAAATATCTGAATTATGCAGTCTATATCCTTAAGAACTGTCATAGTTACAAAACAGTTTCCCAAATATTTCTTGGAGGCCTACATATGCATTATTGTTTTTTACGAGTGATTTTGAAATTGTTGGTGCCAACTATTAGGCCAAATATGCAATTTCAAATTCTTCCTCTTTAGAACTTGTTTAAAAGAAAGAAGAAATGCGTTAATAACAATAAGTCAATAGTAATGCTGTTAAAAAGAAAAAAAAACAGAGCAGTGAGAAAGAACTAGATTTTTAAGAAAGTATATGTACTTAAATTGAATTAAAATCATTCTTAGAAATCTACAAGAGAATTTAAGTAAAATATGTGTCTTTTGACTGATTTTTTTTCCCAAAGGAATTCCAAAAATAATTCTTAAGATGAAAAACTACAATAGCTAGAGTCAGGAGAACAAAAAGTAAAATAATACTAATAACAGTCTTTAGTGGGAACAAATTGAGACTGTGTTAATATTTATAAATCGGGCAATTATTAATGAGATTTTTTCCCTTAGAAATTCTCAAGGAAAAATAATATGACGTGAACAAAGGAAAATGAAATAAAAATTAAGGGTGAGTATAAATAACTTAAGTAAATATTACTAATATGGTATGTATATACTTATATACATATTTTTCTTTTATTATGTACATTTCTGCCTTTTATATAATACCAGTGTACCCAGCCAATATGCAAAATGACAGAACAATGGATGAGGTAATGCCAAATCTAAGAAACTAAAATTACATGTCAGTTCTACAAAATATATTAAATGTCAAAAAATTGCAATCTATGTAATAATCAAAAAAAGACACAAGATTATAAGATATAACACATGATAAATTTAATGAAATGTTCTTAACATAATGCAAGTATATACATTGAACTGTGAAACTAGTCCCCATGTTTGACAAGAATCAATTGTTCAATACCAGATTTCTGCAGCAATCCGTGACTAATATTTTTGGTTTTTCCCAGTTCTAGCCTACGGTATGTTAAGACAATAGCAATATTAGGAAGATAAGAAATAGGAAACGCTCTGAAGTTGAGAAAGTTAGAATAAAGAGTATGGAATAAAAATAAATAAATTAAATTAAATTTAAATTAAATAAAAGTAGTAAAATTAATACAATTAAACATAATATTTTCATGTTTAAAATTGGTTTAGTCATAACAGTAATTTTGTCTTTGTAATCATTTTTTGTGGTTTATGTGTACTTGATTCTGTGGTGTTTTCCAACACCAACAACCAATTTTTGATTATCCAGATACCTGTTGGGTTTTAAACAACTTAATTCAATTTTGGCACTAATTATTGAGAGTTATCGCAGACTTCACAAACTATGGGCTAGTTCCACAAGACTACTCCCTACCTCAGAGGGTAGTCTAAATCCTAGGCTTCCTGTAGTTTCACTGACCAGCTATAAAACAGATAAAACAGTGGTTCCCACTGCCCATCCTAGCATTCCGTAATTTGCTAGAATAGCTCCCAGAATTCAGGAACACACTTGACCTGTTTATTGGCTTATTATAAAGGATATTATAAAAGACACAAATGACTTGGCAGATGAAAAGGTACATAGAGTGAAGCCCAGAAGGATCTTGAATACAGGAGCTTCTATCATATGACATGGACTTGGGACATATCGCCCTCCCAGAATGTTCGCCAACTTGGAAGCTTCCAAACCTCATCGTTAGGGGTCTTTATGGAGACTTCATTGCATAGATGTGTTCTATCAATTATTAACTCAATCTCCAGTCTCTCTCCCCAACCCAGTTTGAGGGGTGGGAGCCAAACCCAAGCTTCTAATCAAAGCTTGATCTTTTTGGAAATCAGTCTTGATCCTGAAATCATCTGTCTAGAGAACCTCCAAGAGTCACCTCTTTAGAACAAAAGACGCTCCTATCACTCTTATCACTCAGGAAATCCTAAGAGTTTTAGTTCTGTGCCAGGAACCGGAGACAAAGGTCAAATATTTTCCATGATACTACATTTATGTGTTCTATAAAGTACTGAAACTATGGTTTCCAATCTTATATATTAGACTTGTAGTTTTTGTTAAACATTTAAAAAGGTTTGTAGAATGATTTTTCAACGGTGAACTCTTTCCTTTGTGTAAAACTGTATCTTGTTTATTTTGCATACTTTAATTTCAGAACAAAATAAACACACCCAAAAATCCTATGACACACATTCAACTCCCTTTTCAAATATGAAAAGGGATAGGGCTGAGGCCCTTGTACCCTGCCTCAAAGACAGCAGGAAAAAACCAAACAACAACAAAAAAAAACCACATACTATACATCAGCAGAAGGAACCAGGTGAACCGGGGCCACTCAGGGCTGCTGGGAAGCCATGGAGACACTATATACAGGGCACAGGGTCTACCAGTAAAAACTAATCTACTTCTTCCTTAATTCACAAGCTTTGCATGGTTTGTTGACTTTTATTACTTATGAAAACAGATTTATAAATTACATGCAATTAACAACTGGGGAGAATATAAGTGGTATCATACAAAAGCCATTTCAAGCACCAAAGAATCTAAATGCTCCACCCAAGCTCTTCAAGCATTATAGAATGTATTAGTAAAACAAGTGAAGAGGAATCCATAAAGAAAGCTAAAGAAGTTTCGCCAGATGCATAAAAGGAGAAGAGTAACCCGAAATTGATGAAGAATATTTGAGTATTGAATAATATTTAAATTGGAAAAAAAAAGTTTCATTAACATGAAGGAAATGATAAAAAAGTATCAACAACTTCAGTGAGCTCATCAGTGACAACCGCACATGTGGGATCAGTGGCAAAGCAGAACTGTGTCTGTAGAACCAGATGATGTGTGATAATTTTTAACTCAAAATTGCACAAATATAACTTCGAGAACATGCCTAGGAGCCAGGCAGGACATGACCAGATGGTACCCATATTATGTTGATGGACTCTGAGCACTTGCTTTGGTCTCCACCTAAAGTTTTCAAGTCCTGACTCATACTTTCTGCTAATGAAGTTCACAGAAGGTTTTCACAGGTCCCAGATCTTGCCGGGGGATTGAAATATTCAAAATGAAGATGATTAAAACACCCTTTAAGTGACCTTAATGGTCTTTTGGCCAAACACTTGCCTCTTAACCACTTATCTATCCTCCAGTTTCTTCTCCTTCAGGCTGTCCTCACTACTTAATGATTTTATTTATTTTCTCTGTAGATATGCTAAATCCATAGTCTGTGCCATAACTTTAGCATAAAGCTATATTGCGATTAGTTGATTTGTAGTTTTTCCTCAGCTACCCTCTTTGCAGTTAGGGCTAGTTATTTGGTGAGAATTATCTTCAAACACTGAGTTGAGGCTGAGATCAGAGATTATCATTTACACATATTTGAAACAAATCTAAATGTATTACTTAGGAGAACAGTACCTGCAGAAAACAGTGAGACTAAGGAGTTCAGGAATTTATTGTGTTTCAGAACTCAGAAAGATTGAGGATTTTGGCAGATTTTTAAGATAAAATTAAGGGACTGGCTGACTTTCAGCATGAGTCCTGGAGCAGAACAAATATACAGATTTGGCTGGATTTCAAAAGTTAAAGTTGCAGACAACTGATTATTGGGCACAAAACCTCTTTTGTGGTTGCTTGTTTTCTTCTTGAGTCTATTACCAAAGTAAAGTAGGGAGGGTTTTTTTGTTTGTTTGTTTTCTGTTTTTTGATTGTTTTAAGACATTTATTCTCAAGGTCGGAGTTCAACTGCTTGACACTATTTTTCTTTATTTCAGTAAAGCTACATCGTAGCTTCAAAATAATGACAGAATCATGAACATCAGTAGAACGAGGAGCAGGGAGAGTGGTTTTGAAATAGATGCTTCATACCAGAAGTCGTCTAAAGTCAGAGATGAGGAGCTACAATGCAAAGATGTCTCTGTTAATTGCTATGAGCATTGTGAAATAAAGAGAAGTCTCCATGTGAGAGGTATCCTCAGCATAACGCTCGGTATGATTTACACAGCGGATGTTTATTTTAAATGGGAATTTCAAGGGACACTTCGAGGATGAAAAGAGGTAGAGGAATAATTGATGGAAGGCTAGTGGAAAATTGGCCCAGAATATTTGAAGATGAAAATACAGGAGAGTGGAGATACTTGTTCAGTACAAAAAGTAGGTTAACTCCGTTCAGGCTTATGGACAAGCATAATTAGGAATTCCATATAAAGATACATCCTTGATAAGACTATAGTATTATAGCCCTTATTAATTTTTTAAATAAAATATCACTGACCCTTTCTCAGCTTTCACATTTGCAGTTCTTTAATTCATTGGAGGTAAACTGAAGTCTCAAGTCTCCCATTAACTGGAACCTGATTTATAAACAGAGAACATTTTTATCCAGCAATTTTTCCCTCTTCATAATTTTTTAGTTTCTTTTTTTAATTATTGATGAATAATTTACACAATGTAAAATTGACTCATTTTAAGCTACAGTTCTGTGGGTTTCAGAAAGAATACACATTAATGTAGGCAAGACCAAAATGAAATATTAGAAAGTTTCATCACTCCAAAAAAAAATCCCCTTGAGCAATTTTATTTTATTTTTTTAGTTTTTATTTAAATTCCAGTTAGTTAACATACAGTGTAACATTAATTTCAGGTCTACAATATAGTGATTCAACACTTCCAAACAACACCTGGTGCTCATCACAACCATTGCACTCCTTAATCTCCCTTTGGGCAACTTTATAAACAAATCCCCTAACTGTGACCTTTGGCAACCACTGATTTGTTTGTCTGTCCCTATTATTTTGCCTTCTCTGGAATGCTGTACCTACTTAATCACAGAGTGTATGGTTTTGGGGGTCTGGTTTCTTTCACTTAGTATAATGCATTTGAATTTAACTCACGGTCTTACTCATATTTGCAGTTGATTCATTTCTAATGCTGGATAGTATTCTTTCTTATAGATATACCACAGGTTATTCATTCATTCACCAGTTAATAGACTTTGGGTTCTTTTCAGTTTGGGGCAGTTATAAATAAAGCCAATATAATCATTCCTACATAGATTTTTGTGTGATAAAAAGTTTTATTTCCCATATAGAAATTCTACCAAGTTATAAGTGCTGAGTTTTGTGATGGTGAATACTTAACTTTAAAATAAAATGCTACATTTTTTCCCCTCTAGCTATACCATATTACATTCTAACCAGTTATCAACAAGTGATTCAGTTTCCCTGAATCCTGGAAGCACTTAATGCTGCCAGGTTTTTTGTTTGGTTTGGTTTGATTGGTTTGGCTTTGTTTGTTTGTTTGTTTCCATTTAGCCCCTCAGATAGGAAGGAGTATAATGATACATCATTTCACTTTTGATTTATGAATGCAATATATGATCATGAATATTGATTTCAAATAGCTTTTAATCTGCTTACTTACCATTTATACTACTTCTTTAGTTAAATGTCTGCTAAAATATTTACATATGTTTCTATTGAGTTGCTTGTTTTGCTACCATTTAGTTATTAGGGTTTGGTATATTCTGAAAACATATTCTTTTTCAGATGTATGGTTTGCAAATATTTTCTCCTAGTCAAGGGCTTATAAAAGTTTTTATTACTGATGAAGTCCACTTATCAAATTTTTACTTTTTAGGCATGCCATGCTCTTGATATCATCATATAAAATTTTACCTAACCAAGATTTCAAATTGCAAATACTCTATCATATACTTTTTCCCTGAAGTTTAATACCTTTAGGTTTAGCATTTAGGTCTATAATCCCTCTCTTTCTCTCTCTTTCTCTCTCTTTCACTCTCTCTCTCTCTCTCTTTCACACACACACACAATATTGTGTGGTTTCCATATGCCTCCTGTTTTTATCCCTTTTGAACAGAGTTTTCTGTGACTATTATGCTATATCTGTCCCACCATGATGTGTTGGGGCTATGAGGGCACAATAACGGGTATCTCTATTTCATTGGTCTTGAAATCAAGAGGAACCTCAGTGAAGGAGATATGCTTAAAGACCAACATGTGATGAGCTCCATCTGTACATTGATGTCAAGATTCTGAAGTTCCAGCTGGTTTCTTAATAGGAAAAAAACTGGTAAAGGCTTTCTGAGGGGATGAATATCTTTTGTGTATAAAAGAAACAAATAATCTGTGGTTAGCATAAGGAATATAGTCAATGATATTGTAAAAGCATTGTGTGGTAACAGATGGTGACTACTCTCGTGAGCATAGCATACTGTTTAAATTTGTTGAATCATTGGCTAGAAAGATGACTGTGTTTATTTTAACATGTCTACAGATATTTTGTACCCCAGCTCTCAATAGATGGAGCCCAATTCCCCTCTCCTTGAGTATGGACTTAACATGGTTACTTGCTTCTAATAAATGGTATAAAGCAGACATGATGGTTTGTAGCTTAGAAGTCTAGGTCATATGAACCATTGTATCTTCTCTTTGCTCTTTATTTCATATCACTTGCTCTGGAGAAAGCGCTAACCATGCCATGAATACATTTAAGCTGCCTCTGAAAAGACCCACATTGCAGAGATTTAAGGAGGACACTGACCAACAATAAGGAAGGAGCAATGTCTCCCTGCCAAGAGCCAAGTTATGGTGACTCTTTATATCTTCAAATAACTGTAGCTCCTGCCAACAGCTGAACTACAACCATATAAAATACCTTGAGTTAGAACTACCCATCTTAGCCACATCCAAATTCCTGACCCACTGAAACTATGATAACATAGTTATGTATGTTGTTTTTAGCTACCAAGTTTCGGGGTAATTTGTTATGCAATGATGGATAACTAATATACCAACTCAGACATGAGTCTCAGTTGGGTTTTCTAAATACCAGTGGAATAGCAATTAACAAGCTGCTTTATCCTATGTGCTGGAAAAGATTATTACCTAAAAAAAGATTCTTTACAATTGATTTGCATCTTTTAAGGTAATGAATGCTTTATTTCAAATCATTTATCCTACATATGTTGAGAAATATTCATAATTCTTACTGACTAACTTATCTGCTGACAAAGAAAACCTGAAAGATTAAAATTCTGAGTCAAATACTTGTCTATCCATTTTTCAGAGATAAACAATAAAAGAAGTTAGTTATTTGCATAAATATACAAGAAGTAAACTTTTCATAGCGGAGTTAAGTACATATGAATTTTAGGAGGAAATACAGTTCACAGCATGATACACATAACTCATTTTTTAATTTATGCATTGAAAATATGGTTTTTCTGACCTAGAGATGAAAATCGATCTGGGTATTTTGTTTCTTTGATTTTGATTTACTCTAATGTCAATATTTCTTGAATGTTTTTGCACTCATAGTACCATATCAAAATCAAGATGTGCAACAAAACTCTGAGAATATTAATGTCTCTTGTCAAAAGGTTAGCTCTGAAAGCAATAAAGATAATTTATAGATTATTTAAGAACGTTTATTTAAAACAAACTTAGCTTAACACATTTTGTATCTTCATTGTGAAGAAGTTAATTTTCACCTTATATTACTTATTTCTGTGGTGTGTAGATTCAAATATAGTATTTACTGGAGAAGTTATTATTTGAACAGAGAATCAGTCTTTTGTTAGTGATTGAGAAGAAAATTTTCAAGTTCAGTTATGCAATATTGATGCATTTAGGATTGCTGAGCTCTTGACTTAAAGATACATATGTAATCTAAAGTTTAAGACCTCACTAGAATAGGTATTTTCCATATAGATTTATGACCGCTGAGCAGCAACTGGAAAACCAATGATCTTTTAACCATCACTGAAAATAAATTCAACCAAGGACAATGACTAGTCAACCATGAAATTGTACACTTAAGCAGACTTCACATTGACAACAGAAATGCTGAAGGGAATTTATATATACTTGCCAGGATCTCATCTGTTGTTATTCTGGCAAAATCTTTTCTATGATCCATTTGTAGTGAAAGCAGTATATCCATTTGCTATTTCAATGTCTCTTCTGAACACTTATATTGATCAAGAATAGTGACTTCAGGTTTTAAAGGGCAGTAATTCATATTTGCACTTCAAATTTCTCTAGTAAATATCCTTTTGATGTATCTAGAATAGTAAAATCTTGAGAAATAACACATAAGATAAAAAAAATCATACCATAAATATTGTATCTTTTAATTACATACCTTTATTACTTTAAGGTAAACCTCAGAAACAAATACCATAGGTATATTATTATTCTAATTTATACATTTTATACATCAAGAAACTAAGGAAGAGAGGTGAAATAAATTGTCATGGCCATAATTTTGAACCCATTCAGTCTTTTTCCAAGTCCATACTCTTAACTATTGCACAATGTGATACTATCTCTAAATATGAGTGTAACAGATATCTAGTAAATTATAATACAATATCTATCAACATCAATATTTAAATATTTTCTTGCTTTAATATATATAATAATTATGTTAGTTATAAAAACAATTATCATTCATTACTTTAAAATGTATACTTGGAATTAAGGGCTTCATATGAATGATGCAGTGAGATCTTTACAAAATTATAATTCATAATACTGCTCTATCCTTATTTTACAGATGAAGCAACTATCTAAGGCAGATCATGTGACCTCTCTGAGCCCTATTGCTGATTTGTGGCAGATTCAGGATTGAAACACATCCATTTACAGAATTAATAAAACTAACCTTTATTTTATGGATTTCTTATTATATTACTGGAAACAATTTTAAGTCAACATTGATTTTCATGGATTTTTCATTTCATTTTATTTATTCAAAACTAAGTGGTGTGCAGCAAGTAGGAATTAAAATCCTATTTTACATGCCTAAAAGCTGAACGAACAATTGGATAAATGAAAACACGAGAAAATGACAACTAATAATGATTGGCTAGCTCTTATATACATCTTACTGGATTTTTTTAAACTTTTTTAAACATATGTATCTTATGACATATCCTTAAATGTTTCTTTGAATGGACTTTTTTATCTCATTCAGGAGCATATTGTACAACAGAACAAAAATTGCACCTCTTAATTTAAGAAATAAAAACAATCTGTGGCATAATAATAAGCTGAGAAAAACACAAGTTGCGTGAAATGATTACTGGCTTTTGTGGATGCAGAGTTCAAGTCTTTTATAATTATATTTAATACCCTAAGACAAAGTAATAGAATTAAGGCAATGAAAATCACAGCATTATTGAATGGTATAAGCATTACATGACATTTACTTAATTTTCTTAATTTCATTTCACCGTGTGAAAATTAAATTTGGAGTTGAAGAAGTTTCAATAAAATAAATATAAGTGGTTGTTAAAATAAGTAAACACTAAATCAAATGTTTAGCTTTTCTATAAAAATTATTAATTAAATGTTATCTTCAAAAACGAAGGTCACCTTGGGACATTATCCTTGTCAGGTCCACCCAAATATCCACCTCGTCAGGTTCACTAAATAATATTTGTGATTAATCCACAAAGAACTTAAGATATTAGACTGTCAAGATTTAAAGGGCCAGGGAAAGTTGGATGCATGAAGGAAAAATAAAAGTAATCGTTATTATATACTGAATATACAATATTCTTTTGAGATTGAATGCAAAAGGCAAAAGTGATAAAATAAAGGTGAAGTACGGGATGGTATGGGAATGACAAGCATGGAAAGACACATTTGCATTCTGCTTTGTTGTTTGTTTTTTTTTTAAGATTTTATTTATTTATTTGACAGACAGAGAGATCACAAGTAGGCAGAGAGGCAGGCAGAGAGGGGGGAAGCAGGCTCCTTGCTGAACAGAGAGCCCGATGTGGGGCTCAATCCCAGGACCCTGAGATCATGATCTGAGCCAAAGGCAAAGCCTTAACCCACTGAGCCACCCAGGCATCCCTCTTTAAAAATTTTTTGAAGATTTTTTATTTAATTGAGAGAGAGAGAGATTGAGCACATGAGTAGGGGGAGGGGCTTTGGGAGGGGTAGAAGCTGATTCCTGGCTGAGTAGGGCTCCCCATGCGGGGCTCCACCCCAAGACCCTGGGATCATGACCTGAGCTGAAGGTAAGAGACTTAACCCACTGAGCCACCCAGGCACCCTTCTGCTTTGTTTTTCTACAAATATACTCCATCAAATAATAACATTTCAGAAGTTACTTTCCTTGCAAATTTCAAATCTCTGTTCTTAAAATTTTCCACACCTTAGGGCAACTTTATATATTGTGTTATAGTATTACATTAATTTATTTTTTTAAGAAAACAATAACTAACAACAACTAAATCTTAGTGACTTGCAGACTTACACACAATCACTACAAATATTCTACTAAATAAAGCAATACCAGTTGTTTAGAAATTTCTCCTTACCAAATCATCCCAAATATTGTGATACTTTCCAACATATTTATGACTTTGGGGAATAACAGATGTTTATCTCCTTTGAGCAAGATAACCATATGCATATCTGTCATAGAATAGCGGGTTTACAACTTTAACTACTTTTGAGAAAAACTTGTCTAACAACAAAGAAACATGTTGACAGGAAAGATTGTTTACCACTTCTAAGCACTGAAAACAGGTTTGCATTCACCTCTTTTAAAATTCAGTGTCTTTCTTGACAAAAATTTATTTAAACCTCCAGAAGCCATATAACTGAATCAAAAATGCTGTAACTTCAAACAATGATTTTGACAAGGAAGACTTGTTCTGGAGCTATTATCAGAGTTAAGTGTCTGCATTGAACAATAACAGAGTTTTCAAGCAGTGGAAGTCACAGTAGCAGAAAGCAGGGGGAAACTCCAGATAATCTTGGTCTCTATATCTACACTAGATTTCCAGCATCTCTGGAAGCAGCATTATATATTATTACATCATAATAATATATATGTATATATAATAATATATAATAATGTAATATTATTACATGTCACAGTAGAGAAATTGTTGAGCCTCAAAGCGACCACACTTGAACTCCCATCCCAGCAACACGAAGGAAGCACAGAGGACCAGTCTCTAGAACCAGAAAATCATGTTGTGTAAATATTGAACATAAGGTGAGGAGAGTTATAGAAATCTGTGATAAAAAAAACTGATCTTCCTGATTTTCATGAATGGTAATGCCTTTGTTTTCACTTTGGCATAGTAATGATTGGCTCAAAAACCAAAATTGAAAAATAGCAACTCGCATGTATGCTCATGTGTATAGATCAAAGGTGAAATGTGTATGATATGTAAAATGCATATATGCCTTTACATATTTGCACAAGATTCTTTACATTGTGAATTATAGTTTAATATGCCCACCCTTAAAATGTTTGTTCTTTTAATGTTATACAACTATTTTCATCAAATTTTCCATTCTAGGGCTCCTTTTTTTTTTTAAGTTCTTTTTTTTTCTTTTTAAGATTTTATTGATTTATTTGACAAAGAGAGACATAGCAAGTGAGGTAACACAAGCAGGAGAGGGAACACGAGCAGGGGGAGTGGGAGAGGGAGATGCAGGCTTCCAGCTGAGCAGGGAGACTGATGCAGGGCTTGATCCCAGGACAATGGGATCATGACCTGAGCTGAAGGCAGAAGCTTAACTACTGAGCAACTCAGGCACCCCCATTCTAGGGCTCTTAATAGAAATTGTCTCAAAGGTAATGTTTAAAAAAAAAACCCAAAGCTTATCATTAATTTTTAAGGGGGAAAATACTTCATTTTAAATGCAAAGACATTTTCATCATCTGGAAGCGTGTGGGTGCACACACCCACACGTGTGCCCATGTATGTGTGTACACGCAGTCATATAAAAATTTCAGATGTATTGCCATGGCAAATTTCAAAAAGCATAGGCATCCATGATAAAGAAAATAAATCTATACTTTTCAGCAGATGGCCCTATAATCTACATACCAGTCCTCTAATTTTCTTGCATTTTGATGACTCATTTTACATCATAAGAAACTCTTTACTAATCCCTGATTATAATACTGTTGTTACCATAATTCTCACTTATCTCAATCAGTCAGTTTCTTCATCATTGCAAGTGTGGCAGAAGCTGGAGATTTCCGTAGGCTTTAGGACTGATGTAATCAGACGTTTTTGATGAAATGCCCATATACTTTTTTTATACAGTCAGCCTCATACAGTTCTTTCTCTTTCACTATGCCTTACCTTCACTCTTTGAAATGAAACTTTTATCACTGGTTTATTTCTCAAACTCTTCTGCTGTGCCATTTGGACCTCCTTAAAATAAAAACTTCATTTCATCTGTAAGCATTACTCTGAATATTTCTTTACTAACTCCTAACTCTTTTGGTGTAATATGAATTTCCTTAGAGCATTCATAGGTAAAGAATATTCCTTTTTCCAACTAGGTAATAAGACCAAGAAAATGGTATGCTTCTCACCTACCCATGAGCATTGAAAACTAATTGTTTTTCATCTACTTTCAAATATCTTCAAGCAGTGATGCTCCATTTACTTAGTTATTCTAGCCTCCTAAATCTGGATCACTTGCCTGTGGTTATCTAGACTATTTCTCACCTAACCATACATCCTTTTCATTAACCTTTTTCAATATATTATACATGTGTATGTAAAATTTAAAAGTCTAACATTAAACGTTTTATTAGTTACTTTTGGAATAATTGTATAATTATATGAGGTTGTAAGAATAATATAGAACAATTCTTCATACCTTTACTCATTTACCACCACTAGTAATTATCTTGCAAAATTATAGTCTAATAACATGAACTGGACATTGACTTTGATACAATCAGAATACAGAGCATTTCCACTACCACAAGAATCCTTTATGTTTCACTGTTTTAACCAGATCCACTTCCTTCCAAGCCTCCTCATTTCCTACCCTCGTCCTTCTCTCTGGAAACAAGGATTTATTCTCTATTTCTATAATTACACCATTTCAAGAATATCGTATAAATGGAATCATTCATTATGTAACCTTACAGCATTTTTTCATTCAGTATAATCTTGTAAAGATTCATCCAGCTAGATGCATACATCAATAGTGCTTTCCTTTTTATTACTAATGTTCCATCATGTCAAAACTAACATTTTTATTTTTTTTAAGATTTTGTTTATTTATTTATTTATTTATTTATTTATTTATTTATTTATTTATTTAATGAGAGAGCACAAATAGGAGGAGAGGCAGAGGGAAAGAGAGAAGCAGACTCCCTGTTGAGCAGGGAGCCTGATGCAGGGTTCAATCCTAAAACCCTGAGATCATGACCTGAGCTGAAGGCAGGCACTTAACCGACTGAACTACCCACTCGCCCCTAACATTAACTTTTAAAAACTAATTATTTTCCTCTCTAATCAACTCCAACAATCTTTGATAATACACAGCCTTGTTCATGCTTTCAACAACTCTGAAATCTTAAGTTCCAATACTCTCCTGTCCTATCACTAGTCCCTATTCATCAACCTTACAGAAACATCTCTCATACTTCAAATTCTAGTCTCACAAAAGTTATTTTGTTCTACATCAATTTTGTGTTCTCCTGGAGTCACGAATTTGCCTGTTAAACCAATTTTCCCTCTTCAGATTACATGTTACCTATTACCTTATTTTTCTTGTCCTGTTTAACATCCAAAAACTTTCCCAGTCATGTTTCTGGGCATACTCTTGAATAAAACCCTTAACTTTACTCAGCTTAAAATCCTTGCACATTTTTTCTCACCTTTTGGTCATATTCCTCAGAAAGATTACCCCAAGTTTCCACTAAGTTCTCTTATACTTATAAAATGACACTGCCTCCAATTTCCATGTGATGGTGGTGTTCATCATGTAAAATGTCTATCAAATTCCTGGCAAACACCCTGCAAATGTGAATAGATGATGAGCTTTCCAATCTTGTGTTCTCTCTCCCAGTTATCACCTCTAGAAACATATTGTATCAACCCTTTCTCACTCTGCTAGTACTTTCCTTTTTCTTAGTTGTCTCTTCTTTTAATTATTGTCATCAGAATTAAACTTTCAAATCTACATTAGTAAGTAGGAAGACAGTTTTTCAATGTGATCGCAAGGGGACTGAATATTACCTGCTGTGTTGGGCCTGAGCAAAACCTAATTGAATATATTAATAAATGCCAGTAGAGAGTGACACCCAGAAGTTTAGGAAGGGTTGGCTAGCCATGGAAGAAGAGTAAAAAAAAGAATATCAAGCATAACCATTAACAATATCCAACCAAGTACTTCAAGTATCTAAACCCAACTGCAAGACCATCTGTCTGCTTGAAGCCCTTCCAATCATGACTCAGCCTCCTCAAATAGATGGAAGCAAAAAAAAAGTACAATACACATGCTGACAAAAGAAAAGATGTGTTATCTATGTGACACTTCCATTTTTTATTGAAAATTAACAGATTTGAATTTTGTGCTTACATGAATCAATCTCTTAACTCTAGTCAGTGTGGTATCACTCTGAGGAGAATCCTGCCTTATTGCATTGCTAGTCTTTTTTTTTTTTTTTTTTGAAATTTCTGTTGCAGGACCTCAGCCCTGGATTTTTGTGGTTTGACTAATGAATCTCTCTTTCACGCTCTCTCTCTCTCTCTTTCCCTCTGTATCAGGAGCCATATATATATATCAAGCCAAGATGTATAGCCAATATATATATAAGGAGCCATACTTCTTATATATTTTTATATTATATATTACATTATATTTTATTTTACTAAAGTTTGAGTCTGTCATCTGATCTTCTTGAGCCACGTAAGCTACTCTTACTCCAAGAACTGAAGAAGTTACACCTCATCTCCTTGAGAGAACAGAAGCTGTCATAAACTTACTGCATTAAGTTCTTGTACCTCCAAGAAACTTATTTATGCCAAGCTGCCCCCAATATCAAAGGGAAAAATATTAAACCCCTGTCCAAGTCTGTAGTTGTCACCATCAGTTTTCCCAGCAAGGTGTCCCAGATTTCTTTACCATTAACGTGTTCTATCCCACAGCTTCTGTGGACTTTACTCTTAACATGAGCCTCTGAAGCCTTCGACTAATGTAAATGCTTTCCCCACAGAGTTTATGTATCTTTAAAGTAACTCCTAGCCAATGATTTACTGATGTTGAAGTGTGAAAGCCCAGCTTTCCTTCTTGGAGTAGGGAGAAATTCTGAGTACATTCCAGAGGCTTCTGCAGAATTAGGACAATACTGAACTTCACTTGACATCACAACTTTGATCTTTCAATCAAGATCTTCCCTATCTTTCTTCTTTTACTTTATGTTTTCCAAGTGAATCACCTGTACATAAATCTGTGTTTTAGGTTCTACTTCTAGGGAACCTGGCCAAAGACAAAAGCTAATTATAACCTGAATTTGGTACCACATCTTCTCTTGCATTCTACAGGAAATGAATCTATTTCCTATCACAGTTATTTCATTAAGCATTTATCTCTCTCTTTTTTTTTGATCCATCCAAATTGCATCTCTAAATTATTACCTAACTTCTCCACCCCCTAATATTGAAGTTTCTGGAAAGAATAGTTTGTGATCATTTCTCTACTTTATCTTCTCTTCTTTACTTTCAACTTATTGGAATTTAGGTTATGATTTCTCCACTTCATTAAAATTAATTTACTAAGATTAGCTAAAGCCTCCTAATTGACAAATACAATTAGATAATTTTTTGTAACATATAACACTTGTAAGCATTGGTTTTTTTTCCAACTATTTCTTCCTTGACACCAGCATATTCATTTACAAATTCACTTAACAAATATTCATTGAGATCTGTTGTGTGCTTACTATGTCAGGCAATAGACAAACTGGGTATAGTTGCAATAATAATAATAATATAAGTTGTGTGCTATGAAAGTAAATCATAAACAAATATAACCTAATCTTTTGGAATAGGAAATTTTGTCTGAAAGACATGACAGTTTAGCTGAATCCTGTGTGATTTATGGCAGTTATTTGTGGCATCTTTCCCCACACCTATAATCTCAGGTTGAAACCATAACCTACCTAAATTGAAAAAGTATAATTTGCAGTTGATACGATTATTTTTACCTAAATCCAAGCTCATATTAGCTCTCTGGAGCACAAAAAATCTCATTTGTAATACTCTTGAATTTTACCTTGACCCTAGAAATGACTCCTTCTCCCTTTTAAGCTCTTAATCCTACTATATTTTTTTACTTATTTTTCTTTTTGCAGGTATGCCACTACCTCTGTGAGCTCTTCCTTGAAATCCAGACAGCCACAAAATCTAGATAGTTTAAATACCTTTTTACAGCAGCTCTGTGCTGGTCCCAGCTTCTTAGCATGTCTTCCCAATGCTATTTCTCTTATCTGTCATAACAATTGAATGAAAAAGAACCCTACTATGGCTGAGTTAAAATCCTATGTCACTTTAAGACTTACAGATATCTACTATTAAAGCATATTGACTGAGGCTAAATCTCTTCTCTGAAATGCCAGAAGTGGGAAATGCAAATATAAAGCACAGAGAAACATTTGATTAAAATACCCAACCATGCAGGTTAAAATTATAGCCCAGGGAAATGGGGAAAATCTATTCCTGAATTGATAAGTAACTGGTAGAAGTCATTAAACAGAGAGCACTGGAGAAAAACAATTTTATTTAAATTGTGGATCTCTGTGAAAAGTAATAACTTTGAAAAATAGAAAATTTTTCAGTTAGTAATAATGGCATGCTAAAGAAGGGGGATCACTCTGCTCAGCTTGTGGGATAAGAATCACGTAGGGCAGTGGAAACCATAGGATGAATAAAAGACATCTGTATTGTATGAGAACCAAAAAGAGATACGGTGCTATCCAAGCATGTCCTAATAAGCAAAAGTTTATGTACCTACCTTAATCTGTAAATTGGTTTAATCTGTGTTGTCTCCTTGAGGCAGATCCTCTCAAATCCAGATAAATAAAATTGCCAGAGGTATAGCAATAGCCTATGACCTCACATGGTAAGGACTCAAGGTCCATTTTCTGGGCTAGTGATTCTAATGGTGAGTTGTTCAAAACTTGATTCTTCTGTGAATTTGGGTTCCAACACCACAGACACTTTGAGAACTTTAGAAAGTTAAATTCATGTTGTCCATTCTTGTATTTACAAATGCTTATTCACATGGGATGTTTGAGAGGAAAAGTGATGTGTTATAAACATCATTAGTACATAATACAGACTTCTTCATATCAGTTATTAATATTAGGTATTTAAGTGTTGTGTGTCCTGCTGATGTAATCTTGAAAGATCCCAGAAGTGTAACATGTGCTCAGCTTGCAAATCACTATCACATTTTTTAAAAATTATATTTTATATATATCATAAAATCTAGAATATGAATTACTAACAAATGTCTATAATACATAGTAAATATGGAAATTTTATCTTAAAAGCACTCAATCATTTTAGCTAAAATCTGAAATTAAGGTAAAAACGTATTTAAAAAACTCATTTATTTTCTTTTATGTCTTTTCTTTCTTTTATGTCTTATTGTTAAAGAAAAAATCTTAAAAATAGTTCTCAAATTTACAAAGTAAGACCTTTTCAAATCTTTATGAAGTTTGAAATATTATTAATACTAGGTATCAAATTTTTTAAATATATCATGCATGATATGGTGATTTTGAATGTTTTTGTGATCTGGTTTTATTTTGACTCTGCAGGAAAATACACGAATATGCTTACTTTTTATAATATTAATCTAAGAAAACTATAAAATTTAACACCTATTTGCAATATAATGTACATAACCTATAATATAGATGAGCATTGGATGGCTTTATTTTTATTATTTCAAACAGAGAATGTGTTTTAAAAGGCAACATACAAATTTTGAACCATGAAAAGAAAATATGAAAACCTTTAGACAAGCTGTTAGCTAACATTTGAAAACCAAATTAAGCAGGTTTACAATATAACGTAGCAGATGGAGAAAATGTGATCACCCTGGGAATAAATTTTCTTTATCATTTTAACTTAGATCTGCTCATGTGCTTCTCAGATAATAAGTTTTTTCCTCCATAACATGTTTCATATTACCATGAAGTAATGTTCTTTCAAGTATTTTTTTGGTTATACCTGCTCCAAGTTAAGGGTAAGGGAATGCTAATATAAGGGAATGGCAACATCATGTTTCATTGTACAAAGTAAAGTTATATAATATTGTTTATTGTAGGTAGATGTGTGTCATAAATATATGTGTGTCAGAAAATGGTACTTATCTAGAAAAATATTACATTATTTGTACTGCCGTATACTTTGGCCCCAAATATATATCGTTCTGACTGGAAACAAGGCAAAGAGAGAGATTTGGTAGAGATTTGGGGCAGACAGATCAGTTAAGGCACCATGTTAATGAAAGAGATGAACAGGTCAGCAAATTGTGAGAAAGGAAACAGATAAGCACCATATTTTATGAAAGAGATGAACAAGTCAGCAAATTGTGAGAAAGGAAACAGATAAGCATCACTCTCAGGTAGCAAATGCTGTAGAACATCCTCAAACGAAATAGTGTTTCTGAAGTGATAGTTATGTTTGGTCAATCTCATGTTGCTAAACTCTTCACTGAAGTAATCTAAAATGTATGAGCTGAAGACATACACTGACAGAAAACTGAAAGTGTTAATTGCAGCAAACTAGAAAGGATAAGTAACTACTGTAGCAGAGAAAGTGTAACTCACAAATCTACTCCAACATGAAAGTGAAAAGTAGAAACACTGAAATTCAAATTCTAAAGCCTTCTTCCCCTCAGTTTTTGTTTTGCGTTTAACTGAAGGACATGGCAGAAGAGTGACAGAAATAGCAGACTCTGTAGAGAAGATGGCATTTGTCAACCTGTTGAAATGAGTAGAAGCCAACTGGAAGACGCCATACTATCTACAGACAGCAAAATGACAATATTTATAGAAACAAATACTTAAATTGACTTTGGATTATATTTTTGAATTCTCCTTAGGGACATAAACAGAATGGCTACAGACACATCTATTATGAAAGATGTAAACTTATCAGGACCATCCGTTGAAGAAATATTTCCTGAGTATACTGATAATCAAAGTCGCTCAGTCAGCGTCAACATTACCTGCGAGCTTGTTAGAAATCTGAAATCTCAGACCCTACTCTAGACCTATAATATCTTCATTTGAATAAGATCCATAAGATCCCTGGGTGATTTACATGCACATTGCAATTGATGATGGGTACATATAGATTATGTTTGGCAGATGAAAATGCTTTAAATGTTTTCTGTAGTTAGATTTGCAGTGACATAAGGAAAAAGTCACCTAGTTCAAAAGAAATGAAAATAAAAACCATTTACCATTTTGTCTCCAAAGTATGCATATCATTTTCCTGGGAATAAATCAGATTCTTACTACAATTCAATTACTAAAAGTACCTTATGTAACTTATCTGGAACTTGAGACTTAATAAGAAATCATCTGAGGTTCTATTCAAAACTCAAAAGCATATCAAACTTAGAAAATGTTGCAATATCTAAGCAGTTTCCCTAAAATTTGTATAAGCCCAAGATAAAAGAGATTACAATTTTATTATACATTTAATATGGGTTTGCCCTTGAAATAGCAGATACAAGATGACATATAAATGATATCTTAATAGCTTTCTGGATAAGCCCTACCTGATCAAAGAAAAGCACTGGATTAATTATATCTTTATAGTAGATATTAAGAGATTTCCTTTTTTTTTTTTCTTTCTGCAGTAAGGTATCATTCTACATTTCCACAATGAGGTATAATGCATTTCCTACTACTGAAAAAATAATGGAGTAGATAAGAGTTTATAATATTTTATGTCTTTTCTATATAACAATACTAAAAATAATGTTTGTGTATAAAATCAAGCAAGATATTATACAAAAATAACTGGGTAGGGGCACCTGGGCAGCTCTGTTGACCGAGTGTCTGACTCTTAATTTCAGCTTGAGTCATGATCTGGGGGTCATGCAGGCCAGCCCTAGGTCAGGACCCACACTCAGGAGGCAGTCTGCTTGAGATTCTCTCTTCCTTTGCCTCTCCCCCATGTGCATTTGCATGTGTGTGCACTCTCTCTCTCTCTCTCAAATAAATAAATGAATAAATAAATAAATCTTTTAAAAAAATAACTGGATAGTTTTGAAAGACTCAAAGAAATGTTTTATTTTTACTAAAATATTTTGCATCAAATTATCTATGGATAGAAAGAAATCTTGAAATAAACTAAATAGATCTTGAAATAACATGTTGGCACTTAATAAAATCATTAAGAGATTAATATTAAAATATTTATAATCATAGAAAATACTCCCCTTTTTTTGAAGGAGCTAGTCATACTAAGCTCCCACTTTTCATATAAATGAATGGTATAAACCCAAAGAAAATAAAACATAAAAGGAAACACAGAAGAAAATTGACAGTGGTTATTTTGTAGGGATATTACTACTAATATTTTATTCATACTTCTATAATTCTGATATTATTTTCTATATATGTAGTATATTTTTATGAGGAAAAATTCTAAAATAATAATATTAAATTGGTATCTGACCAAAATTTGAACATCTTAAAGAAAGTTATGTTAATATTAGAAAGCTCAACCAATAAACAGGGTACCAAAATGTATGTATATGATATTTTATTATTTAATGTATCTTTCTGTCTATAATTAGAATATAAACTTTGAGAATATATCATGCAAACTAATTAAAACATCCATAAGGAATACATCAGAAGATATGTGAAGTATTTTATCTTCTTTTGGAAAAAGATACATTATTTAAGATAAACTGTGTGGATAATAATCCAATGTCCTTATAAAAAATTCACTTTTTTTTCTAATTGTATTGGACAATTGTTGTGGAAGTGTGGATGCTGATATACTTAACTGATAATTAACATTAGTATATAAAAAATCAATTATATTAACATACACTTATTTTTACATGAGCATATTTGAATACAACAATGTCGATTCATTCTATAATGGTTTTAAAAACTAATGAAAAAACTAATGAAATAGTTGGATTTACAAAGATTTATTGGGCACTGCAATTTACCCTAAATTATATCAAAATGCTCACTCACATTTCTGAATGGTTTAATACCTTTCATATCCATAATTTGGGACTATTTCTTTCCAATATTGATACAAGAAAGTTGTTTTCTAAGTTGCAACTAAAAATTTACAGGCTTTTTACCTAAAAGTCAAAGGAATGTTTCACAAACCCCTGTCCTATTATATCACTTGTGCTTCTAAAACAGTTCTACAGGGGCACCTGGGTGGCTCAGTGGGTTAAAGCCTCTGCATTCGGCTCAGGTGAGCCCCGCATCAGGCTCTCTACTCCGCGCGGAGCCTGCTTCCCCTCTCTCTCTGCCTGCCTCTCTGCCTGCTTATCATCTCTCTCTCTCTGTCAAATAAATAAAAAAAAAATAAAAATAAAAAAAATAAAACAGTTCTACAACCTTATAATTGAAATTGAATGTAATTAGTGCAACTGACTTTAGCTATCATAAGTGACAATTGCATTCAATTGTAAACCATACTTTCCATCTAATAGACACACTTTCAATTTATTAATTTTGTTTACTGATTGTAACTGATAATAACATTATGCATATTTAAAGGACTCACCATTTGTGTTAATATTCTAATAATTATTATGCATTAGCCATACTTAAATACACAAAATTTAGTTTTAAAACACTCATGTCACTAAACTGTGTAATAAAATAAAAGTAAAAAGTAGACTGCATCATGCAGTTTTGAATAATCTCATTTAAAAACATTATTTTTGCTACTAGGAGAAACTAAATTTACAAATCACAGCAAAATATAAAACATAACATTAAAGTCATATCGGAGTGCTGATTATTAAATTATCTTCAAATGTTTGCAAAATATTAGATTTCAAAAAGAAGTACCTTTAACCAAAAGACAAAAGTTTTACTGCAATTTACATGTAGGTATAATCAGATATACCATTTCCCAACAACATATGAATTTATCAATATACACAATATTTGGTCTACAAAGTGTTAGCACCATGTATACTGATCATTTGCAACAGAAAGCCATAAAAGCAATGATTTAGAAGATATTTCCTTCTCCGACTAAACAGGAATTGGCAATTAATTAAATAATTTAAATAGTATTTTACAAGCTATATTATATCACTTAATAATTTTAAAATTATATTTACAATAGAACATTTGTGTCTTTATTGTAATACTTTATTTTATACAATTGATGTTTCATACATCGTAACTTTCTCACCCATTATTCAAAATGGTAATTTTGGCATTCTTAAAATTCTGATTTTGATTTCATTCATTTCAGGAATGAACTTTCTCAGTCAACTAGTGTTAAAATTTAAAAATGAACTTTATTACAAACAGATGTTTATTTTATAACATAAATATTTAAATTAGTGAATTACATGGAATTCTTTAATGGAAAGTGTTAACTTTATTGAGAAAAACTTAATTGCAGAATGGTTATTACTGTGAATAAGTTTTGCATGTATGTCTATCTACCTGTCTTTTACTTTTATTGCATCATTAGTTTTAATTGCTTTAATTATATCAAGTTAAATCCATTTGCATACTATCATTGTGTATAGGTATATATTTTAGTAAGCAAGTACTTTGAGTCACAGACATCTATAATATACAGTCTGTGGATAATTCTGAAATAGATTTACATATTTATTTATGGAGCTGTATTGGGATCACTGGGATAGTTTCCTAAAATTGAAGAACTAATTTCTGTGAGGGTATTAAGAAGACAGCTGTCATGTAATGCTTCCCAAGTAGTTTTCAAAATACATAAACAATATTCTGTAATGAACACTCAGATTAGCATATCAGATGAAAGAGTAGAAATTCATCCTGAATAACTTCTTAAAAGAAAGATATTTTGAAGAATTGAAGAAACATTTTTTTTCTTTTCCAATATTACAGTGCTTTTTCAATCGAAAGTTTGAGGGTACATTTGCTGCTTAAGCAGCTTCTGAAATGTTGTTGAAGCCCAATGTTTTCCAATGAATTTAAAATAAACATGAAACCACATTGTGATACCAAATGAACAAGAGAAGAATGACACGTATCTTTTTTTTTTTTATTCTTTTTTTTTTCCCCAAATTTATTTTAATTTTTCAGTGTTACAAGATTGATTGTTCATGCACCACACCCAGTGCTCCATGCAGTACGTGCCCCTCTCGATACCCACCACCAGGCTAACCCCCCCCCCCCCCGCCCCCCCCCA
>CM052809.1:119213529-119298528 GCA_028533885.1 Nasua narica
AAGAAAGAAAGAAAGAAAGAAAGAAAGAAAGAAGAAAGAAAGAAAGAAAGAAAGAAAAGAAATAAAGAAAGAAAGAAAGAATTTAAAACATGGATTTATATAGTAATCTATGAAGTCGCTTCATTTACCTTTTTTTAAACACTATAACAGTGAAGAACTGGTAAATATATGAAATATATAATATATAGAGCACTGTATATAATATATATAATATATAATATATACATAATATATAAATTCTGTATGTGTACATATATAGTGTATATTTACTAGAATATATACTAGTAAAGCTTATATATTTACATGTTACATATTATATGCACTTTGAACTAAGTATATACTTAGTTCAAATTTGAAGGAAGCAGTAGGGAAAACCTTGAGATCAGTGCCATCGAAAATTAAGGTAGCCATTCACAATCACTGATAAAGGATAAACTACTGACTGCTTCAAGGTATCCAGAAACAAAAATATATTGAGGTAACTAGACAGCAAGACTGCACGCAGGGCAGCTGAATATAGCTAGGTAGTTTGCACACTATGCTTATAATCTCAGCAGAGAAGGAAAATGAGGTCTGAAATTCCTCTCGCTAATTATGATCCCTAGTCTGAAGTTGCCTTAATGTAAAAGGAGTGATGATTCATAATTTATTCACTCAAAAGAGATGCATATGCATGTGTGAAGGTCCTACAGAGACCTAGCACAGAAATGCCATTTCATCACAGTTCCCAAATAAGCTAAACCATGGTGTAGAAGTTAAAGATGAATATTAGTAAGTACTCTAACTTAAAATATAAAAAAAATGATGCTAACAGAAAATAAGCACAGAGTAATAGAAACCAAGGAGGTCAGTATCTTTGTGCATGCTCGCGTATATTGCACACTCTCCAACTACAGTAGTGACAAAATGTCAATCAAACCAAAGATTTAAATTGAAAAAAAAAATCTTACTTTTGGGAATAACCACTATTGAGTATGGAAGAAATGTACAAAACCATCTATAATAAAAACTTTACAAATCCAACTATAAAAGAATAAAAGATGGGAAAAAGAAAATAAAATGCTGAGAGGAAAATGGGAATAATAAATGTCAGTGAGTTGTCGAAAGATGGTACAAAATCTAAATAAAGCAATAAAAAAGGCTGCTGAAAGAAATAGCAAGATAGGGCGTCCGGGTGCCTCAGTATGTTAAAGCTTCTGCCTCCGGCTCAGGTCATGATCTCAGGGTCCTGGGATGGAGCCCCACATTGGGCTCTCTGCTCAGCAGGGAGCCTGCTTTCCCCTCTCTCTCTCTGCCTGCCTTTCTGCCTACTTGTGATCTCCCTCTCTGGCAAATAAGTAAATAAAATCTTTAAAAAAAAATAGCAAGATAGACCAGGGAGAGAGAACTTAGTAAATATGAAGCTCCCAGAACTGAGATGACACATGTGCCAAGAGCGTGGTGTCTAAACAAGAGAACAGACAAAAATAGAAACAAATAAAAATATAAATTACAGGCAATCATAAACTATTGATATCTCCTTAAAATTAAAAAGTAGGGGAATCATTTGAAAATATAAGTGATCAGAGGCTACATCTTGGTTTCTGAGGTTTCTATTCTTTAAGCCATGGCTAAGGAAGTCCAAGGAAGGAAGAATACAGAAAGGACATGTGCCATGTGCTTGAAAAACAAGAGCCCTTTTTTTTTTTTTTTTTTTTAGAGAGAGAGAGGGAGCAAGCATGAGCAGGGGGAAGGAAGAGAGAACAGAGCCCCACATGGGGCTCAATCTCATGACCCTGAGATCATGACCTTAGCCAAAATTAAGAGTCACAGTTTAACCAACTGAGCCACCGAGGCACTCCTGAAAACAAAAGCACTTTTAAAATAGCTTCTTATAAACTTGATTTAGGTTTTAAATCTAGATTTAAATTTTAAGTCATATTTAGATTTCAACTGGTAAAATATTAGATTTTACTTTTTAAAATATCTCCAGCTTCAGTTCCTAATGAAATGCAAATTGAGTTGGCTACTTTGTCTCATTCTCCTTTTCCCACTCCCCATTTTTATCTTGGTCAATAATGAAAAAATATAAAACCTAGAAGGCTCAGTTGATTGAGCATCAGACTCTTGATTTCTGATCAGGTCTTGATCTCAAGGTTGTGAGTTCAAGCCCTGCAATGGACTAAAAAAAGAAATCTAGAAGAAATATTGAAAGATTGTACAGTGTAAAACCTTAATAACACCCTGCCAATTGAAGGCTTAATATTTCTCTACACTAGTAAAGTTATATATTATGTATACTCTTACATATATGTACAAAAATATATGTGTACAAAATATATAATACTTATTCAACAACATGTATATACAAAAATAGGTATATAGTTTGTATATATAATAGCAAAATTTATATACGTTAACTGTATATTATGTATATTATACATACTTATATACTATATGTGCATGTACACTTTGTGCTGGGTATATTAATAATAATAATAAAACAAATACATAAAAAGCTGAAATTTTGGTCAGAATGTTCCTAAGCAATTGGCTCTACAACGTGTGCAGGTATGTGAGAAACACATGGACAAAGTGGACATTTGCAGTTTTACTACCTTCTTTTTCCTTGTATTTTCATTGATTATGAATTTCTGTATAGTTTTTATTTACATACTGGCTTTGTGTCAAAAAGGGGAAAAAAAGAGATAAATATGAGATCATAGGTCCAGCAACCTGATTATGGTATTAAGGAAGAAGTAAAATGATAATTGTCCATTATACTGCATAACCCCCTGGGTGGTTAAAACTTGTCTGAATTAGAGTAGAAATTGTATTACATATAATATATGTTATATATAAAATATATATGTATTATATATGTAATATATATATAAATATAAACATTTATGAGTTTATAGAAGTATTAATCCTTCAATAGGTAGCTTTCTTAGTATAATTTTTCAGTATCTCCTCTAGCTTTTATATTTCTTAGTTCTTAACCAGATAAAAATAAGTGGTGGGTGGCAGATAAAACAAAGCAGGCTACTCAAATTGAGTTTGACTCAGAACTTAAGCTGGGGCTAAATATATATATACATATATACATACAATATTTTACAGTTGAAATCTAAATCTAACTTAAATTTAAAAATTCAAATCTAGATTTAAAACCTAAATCTAGTTTATAAGAAGCTATTTTAAAAGTGCTTTGTTTTCCAAGCCCATGTCAATTATGCTATTGTTTTAGTTTAGTTTAGTTTAGTTTAGTTTACTTAACAGTAAAATAGGCAAATGTTTAATAAATCTAGAAATTATAATTAAAGCAAATTTTGATAACCTGCCAACCAAAGGCATTGAACAAATAAATGAATATGCTAGCACCTGTTCCGTATTCTGTAAGGAGAGAGAAAAATAGTATAAAATGTTCCTTTATGTAACAATACAATAAGATGATTTCAAAGAATACATTATTAGGAAGTGAAAAAAATAGAAGTGTAACTTACTACCTGTAAGCTTATCAAAATCAGAAATATAAAATTAAGAAACAAGAATGGCAACTAAAGTATGATTATAAATGTAAATTACTTATAATTTCTCATGTTCTCTCAAATATGTAAATAATTTAAAAAAAATAAAAAATAAAAGGTTTTTCAGGATCTTCTAAACATTAGTATTTGGGAAAATGCAAAGATAGGAACAAAACAATCTCAAACATATCACTAAGGTAAACTCGTTTCAAAAGAATTTCCTCCACTGTTGATACATTATAATGTGAGGCAGAAAAGAGTGAGACAAAGTAAAAGTTGAGCAGTTAGCATTTATTTAAAATAATCACTCAGAATATATCTAATTAATGAAATGCATTTAACTAGTCTAACTGGTTGCAATAAAAATGAAAACCAAGGCTAAAAATAATTTTTATCATTTTTAAAGGACTGGCTTGGCATCATGGAACTATCACCACAAAATCCAAGATATCATTGCTTTAAAGAACTTCAGGTTTGTTCTCTTTTTAAATGACACTCGTGTAAAAAATGTAAACTGATCTTCATTAAAATCTTATCCACCAAGGCCCTAAAGTTCTTGGGAACTCATTTGGCTGCTGAAAGTTTCAATTCCCCGGATCATCCAAGCAGAGCTGATGCCAGATGCTCCCATGGCAACAGGACTGAATGCCCTATGTGGTTAGATAGAAAACGTGATATTTAGGGAGGGAAGTTATTTTTCCTTTCTTTTTCTACAGGAAAGAGAACCAAAAATAGTCCTAGAAACAAGGGTTGACTTCGCTGCTTTCATCATCCAAATGCATCCATTGTCAAATCTTTAAAATCACAGATAGTTCAAAGGAGAATAGTGCCTATTTGTTTTCAAGCAAATTCTCACATTGTCATGCAATTTGATTTGCTACATGGTTGAAGGCAAATTATTTTTGAGGTTTAATTTAGGAATAATTCACAGGCATTTACAGAAGTAAATACAGGTCAAATCACAGACGGCATCGGCAAGAATATAGAGTTAGTAAAATTAATCAAGCCAATTCAGGAAGTGGCAAGATTAACCATTAATTTTCTTTCATTGGTAAAAATAATCTTGTGGTTATTGTAGAACTTTTGGATATACAAAAATTGTCTCTTACTCTATCTTAAAGGTCCGTTCAAACTAAGCATAATGTCCTTTTTTTAAGGACATAAAATATTAAATGCCAACTTAATTTGTATATTACTTATATGCATAAAGGTATAATATTATGAAATGAAAGTGTTTTAAAGATTAGCTTCAGCACGTTACATTGGCCAGATATTAATATTCTTAATATATATTACATTCTCCATCTAACCTGCTCAGGTTACATTAATATAACTTTATAACATTTGACTGCACCTCTAGATTATTATTAACATATGTGTGTATGAGTAGTTATAGACAAAAATAACTAATTTGTGCATATCTTAAATTTGTATGTAAATGAAACAAGTGAAAATATAATGTTTTCTGATTATAAAAGCAATTCTTAAAAGAGGAATGAAAAAAAGTTATGCACAAAAATTTGTATTAGAAAAAGAAAGAACGACCAAGTCAGAGAACACTATTTTCTAAAAGATTTTAGATTTCAGTCCAGGGAGCTGTTAAGAGTAGAAAAGGAGAACAAAGTATTTCAAGGTCAACAGTTATTTTTATTTTCACCACAGAACCCACAAGGATCATACTGCACATTGGACTTGTAATGGTGCTGATGAGCCCTGCAGTAAAGAGGTGATTTGACTTAATGCAGATTTTCTTTTAGTTGGCTTGTTTAATTATTGATATTCTTAAGAATTGCATTATGTAGAATAGAAGACCAGACTGGGACAATTTGCTATAGAAAATTTCAGGACACATGAGGATGATGAAATATTGTAAAGATACAGAATCTTTGTAGCAGAAGTCTATAAAGAAATCTTATTAAATGTATTTTCAACTATAATATTATACAACTTATCCATATTAAATGCTAAATGGGGGGCACCTGGTTGGCTCAGTCAGTTAAGTGTCTGACTTCAGCTCAGGTCATGATCTCAGGGTCTGGGGATCCAGCCTTGCATTGGGCTTCCAGCTCTGAAGATATCTGCTTGTCCCTCTTCCTTTACCCCTCCCCTCCACGCTCTCTCTCAAATAAATAAATAAATAAATAAATAAATAAATAAATAAATAAATATTTTTTTAATGTTCAATGGCATACTAATATATTTAATGTTTAATTTCCAGTTTAATTATAAAACTATTAAGACATGGAAGAGTATTATGTTATGTCATGGAACAGATATAAAAGTTTCTATTTTCAAATAACACCTAGAAAATCTAAGAAAATAAAATTACAATCAATAAGAGTTTGGTAAAGTACTTGATTATAATTTATATATATAATAGCAACTTATTTATATATCCAAAATAAACTAAATATAGAGAAGACATTTCACTAATGATAGGAAAGACACCTCCAAAGCTTAGAAAAACTTTCTCATGAAATGGTAAAAGTTAAGTTTATAGAAACTATGAAACTTTAATGTAAGAAATACAGTTTGAATAACCAGAAGACATACGATGCTGGCAAGGTATGGAATAGGGATTAATGAACACAGATTAGCACCTAGATTTTAATTTTGAAGTACTGTTCTTTAGTAAATCCTGTCAGGACTCTTCAAAGAAATGTGACTTCTGACTAGGAAAGAATGAAGAAACAAAACAAAATTAAAAAAATAAAGGTGTTGGGGCTCCTGGGTGACTCAATGGGTTAAAGCTTCAGCCTTAGCCTCAGGTCATGATCTCAGGGTCCTGGGATCGAGGCCCGCATCTGGCTCTCTGCTCAGTGGGGAGCCTGCTTCCCCCTCTCTCTCTGCCTGCCTCTCTGGCTACTTGTGATCTCTCTGTCTCTGTGTCAAATAAATAAATAAAATCTAGGAAAAAAAAAGACAACAAATGTGCAAGGAATGATGGGGTTGTGTCAAAATACCACAGACTGCAGTTTGAAGATTCTCCAACTGGACAAATATGCAACAATTTGTGTGTGGTTATAAACAATGCTATAACCTACTATATGGAGCAGAAATCCATTATAAATTATCAATATATCATACTGATTTAGATAAAAAAATTAATAGTTGCACAAGGAGAGAAATTTCACTCTCTTCCAATCTTAAACAACTAGAAAACTGGACAAAATATATGAAGTAATATTTTTTCAGACTTTGGATAACAGAAATCGAAGGACATGTTAAAGAATAGAGATTGGGGTGGGGACTGGTTGCCTTATAATTCTCTAACTTATTTTGCAGAGGCATTTGGAAGGCTTATTGCTGGGGCCTGTTTAACTGTTAGGGCCTGCTTAGCCAGATTGACTCCATATTGCCTAGGTAGCCATATTGTTGTTTACATCTAAGTGACTTCATTTGGGGAATAGATGCCCTAGCAGGCCGAGACAATCAGGTCCTGGTATCGGTTCTGGGTACCAGCCCTCGCAGGCCGAGACAGGTGGAAACATCCAATCAGCTAAGAGCCAAGTAACTTGAGGTTTGCAGTGAGGTTTGTGGTTTTGCCCTATAAAAGCCTGTAAGACTAGGCGGGGTTGCTCTCTGCATAGAGACGGCCCTGACCAGTCAGTGTGCCGGTCAGTCTGATTCCTGATGCTTGGCGTGAAATAAAGCTTTGCTTAACTTTCGCTTTGATTCAGTCTCATTCCTTTGATCACGGACCCTAACATTATGTAGCACAGGGAGGCTATGTCTCACTCTGACCAGAGAGTGTGACAGTCTCCCTAAGTCACAGACATTATCAGAGTCTGGAGAAGCAAAGGCAGGTGAAGTCCACTGAACAGAATACTGGATAGAGGGAACTACACAAAAAGAGTGCTTTGAGGTTTAGCAGAGGAGCTCCCGATTTTCTTTGTCTGATTTCTGATTTTTACATGTGTGGAAGAAACTACTTGAGACTGGGACAAAAGTCATCATAAGTGAAGAGATAAGATAGTTTCTGTATATTACATAGAACTAGGAATAGATTGTTGCACAACTAACAGGAAAAAAAAAATAAATCGTATAGCAGCAGAATTTTCAGAGGTATAATGCCACAATAGTAAGGCTAGATTACTCCTTGAATAAAGAATGCTCTGAATCTGCTTGGATAAATTGTAAAAGCCAATCTTAAAAGGATTCAACTGATTTCAATTAACTGCCCATAATAACCAAATCAAACAATATTAAAAGATTGTATTCAAGGTTCAATAAGAGAAAACAAATTAATATCATCAATTAATATAATAATATCAATAAAATAAAAACAAAGACTATTCAATTATCTCACTAAATGCAGAAAGAGTATTTGACAAAGTCCAACACCATTTCAGATAACAACACTCAGAAAATGAATTATAGAAGAGAATTTCTTCAATCTGATAAAGAACATGTAAGAAAAATCCACAAGTAACATCATATATTATTGGTGAAGACTATATATTTTCTTCCTAAGATCAGGATAAAGACAAATATGCCTGCCTTCTCCACTAGTATTGACATTGTATTGAAGGTTCTAGCCAAGGCATTCAGGTCTGTAAAAAAAAAACAATTGAAGACATGAAGATTGGAAATGAAGAAGGAAAACTAGAAAAAATCTATGTATAAAATTTTAAACCAATGACAGACAAAGAACAAAAACAAATAGCCCTTCTGGAACTAATAAACAATCATAACAGAGTTGTAGGATACAAACTTTATATACAAAAGTCAATCATTATTTATATGCTATCTATGAGCAAATAGAATTTGAAATTAAAAACATAATGCTATTCTCTTTAGCAATCCAAAAAATAACCCTAACAAAGTACATATAGTATCTATATAAGAAATACTACTAAACTCTGATGAACAAAATTTTTTTAAAAACTAAAATTTCATATCGATAGATAAGACGACTCAATATTTTCAAGAAGTCAGTTCTTCCCACCTTCATCTCCACTGAAATTTCAATTAAAGTTTTAACAATTTGTTTTGTGACTATCACTAAACTGATTCTAAAATTTATATGGAGAGGCAAAATACCCAGTATAGCTAACTTGATATGGAGAGAGAATAATAAAATCAGACAATTTACATCATTACACTGTAAGACTTAATAAAAAAGCTGCAGTAATCAAGAAAGTATGGAATTGGTGAAATAATGGACTCCCCTCACAAAAATCAAGGGAGCAGAATAGCGAGCCCAGGAGTAGAACCACATATAAAGACAACTGATCTTTGACAAAAGAGCAAAGTCAATATCATGAAGAGAAGATAGACTTTTCAATAAGTGATACCTGATAAACTAGACATTCACATGCAACAAAGAGGGGGAATCTAGACATATACCTTACATCCTTAGCAAAAATTAACTCAAAATAGTTTATAAACCTCGATGTAAACTGCAAAACTTTAAAACTACTGGAAGATAACAGAAGAATATACAGACAACATAGGTATTGTTGATGACATTTTAGCTACCACATCAAATGCATGATCCATGAAAGAAATAATTGATAAGCAGAACTTCATTAAAATAAATTTAAAAAAACTTCTCTGTGAAATATACTGTTAAGAAAATGAAAAGACAGCTATGATTTGGGGAAAAATGTTTGCAGAAGATATATCTGATTAAAGATTGACATCTAAAATAGACAAAGGGCTTTTAAACCTCAACAATAAGAAAATAAACAACCCAATTAATAAATGGGCCAAAGACCTAAAGAGAAAACTCACCACAAAAAATATATGGACAGCAAATAGTCATATGAAAAGATATACAACATGTATAACATTAGGGACTTATAAATTAGAACAACAATGTGATACCACTATGAAACTATTAAAAGGGCAGAAATCTGAAACACTGACAATATCAAGTCCTGGTGAAGATGTGAAACTATAGAAATTTTCACCCATTCTTGTGAGAATGCAAAATGGTACAATCACTTTGAAAGACAACTTGATAGTTTCTGTCCAGTTTTTTTTTTTTAAGATTTATTTATTTATTTATTTATTTATTTTATTATTTATTTATTTATTTATTTATTTGATAGAGAGAAACACAGCTCAAAGGGAACACAAGCAGGGGGAGTGGAAGAGAGAAGCAGGCCTCCTACCAAGCAGGGAGCATGATGTGGGGCTCCATCTCAGAACTCTGGGATCATGAGCTGAAGGCAGACACTTAACAACTGAACGACCCAGGCACCCCAACTTGACAGTTTCTTACAAAGCTAAATATAGTTTTACCATTTAATTTAACAATCTTGCTCCTTGATATTTACCCAAAGGAGTTGAAAACTTATGCCCAAACTGAAACCTTCACAAGGTATTTATGATAGCCTTGCTCATAATTGCCAAAACTCTAAGCAACCAAAATGTCCTTCACCAAGTTAATACATAAACAAAATGTGGTCCACTCAGAAGATGAAATATTTTTTCAGTGTTAAAAATCAACGAGTCATCAAGCCATGAAAAGATATGGGGGGAACCTGAAACACATAATACTAAGTGAGAAAAACCAAAAGCCTATCATCTACTACATGATTCTGACTCTATGGCATTCTGGAAAAGGCAAAACCAAAGAGACACTAAAAAGATCAGTGGTTGCCAAGAGTTCAGGGAAGGGAGAGATGAACAGGTTGAGAACAGAAGACTTTTAGTGTAATAAAATAATTCTATACAATGCTATAACAGTGGGTACATGACATTATACATTTGACAAAAGAGAGTCTCTGAGAATTAACCCTAATGTAAACTATGGACTTTGGTTGATAATGATGTATCGATGTAATTTCATCAGTTGTAACAAATGTACTACTCTGATGTGGAATGTTGAGAGTGGGGAAATTGCATATGTGAAGGCATGCATTTATGGGAACACTGTACTTTCTATGGAATTTTGCTGTGAACCTAAAACTCTTCTAAAACCTAAATCTATTTAGGGGCACCTGGGTGGCTCAGTCAGTTAAGCTTCCCAGAGATAAAACCTCACATCTGAAATTAATTAATTAATTAATTAATTAATAACAAAGTCTATTTAAATGTCTTATAATAAATAAACATGACAATCACTATTTTAATCAAACAATCAAAAAAAAAATCAACGTTATGTACCAACCAATGAACTGCAATGAGAAAATTACAGTTTCTCTTGTGATACTCTAGTTCTAGTTTGTAGAGATAATGACCATTTGGTTGAGTTCATTGCTTTGCTGCTGAGTCCCCTTGTAGTGGCTCATGTGGACCAAATTTCACTACATAATAGATTTTGTTGAATTTTGTTAAGAAATATCTTCCTTCCTCTCTCTAGTATTTGACTCTTGTGGGAAAACTTGTGAGTGTGAGTTAAAGATGAATATGAAAAAGCTAATATCTGGCTACTAAAATGGGACTCGCCAGTTTTGTGGCCATTCTGGAGAGCAAAAGCCCTGGCACTTGGAAAGAAGACATATTAGACTCTGAGAAGGATGGAGATAGGAAGGCCACCAATAATCCTTTCTCTCTGACTCAGTCCTGCATCCTCCTTCATGAACGGAAAACACCTAGATACAGCTCATTCAAACTTGAGAACTCAACTATGACCAAGACTCAGGCTGCACCCTCCTTAACCTTACCAGAAAATTTAACTGAAACAGCAGAGGATGACTCCAACTTTTGCACCACACAATTATATTCCTATAGCCGCTGAAACTAATTGCCAAAAACTGGATGGCTTAAAACATACATGGATTTATTTACTTAAAATTCTAGGGGTCAAAAGTCCAAAATAAAGTGTCAGCAAGGCCACATTCCCTGCGGAGGATCTAGAGGAGAATATGTTCCTTTGACTTTCCAATGTTGGAAAACCATATTCCTTATATTTATGCCTTGGCTTATGGTCACTTCTTTCAACTTTAAAGCAGCAGCATAGTTTAAAACTCGTCTTCTATAGTAGAATCTCTCTGTGTATTCCTCCTATAAGAATGCTTTGAACCAAAATTAGATTCACCTGGAAAACAGGGTAATTTCTGCCTCTCAAGATCCCTAATTTAATCACATCTGCAAAGTCCCTTTTCTGCCATGTAAAATAACAATTATAGATATAAAATTTGGACACGTATATCGTTGGAGAACAATTGGGACCTTGGCAGATTTCTGGTTGGGCCCTAGGATTCTGCACTGATTCCCATGTTGCTGCCCCAGGCTTTGCTCCTCCTGGAAGGCTAGAGATTTGTGGCCTGAGCATGCGCAGTTCACTCTAGCTTGTGAGGCCTGGTGGGCAAGGAGCGGGGTGGGGCTGGTCAGGGGTCGGGGGCAGTGAAATGGGAGACAAGGGGAGGATTGGGTTTTGCTTTATAGGTGACAATAGCTAGACTCTTTACAGCCAGCTGCACCTGGGACAAGGGGTGCCTAGCTTGTGGGCCATCTTGGTGTTTCTCATCCCAGGTCTGCCCTGCTGGCTCCAAAGTATTCCTGGGATCCATGAAATCGGGCTTCTGGGAAGGGTGGGTCAGAGCAGCTGCTCCTGAGGCCTGTTTCCTCGCTTCTGGGAGCCAGTTCTGACTCTGTGCATCCCAGACCAGTCTATCCTTGCGTCTCCATCACAACTCTCCCTTGCTGCCCCACAAAAAAAGAGAAAAAGAATTATTTAGTCTAACACCATCTACCTCAGGCCTCCAAAGTTTCACAACACATCCCACATACAAAATGTAGTCAAAATATATTCACCTCTTCTGAACATCCTGTGATTTCTTGGGAGAGTTTCCAGGAGGTATATTTCACAGTTATTAAAGTCACATTCTGGAAATTTCTCCCTATGATGGAAGTTATCAAATTAGGAAAGGCAATACAAAATTCATCCTTGACTTTAACTGAAGTAATCAATAAAACTGCCTCAGCCCAGGATGGCATTCTGGGTATCCTCAACACACTGGGGAGAATAAATTCTATGGGGTATTACTTTCCACATGAGTATTTTCTTTAGGCTTCCAGGCAGATTATTATTTTTATATTTATTCTGCTAGTACACTATACTCCTCTTTATCATTTGTTTTGACTTTTTTTGCTGTGTTTATCATTAGACTATGCCCTCTTTAAAATGAGATCTTGTTTTGCTCACCTTTTGTATTCTGAAGAGTGTGGTATCCTATACTGTAAAATATGCTTTTAGTAAATTGTTGTTGAAAAAAATGTCTGTACAGCTATTTTTGTGGAATATTTTAATTGGGTTTGAGCAGCTCATTCAGGGCTTTTACTAAAGAGGCAATTGGGAGTCCATTGACGACTTTTTGAGAAGGAAAATTATATTGTCATATATGCAATTTAGTAAGATTAATTTGAAAGTGGTTTTTATGGTGCATTGGAGCAAGACATGCATGAGACAATTACTTATGTTAGGAGAGTGTTTCAATAGTCCAAATGGTAGTTGTAGTAGAGTTAATCCTAGGTGGCTGAGAGTCATTATGGAAAAGAAACAAGATATCACATGGAAATAGGCTATGAAAATTAGAAAGAAGAGAATCTAAAAATTCAATGATGATGTAGTGGGAAGGACATAAGTGCATATTTATTTATGTAGACCATTAATTATATCGTTTTTATCTTACAACTAAAGGTTAATATTTTTTTATTTAATTTTGTTGTTGTTCAAGAGCCTATTTTTAAATGCCAAGAATTTTTGAGTTAGGTGGTAAACAAAATAAAATATATTTTTAAAAGGTAAAATACAACCCATCACTTTCTAATTATTTCATGAAATTTTACTATTATCTATTCTTTTGAGATTATTTTTGTCTATTGTGTCTGTATGGTGGAAAAACCATATAATGTTCCACTACTATTAGTCTCTTCCTAAATCTGTGTTCAGTAATAACACAAGGTAGTGTTATGAGTTGGATTGTGTCCATCCAAAACTCATGTGTTGAAGTCCTAACACCATGTATCACGAAATGTGACTGAGGCTGTATTTAGTGATGGGATCAGCATTTAGTGATAGAGACAGAAGTAATCAAGTTAAAATGAGATCTTTAAGGTGGTCCCTAATCCAATATGACTGGTGTCTAAAAAAAGGAGAAATGTGAACACAGAGACCTGTACAGAAGGAAGATGATGTGAAGAGACTTGGAGAAGATAACCATCTACAAGCCAAGAAGAGAGGCCTGGCAGAAACACTTCCTTCACAGCCCTCAAAAAGAACCAACCCTACAGACATCTTGATTTTAGACTTCTACCCTCTAGAAGTGTAACCCACTCCAACTTTACTTGGACCACTCTCTCTAAAAGCAGGCTCAGCCCATAAAGGCACATACCTGTGAAACATTGAATGAAGAAATTCTCCCAGGCACCTGCTGTGACCTTCCTAGGATGTTACAACCTCCTGTTTGTCTCAGTACAAAACACTCAATAATGGAGAGAGGGTACAGGAAGTTATTTTGCACTTCTGAGCACTGTAATTTGGAGAAGTGAAAATAAGTGTCTTGTATTCTTCATGTGCAAATGGGCATAACCTTCCCATACCACATATTTTTTGTTAAACAGTTAATAAGTGAAAAAAATCCCTAGAATGAGATCTGCCAAGTAAATGCTTAAAAATACTAACTACTATTTTTTGGTCATCATATTATTCCTCTCTCTGTGAGGGTGGGAGGTGGAGCATCACTTTCATCATGACAGGCTGCGACACATGGAGGCTCATTTAGGAAACATCTTGATGGAGATGACATTGTTAGGATTTTAGAGTGAGGTGGACTTGGGCTTATTTCTGGATTTTCTGTCACACAGAACACAGTTTTGAGTGCATTTCTAGATTTCCTGAAATCAGCTTATTTATCTTTATAATGTATAATTAGAGTACTTTTTAAAGAGGGTATTGTATGACAAGATAATATATGTAATGTGCTTAGATATCTGTTTGGTTTATAACAAATATTCAATAAATTATATCTGTTTTTATATTACTAATATTACTTTTATCATTACCAGTATCAAGATCATGTCATCATTCTAAGGGAAGTGTGTAAATACTATATTCATTATAAGATCCACAATAAATATTTCCTACAGGGGCTAAACATGTATGAAAAAGCTTTATGGATTTTTGGGTCCGTTCTTGGTTGTAGGTATTCCCCACAGTAGTCAGACATGTTAAAGACAATAAATTAAGTAGAGAACACTTATTACTTAACTGTTGGTGCCTAGTAACTTTAAGCTGCCTGCCTACCTCATCTCATTTATGGCCATTAATATGTTTTTCTATTTGAAAGTTAAATGGTTATTGATTATCTACTAAATTCTAGGTGTGAGGTAAATAGTGGTTAAACAAAAGAAAGTCCCCAAGATCAGGAGAATAAAAAAATAAGCAAATTAATATGCGTCTTGTCAGTGATGCTAACTTTGATAAAGAAAATGAAGTGTGAACATGGGACAGATCATTTGTGGAAGGGCTAGTTGAGTCAAAATAATCAATAAAGATAAGGAGACATTTGAATAAACATGTAAATAAAGTGAAGCAACAAGTGATATAGAACAGGAGAGAAAGCATTCCAGGAAGATAAATAGTAAGAGCTAAAGCATGTGGGTATGTTTGGATGGTTCAGGAAGTACTAAAGAAGCCAGGGTTGGAAGAAGTGTGTGAACAAAAAAGAAAGTAGAAGGTGATGAGGTTGGAGCTGTAGGGTCGCTATATCCAATAAGGACTTATAGGGCATAACGGGGACTTTAAATTTTATCTTGAGTGAGATTATAAACTCCTGGAAGTCTTTGTGTATAAAAGTCAAATAATCTTGGGGATCCTGGGTGACTCAGTCGGTTGGGTATCTGCCTACAGCTCGGATCATGATCCCAGGGTCCTAGGATTGAGCCCCATGTCAGGCTCTCTGCTCAATGGGGAGCCTGCTTCTCTCTCGCGCTCTGCCTGCAGCTCCCCCCCTGCTTGAGTTCTCTCTCTACCAAATAAATGAATAAAATCTTTATTAAAAAAATAAAAGTTTTATTTAAACACTTAAAAATTCAGTTTTCAAAGTATTATTAGCTGATGGGTAGACATTATAATCAATAGACAAAAGTAGGAATAAGGAGATCAATTTGGAAGTTGATGCTATTTTCTATGCCTATCAGATACCCAGTTTGTAAATATCATCTTAAGTGAATTCATTAAAAAGAGGAAACTTTTATTTTTATAGAGATTATATCTCCTTATTTTGAAAAATAAGCCTCAAAACGGTTTATTTCACTTTGTAAGAATATTACATTATTATTCCACATGTTTCCTGAAGAAATTATATATAAATATTGATTTTCTTCTTCATAAAAATCATATGAAAACACCTATTTCATATTTGTCTTTTGCACCAACCTTAAAGTATGTCATTTCTTAAAAGTTATTTCAGAGTTTCATTGGTCTCTCTTGGCATTTAACTCATTCTCTAGTGAAGACACAAAATCATATCCATTTCCATGTTTTTCTTTCTTTCATAGTAACCAGTCAAATGCTGCCAGCTCCTCGCATATCATGTGTGAGACTTGATAATCTTATGATTTCTCATATATTCTACATCTTCTATAAATCTTACAATTTCATTTCATGAATTATTTGTGTTATTTCACTGTATTATAGTCATTGCTGTTGATAATTAGAAAATAAGGACAATAAGTTGAGATAGTGGGCTGGGCTAAAGGTAATAAATATCATTTAATTTCATAATGACTCACTTGACTAGTAAATGGTTTTATTTCATGATGACTTGTTACTCTAATGAATATCTAAGCTACCTCCAAGCAAATCAAGATAGATATACTTGGGAGGAGGGCACTGTCTTTAAATAATCAAATACATTCTATGCTTTATTGATATTTCAGTTGTTGTGAAAAGGTTTACAGCCAGTGATGCTGAATAAGTGATATATGATTTTAAAGACATGAAATATTAGGGAAAACTCTTTTAATGTTCTGAATTTTTCCTCCAATTTTTCAAAACTATTCTAAACCCAAATTCCAGAGGATTTATGCCTTCTTAGAACATATATCTGGAAGATCAAAAAGCAGTGTTGGTCCTCCATGATCTTTATTTATACCAAAGAAAGTTTACCTAAGTCAGGACTTCAAGGTCTTAGGCAAGCAGAAGGAAAATATTACCCCAGTTGGAAATGTTCTTGAAAATAAGCTATTAACAGTCTGTTAAATTTTCCATTGTAATGCTACAAAAATGGTTTGATACGTCACAATCAAGATGCAAAAATAAATTATTTTTTGAGTATCTAAAATGATTTTGCTGTGGCCAAGAGTATACAAACGCCCATCAGATGCAAAGGATTGACTGGGTCAGATGAATTGCAAGAAATACAAAAACGGCAGAATGTTTAGGTTGTCTTGTGTCAGGTTGGTACACATTTTATTTAGCACAATATTGAGAGCCTGACTCATTAGGAAATAAAATGAACATATGTCTAAGGGGAAGCACATATGAATCTAATCTGCTCATAACCAAATGATTAGAGAGAGGGCTACATGTAATAAATGCCCCCTGATTATTGAGAACACTTTAGATGGAAAGTTCTATCTTTATTATTTTTTTTTTAAGAGAAGGATAAATAACAACATCATGGGTTCCTCTGAAAATAATCCACTGTAAATGAGTAGTGGAGGGAATGGGAAAATATCACCAGGCAAATGCATTAGTATAAATAAATAAATGCTTCTTTCTGGAGATAAATGATGATAGCTAGATATGTGAGATAAATAGATGATAGATGATAGATAGATGATAGATAGATAGATAGATAGATACACAGATACAAAGAGATAGCTACTTATTTAAGAAATTCTATGATAAAACGTCTCCTATGTTCTGGAGCTAAAAAGACATAGTTTCTAAAAAAAAAAAGACATAGTTTCTGCCCTTAGAAATCTTATGAATAGGGGGAAGAAAGACAGATAAACCTGTAATTATAGTAAAATGTGCTATCTTCATTACTAAGTGCTGCACAATACATTATGAAAATAATAAGGTAGATTTAATACTAGATTTTAGTTGTCAATACATTTTTAAAATGCATGAGTCTCTGGAAATAAAATATTTAAACATAAGAAACGATTTGTGTTTGAAAGAAACTATATGTGAGACTCAGATAAAGACATATTTTGAGCAAACTAAAACTTCAAAAGCAGAAAAAACTCTACATGGATTAGAGATGTAAAAATAATTTTGAGACTCTGCCAGCATTTAAAGAAAACTAGGAGAGGGATAAAGGAAATTAAAACAGGATATGCTGGATGAAGAGGTTAGTGAATACAGATTAAACTGGTGAATACTTGGTGAAGATACAGAAACTTGGTAGAGATATAAAGAGAAACTATAACCAGAGAAAAAGCCAGAGTACAACAACAGTGAAAATAACATATCATTCATATCAAGAAAGTAAAAATTAAAGTAAAATAAGCAAACTAGACAAAACTGAAAAAAGGTAATAGATTCAATTTATAAATAACACATTAACAAAAATCAGAAGTAGCATATACTTGATAAAAAGAGTAGATATTTATCAGAAAATAAGATTCTTAAAATTTTATAAATTTAAAGAAAATGCATTTTGAAAGCATAGTATCATCTAATCAACAAATGGGCAAAAGACTTGGATGGGTAACAAATGAATATTTCCAAATAGTTCAGAAATGTTTAAAATGAAAGCAAAATCATTAACTATCAAGGAAAATAAAGAGCCCAGAAATAGGCTTATATAGTCAATGATAGAGTCAGCTCACTTTAGACAAAGGTACAAAGGTAATGCAATAGAGAATGAACAGACTTTCGATAAATTATGCAAGAATAACCAGATGCCTGCATGCAAAAAATGATTACTGACACATAAATGGCAAATTATACAAAAACTAACTTAAAATAAGCAAATACATAACTGCAAAACAAAAAAAACTATAAAATTTGTAGGAAAGAAAAGATAGGAGGAAACTAGCATGATCTTGGGTTTCACAATGAAACTATTTACTTATTTATTTGAGAGTGAAAGAGAGTGAGCAAGTCTGAGGGAGAGCTAGGAGGGGGAGAGAATCTCAAGCAGACTCAGCACTGAGTGCAGAGGCCAACACGGGGCTCAATCTCACCACCTTGAAATCTTGACCCGAGCCAAAACCAAGACTGACTGAGCCACCCAGATGCTCCAATCAATTTTTACATATGACACAAAACCACACTTTATAGAATAAAAAAGATAAACTGGATTTTATCAAAATTAAAAAATTTGTTCTGTGAAAGTCATGTCAAAAATGGAAATAAAAGCAATGGATTAGAGTTAATATTTGTAAAACAGATTTATGATAAAAGATTTACACTCGGAATATATATAAAGAACTCTTAAAATTCAAACGTAAGGAAATAATATCCCAATTTTTTAAACTATAGATCAAAAATCAAATAAGATGCTTCACCAAAGAATATATATGACAGTAAATAATCAAATGGAAAGATGTTCAACATCATTAGTTACCAGGAAAATATGATTTTAAAAAGCAGTGAAATAACCAAGATATCAGTATATCTCTGTTATAACAGATAACTCCCATACATTGTTGCTGGAAAGAGAAAATGATACAGTCATTTTGAAAAACAGCTTGGAGGTTACTCATAAAAGTAAATATACATGAATCACTCAGAAATTATATTCCTAAATATTTATCCAAATTTATAAAAACCTGTATATAAATATTTATAACAATTTTAATCACTATTGAAAAAATCTAATATCAACAGTTGAAAAAATAGACTTTGGTACATTCATACAATAGAATGCTATTCAGTAATAAAAATTTACATAACAGCATAAATAAGTTGCAAGAATCCAGGTTCAAAAAGCTACACTGTGTATGATTCCATTTATATGATAATACAGAACAGATAAAACTATAAGGACAGGACAATTACGGATACAACTTCAGACAGGGATTAATACAGGGGTAAGGGTAAAGAGGGAGGTAAACTCAATGGGGTAGCCCAAGTTCATTTTTGAGAGAGCTAGTCTGAATGGTCAATATATTTTTAAAACACATGACTGTTTAGAAACAAATTATTTCCAGAGTGGACTCATGGCTTTGTGCAAAACCAAATGATCAGAAATATGCAAAGTAAACCACTGTTATAGTCCACCACATTCACAGTGGAATGTCTAAAATTAAAAAGCTAAGCAAGCAAGCTAATAAATAAATGACAAATTACATATTTGCAGATGTGGAGCACCTGAGATTTTATATACTAACTGCGAAAGGGTAAACCAGTACAACTACTTGGGAAAATTTTGACAGCATCTCCTTTTTTTTTTTTTAAAGATTCCATTTACTTATTTAACAGAGAGAGAGATCACAAGTAGGCAGAGAAGCTGGCAGAGAGAGAGGGGGAAGCAGGCTCCCTGCTGAGCAGAGAGCCCAATGTTGGGCTCGATCCCAGGATGCTGAGATCATGACCTGGGCCAAAGCCAGAGGCCTTAACCCACTGAGCCATCCAGGTGCCCCTTGACAGCATCTCTTAAATTAAATGCATGCATATGCTATGACCCAGAAATTCTACTCATTTATAAATAATTCTACATATGCAAATGTATTTTCCATATATTTGCATCTATCAGTCAATCAAATACATATGCAATTGTGTATTATCCATAATTGTTCAAAACTAGAAACTCCACAAAAGGTCTGCAACACTTTAAAAGATACATGCTTTTGCATGTATTCCTGTAATGGAGTATTAAACAGCAGTGAATTGAACAAAGTAGCATTTGTACATCACTATCACAATTACAATGCTATGTAAAGGAAACCAGATACAAAAGGTCTATACTGTTTTATTCCACTTATATAAAATTCAAAAAGAGAAAAATAATCAAGATGTGGAAGGGGTGGGGGCATAGGCAAGCCTGGTGGTGGGTATTAAGGAGGGCATGTATTGCATGGAGCACTGGGTGTGGTGCATGAACAATGAATCTTGGAACACCGAAAAAATAAAATTAAATTTAAAAAAAGATGTGTATTAGTTTCCTATTGTTCCTGTAGATTATTATCTTAAATTTAATGGTTTAAAACAACACAAATCTATTTTCTTACTGTTCTGGAGGTCAGGAGTCTGGCATGGATCTCACTGGATGAAGATCAATGTGCAGGCATGGCTGGGTTCCTTCTGGAGGACACAGGGGAGAAGCAGTTTCCTTGCTATCCAAAGAAAGCTTGGAGTCCTAGGCTTTGCGCTGCCCCTTTCACTGCACCTTCATCCTCAAAGCCGATGATTATTTTCACTCCAACTTCTGCTTTTGTTATCACAGCTCCTCAGACTCTGACTCTTCTGCTGTCTGCTTCCACTTTTAAGGACCCTTGTGATTACATTGGGCCAAATGGATAATTCAGAATTATCTCCTCATTTTAAGGTCAGTTGAGTAGCAGCCTTAGTTGATTCTCAACGTTAATTCCTCCTGGCTATGTAACATATTTATAGATACCAAGGATCAAGATATGGTCGTCTTTGAGAGTCCATTATTCTCTCTCACCAGGTAATAAAAAATTAGAATATTGGTTACATGTTCATGGGAAGAATGACCTGTAGCAGTGACTAAGGAGGCTTGTGGTGTTAATAAGATCCTATATCTTGACCAGGGTTGTCTTTACAAAGTTATGTTCCCTTTGGGTGGTGATGGTAGCTTTAAGAACTACATTTATATTTTTTTCACACTTTTAAGGGATGTAATAAACTTTGATAAAATAGTACATAAACACAAAAAGGGGTATATAAAGTGATTTTTAATGCAAAATAATATAAAACATATGATAAGAGTAAATGGATAATTGTAAGAAAATTTAAATTACCTTTCTTTTCCAGAAAGGAAATATTATATAATAATATATATAATATGCTTAAAATGGCTTTTTAACCAAACAATTATTTTGAGAGAGACTTTAAAATTTATGAGAAATGTTTTCAATGATACTTTCACCTTCCAAGATCATTTAATGAGATAATGGTATTCTAATGTATTTGAATGATATCATAAGCATAATACCAAGAACTGACAGAAATGTCACACAAGATTCATGTTTAAAGTAAAAATAAAAATAATGCAATATTAAGTATTTTGAAGATAATAGGGTGACAACATCAAAATAAATTTGATTAAATCCATTATGGACCTAGAGAAAACAGTATAGGCAGCCATTCAAAATTATTACTATAAATAGTGAACCAGTATGCTTTCTAATACTGTACAAAAAAACAAAATAAGAATGATTTTCTATCAGCATAGGGTGGAAATAGAAAGACTTTTATGTTTTCATATTGTTTATATATTTTCTCAATATTCACAAATATGGATTTTATTTTGAAAATAGACTTTTGAAAATAAATTTACTTTTAAAACTGGTCGTATACACACACATACATACATATGTATGATCTTATACACACATATATACGTATATGCATCGATAGTTACAAGTGTATATACAAAAATGTATATATGTATGTGCATATACATGTATCCATATATTTTAGTCATCGTTTTCATTTTTCTTCACAGCACAGGTATCTATTTGCTTATTTCCTTGTTTGTTTATTATAAACTAACTGCTTCATAGCAGAAGTATCTTTTAGTGCTACACTCACTTTCAAAACAATAAATTTTTTAGCTATGGTATCTTTATATACTAGCATTTGTATTTATTTAAACTAAGTATTCCTTCTATATATATGATATGTCAATGTAATTTTAGTTATCTTAAGCTTTTTAAGTATACATATATTCTACAACAGTATAGCTTTCATTACATAACACATAGTACTATTTTTTCATAATTATCATTTATGATATAAACACTTTTTAAAGTTTATTATGACCTCAATTTATTTTTCTTTCCTAGAATTCTTCCACTTTCATCATTAAGCTCTGCTGACTGGACTTCTATGAAAACAGAAATGCACTAGAATTATATATAGATATAGGATTATGTTACACAGTTTAAATCAAATACATCTATTTATTTTAGTGTCTTTACAAAACACTCTACATTTTTGTTTATATTCCAATATGTAAAATACATATTAGGCAGGTTATTTTAAAATAAATAAACTGATTGAAATGGCCAAATGCCTTTATCCAGCAAACATACGTACTATAAACATTTCAATTTTTCTGGATGGTGGCTTAACTCAAATGCACTTAACTAATTCATGAAGTTTGTATTTCACTAGTAACTAATATGTCAGTCTGCAGTTATCAGGACTTTTTTTGTAACTTTTCCTGAAATTTTCCTCAAAACAGTGATTCGCAGATAATGTCTCTGAGTGCTGTATTATCAGAAGTTGCTTTCACCTCTCCTAAATCATAAAGTGATGTGCACAATTCTTATTAACTCCACTGACTAGAAATCTTTAAGAAGTGATTGATGTGACCATTCTGAAATGAAGCGGCTCCCAGCATTCCAACTACAAAGGTGATCACTGAAGATGATGGACCACTAAATTCTGTGGGAGAGAGAATTTTTCTATTAAGGTATGATAAACGACAGCAACTTCTGTGTTCATTTACTTTTCATTTTGCTTTAACTTCTTCATTTTTTTAATTTAAGTTTTCTAATCCATCTTGAACTCAAAAGGACTTTATCAAGTATCGGTTTAAAAAAATAACTGTAAAAGTGTTTGCAGACCCCAAACCTGTTTAAATAGAATGACAAATAAAGTATGGTTTGATAATTTCATCAAATTTAACTCTGTAATTTCACTACAAATTAATAATGGGTCTTTCTATATTTACCAGATTTTTCCTGCAGTCATTCAGTTAGTCATGTAGCAAGGGCTACTTGTGATGATTCTAAAATTCACAGTTCCTTGTGAACCTTTGCCAGTATAATATTACCTCTACATGCAATCACAACAGAATTAGTGTTAGGATTTTGAAGATAAATTTAATCTAATTTTCATATGCTTATAATAAATTGTATAGGTATGTGATATGAGCATATAAGTTTTGTGTGTGTGTTTTTGCCATTGTGCAAGAAATCATTCCTTTTCTCAATATATGCTTTAAAAACAAACTTTAGTATATCCACAAATTTCCATCTTTGCTATATTTATGTAAGCATAAAAATGAATTACTGAGTCTTAGTACCCTCCTTATATAGATCTGCCAACATTTTTAGAACCTGTCCTATTGATAATAATGAGAGTAGCATATTTTATTAGATCTAGAGTTCTGTGCCTTTTAAAAAATATCATTTATTTCACCAATATTTATGTAAATGAATTGTAAAATATTCAGTGACTGTTACATTTCTGTCCTTTTCTTTTCCAGTTACTGATCAGGAAGTTAGAATGAATTATTATTGCCAGCTCACTCAAAAATTTGAATAATTTAAATACTATTTGCTTTCTTTCCCATGCCATAATTTGGCATCAAACTATGTTAACTACATGCAGTGTTAGCAAATTAGAGGTAAGGGAATTCAAAACTAACTCATATTTTGGCTGGTGTGTAAAACACTCTGTGAAATAATCCACTGTGTTAGAATTCTAATGTTCTTTTAATCCTTTTTGATGGGCGGTGATATGAATGGTTTCAATTAAAGGACAACGACACAATGGGAATCACACAAAGATAATAATGGCTAACATTTTTTGAGCTGATACTATGCAGCAGGCAATACACTGTGAATTTTACCAGGACTGTATCATTTAATCCTCAACTGATACGATATCCATTACACATATAAGGGAATTAATTTGAAGAGAAAGTAGGTGACTTCCAAGGTAAGGCAGCTTGTCAATGGAGGGATTTAAGACATTTTTACATCCAGTCTCCAACACAATCACATGTGGCTACATATTTGGGTTGTTGTAACACAATACACTTTTAAAAGGAAAGTAGTTCTATTTAATTAGCTTTTGTTGAGGGAAGTTCAGGAAGTGTATTTTTAATGTATTTTAACTGAAGGAATTTGCCAACTCCCATGACCCTAAAACATAGGCTGGACTAATGCTCTGTCCGTTCATTGGCCCTGCTTTCCAAAATGTTAGGGTATATTCCCACTTTTCCAGTTCCATAGACTATTATATCTAAAATAGGTATTTATCTACCATTTCCTGTTTTCCTTCAATGGTCACTCAGTTAAGCTAGTAGTCACATTTAATTTGCTCAACTATTTTATTGGATTTAAAATTTTTAATCAGCTATATTTGGGGATCAAATTATGTATATGCTGTAAATATGTTTTATCAATTTAGTCATAGCAACTAGTCCAAGATAATATATTTTACAGGATATGTATGCAGAAACAACAATGAATACATAAATATAAATATACCAAATACCATTTAAATATCTAATGTGTCATCGAATAAAATAAATCATTTTAAATCTATGAAAAAGTGAACTACATACTTTTTAAATGCAGTATGATTTTAAGAGTAGCAAGAAAATTAGTAATATTAACAAAATGAAGTGCTGTTAAATTCGTAGTAAGATTGTTCTTGAATCCTCTCCTTGTATTGCCCCATAGAAGTACTGTGTTTACTACTAATTTGTTTGTTTTCAAGTTTGTTATTTCCTAGAACTAGAATTGTCCTTTCTTTTTTTTTTTTTTATTTTTTTTTATTTATTTAACAGAGAGAGAACACAAGCAGGCAGAGAGGCAGGCAGAGGCAGAGAGAGGAGCAGGCTCCCTGCAGAGCAAGGAGCCCGACTCGATCCCAAGACGCCGGGAACATGACCCGAGGCAAAGGCAGCTGCTTAACCAACTGAGCCACCCAGGCGTCCCTAGAATTGTCCTTTCTTGACAACAAAACAAATTTCTATCTCAATTGAAAATTCAATATCATACATAAGCAAAACAATTGCAACATTTATATTCAAGGTAATAAAAAGGCATGCTTGTGTACCATAACTACTGGTAGTAATATTGATTTGAATTTTTCTAGCCAAAGTAATAACACATACATACATACGCACACATAGTCATGAATACCAAAACGCTATCGCTATTATAGATTACACCATACTCCCGAGAATCCTACCCATCAAGTAAAATAGAAAAACAAATAGTGTACAGTTATATGGCTACATAAAATAAATAATAAAATCAATATGTTATATATGTCATCAGTGGTTAAAAATTAAAATGGTAAGAAATTCCTACCAGGAGGAGCAAAGTGTAAGGATAAGCAGAATAATTAAACAGGAGCACCTGAGTGGCTCAGATGGTTGAGTGTCTGCCTTCGGCTCAGGTCATGATCTTCAGGTCCTGGGATTGAGCTCCATATCAGGCTCCCAGCTCAGCAAGGAGTCTGCTTCTCTCTCTCTCCCTCAGCCTCTCCCCTACTTGTTCTATGTTACCCTCTTTCTCTCGAATAAATAAAATTTTTTTAAAAATCTAAAAAAAAAAAAATTAAACAGAATACTGAGTACAAAAGAAAAAACAAACAAACCCTCAAGCATGTAGACATTTATTTTAGGAAAAAATGAGCTTAATCTTTTTAGTATCCTGGTGGGCAAAAACAAAACAAAACAAAACTTGACTCCGATCTCACTTTATTCTTGAAAATCTGTCCCAAGGTAATTAAAGATTTGAATATTGATGATGAAACTATAAAGCTTTTAGAAGAAAACATGGAAGAATGATTTCAAGGCTTGATATTTGGAATTTTTTGACAAATAACACAAAAGGCACTAATTTTGAGGGAAAATATTTATAATTGAACTTCATTAAATTTAAATAAATTGGTTCATCAAAAGATCCCTTTGTAAGAGGAAAAGAAAGCTATAGTGTAGAGTGGATATGTGCCAGATGCATACCAAAGATTTATACCAAAGAAAGACTTTGAGCTAGCATAATCTAACTTCTGCAAGTTAAGAAAATCATATTGAAGATACAGTTTTTTAAGTTTTTTACAAAATTGGATATCCAGCTGTTCAATAAAAATGTAATAGCTCTTTAACCCCAATAATGGTCAAGAAAATACAAGGCAAATCGCAAAATGATGTCATTTCATCTCCTCTGGATAGGTAAAACTGAAAACAAAACAAAACAAAATAATAATGCTGAGGGTTGAAATAGACATGGAGAAGTAAGAATTCTAATGACTTCTGATGTAAGTAAATTATTAAAAACACTTTGGAAAAAATTTTAACATTGTCTATTTAATTGCAACATATACATTCTCTTAGACAAAGGCAGATATAGAGATAGATATATAGGATTATATAAATACAGATGATATAGATATGCAAATAACAAAAATGAGAACACATATGCACCAAGAAAAGTGTGCACAAATATATCTAGCAGCACTCTTCATAATAGCCCAGTATGGAAAAAACCTAACGTTCTTCAACAATAGAATAAAGTATTAAAATAATATATGTTATAATGGTGTTGCCTAACCCAACCAGTGCCAGATATAGAACATCTCCATGAGAGCAGCATGTTCTTTGTACAGTGCTGCATAGGAAAGAAGCAGAATTGATCTGTGCTACACACAACTGCATAGATAAATTTCACAAACATAAAGTTGATTGAGAGAAATCAGTCACCGAAGAATGAATACTGTATCGAATCATTTACATAAATTATAGGCAACCTCATCTGTAATGCAAAAAATCATGATGTTTATCTTTCTTTCGTCAACTAAGGAGAAATTAATGAATGAAAAAGAGCATGAAAGGTTGATTCTGAAACATGATTAATATTTATTTCTTCTACTGGGAAATAAGTACATTGGTATATTCATTTTGTGACAGTTCATAACCTCTTCACTAATTTGTTCACATTAAACAAGAAATGGCATTTCAAATGATCAGGAAAAAAGAGAAAAGAAACCTGAGAAGATCAAAATAATTAGAAAATAAAACCAAAAATTTGGCTTAATATCAAATTTCTTTTAAATTTTCATTCACCTTTTCAGGAAATGCCCTTCTAATTTTCAATCTGTATATAATGATATAAATGCAAATTAATTGATGTTTAACTCACACGTATGAAATATACTCTTTTTTACAAGGCATATAAACCACTTGCTAAATTAAATCAATTTGATAACACATTATTATAGGATAAATAAATGTGTATAAATTTGAACTTTCATATTCATATCTATACTGAGAAATCATATTATTAAATAATTTTACTGAAATTCCACCCCTTGCATTATAAAGGGACTCTTTTCCAGTTAAAAATAGAGCTGATGCATTGGACTCTGAGTTACCCACATGGTCTCAGTGTTTCAGACATGAAAACAAGATCTTTTTAATATAAATTCGTAATAAAATGCATATATGTATAATTGAGAAAACATCATATTTGTTCATTGTCAAATGTCACTAAGAGTTGAACTACCAGTTCCTTAAAATCCTTTTTGTATAATAGATTAAAACCATGAAAAATAAACATGAATTTCTTAGTGAGAGTGACATTGAATTTGAGAGAAGTCAGTCGACCTTTTTTCTGAGCCACTTGTTTTTAAAGTCAGGGAAACTTTCTTCAAGTGACATCTAACACAGAAACCTAACATATTAAAAAAAAAACATTCGAAGCTTAAAAAGTGGTGTTCTATATGAAAAAACAGAAGGCAGAGGCTATAGTGTATTTCTCTGTTCCTTTAATTTCCCAATACCCCTTGGCTGAGGCCCTAGAACAACTTCAAATAACCACTATACGTAGTCAGAAAACTGAGAATCACATAACAAATTTAGCTGATGCTTTGGGTTATTGAAATAAAATCCATGAGATAATACAGGTGAAGCATTTTATTCAGTTTCACATATTTGGACAGTGATAAAATGAAGAGAGAATTTTCCTTGCCTTTAGAAAAATGTTTATTTGCAATCCCTAGTGATATGCTTTCCACTTGGTATTATGCCTCAGTAGTCCAGAATTATATTTATAGCAAAAGCAAGTTTGTTGACTTGTTGAGGTAAAGTTTTCTGCACATTCTTTTTCTTTTTCTTCCTGTTCAATTTCTTTCATGACCAGAGTCCTGAGTTTGAGAAGAGACGTAGTAGTGTTTCAGGAGTTTCTTATTAGTTCTTCTGGCTTCTTGGTAAAACTTATGTTTTCATTGAAACAATCCATAAAGAAATTTCTTCCAGGTCTTATATGATGTAGAAGCAGATGATGTTTTTAATGAAAGGAGTAGTGTATTTTCTTCATCTTTAATATTTTTTCTTATTAGTTAATTTTTATTTTTTTCTTATTTAAAAAGAAAACACTGTGATTATCTCTTGGAATCAATTTATCCTTTAGATGCCCTAGTAAGGGGTATAGGATACAAAATGGGATTATAATAATTCCATAGGCATATCTGATAGATATGTGAAATGATGAATTAAGCCTATTATAAAATACTTCCCCCAAGAATCTCGTAACACATGAATGTATCTATGTTCCCCATTAAAGATAATAAATGTAAGGTTAATATCAAAGATCAGGTCAGAAGAAGAGAGACTGAACAGAGAAGGATTATTAGAGTTATCTAGGAGTTGGGTTAAAATCCTTAGAATATATGGACATGGCATCTGTAACTATTTGATTAAGCAAGATCTTATGAACAAAGAATGTACAAAATGAATAATAAGAGAGCTCAGCTTGGCATTTTACTTTGAAAACGTTAGTATGATGATCCATCTACAATGGCGACAATTTACTAAATTGCCTGACACAAGCATGACACAAAAGTATGTTGCTATGGCTGTTACCGATGAATCAGTTAGGACTTGTCAAAGAATATGGAAAAAAAAAAGTAAACCATCTCGAAAGAAAAAGGTTAGATTGTTTCATCATCCTTATGTGTCACACATCTACATAATATAGAGGGCCGAGGAATCAGCTCTACTTCTGGCTATAAATTATAGATTGATGAATTGATCCATTTTGTTTCTGACAACCGTTTGGTAGTTTATTCTATTATAGGTTTTGAACATCTTTTGAGAAAATTGCTATGGTACCCTGTTCTCCTTGGTAGTAACCAAGGAGACTGTACTTGACACTGTATGTCTGTACACATAAGATTTACATTGAATTGTGGGATGTGGTTATTAGATACAGTGGCTATTTGGGGTCTTGCAGGAGACAAGATTGTGGAGCCGATGGAGAGGAGATGAAGGCAAGGTTGTGAATGACACTCTCAGAAGAGTTTCAGGATCTGAATCTCTTTGTATCACACATGAAAAATCACCAGAATATTCCCACTGGAAAAGGGGCTCTTAAAAGTGGACAGAATAACATGTTTTATGAATACCAGTCATAACTCACACTCTGTGGGCTCATGACCTCACACACACACAAATTTCTATGAATACATAGAATGAGTATCACCTCCCAAGACTGAACAGTTTTTTGTCATCACAGAGTTGCTAGTTTTCCAGCAAAAAACCCAAACTTCATCTGATGACATAGTGCTGTTCTCAAAGACAGCAGCCAGTTACATACAATGTTACAGGTTGACCCTATTTGAATTTTATGATGTGAAGAATGAATGACAATGGAATAGATATTAATATTGGATTTGGCCATGCATATTCCTTGGGCCTCTGGGAGTGTCAGGAAATACTTGTTTACATGCTAGTTAAGTCTGTTGGAGGATTCTTTCTCTCTCTCCATCTCCCTCTATCCCTCCTCTTCCCCATTTTCTCTCTCTCTCTCAAATAAATGATCTTTAAAAAATAATAAATAGAAATAAAATAAGGTTCTTAAAATGGAAGCTTATCCTGGATTATCTGAGTGTGCTTAATGGAATCACAGAGGAAGGAATATCAGAATTAGAAGCTGGAAAAGTGAGAACAAAAGCAAATATTGCGGTGATGGGAGAAAGGAGTCTCCAGTTAAAGAATGTAGATGATCTCTAGAAGCTGAAAAGGCAAGAAAATGGATTTGCCCCAAAACATTCTGGAGGGGACAAGCGCCACAGACACCTTGCATTTAACCTAATAAGATCTATGTATTTCTAATCTCCAGAACTGTGAGATAACCAACTCACAGTTTGAAGCCACCAACTGTGTGGTACCTTTTACAGCAGCAATAGGAAACTAATACAACAAAGTTCATTCATGGTGTTTCCATGATCATAATTGGTTACTGTTCTCCCAGCAACTGTGGCTGTGAGCTCCTCTTTCATACAGAAAATGATTGCCAGCAATGATATCCACAAAAGTTTTTTTTTTTCTTTTCAGTCTTATTGGAGTCCTGAGTTTTAGTTTCTATCATCTAATAGAAAGATAATAATGCATCAAGTATAGTACTATTCTTGTGGTATAAAGCAAGTTGAAAAGACAGGAAAAAATGGGGTACCTGACGGCTCAGTTGGTTAAGGGTCTGCCTTCAGCTCAGGTTATGATCTCAGGGTTCTGGGATCAAGCCCTGCATTGGGCTTCCTGCTCCACAGGGAGCCTGATTCTTCCTCTTCCTGCCTTTTTCTCCCTCTCCAGGCCTGCAGCTCCGCCTACTTGTGCTCTCTCTGTCAAATAAATAAATAAAATCTAAAAAAAAAAATAGGAAAAACAAAATAAAACCTTAGGCTTACATTCTTTCCTCAATTTATAACTTTACTGAATTATATATTGGGATTGAAAAATGCCAAACATTCAGGCAACATCCTACCCTGGTGACAGTTAACCAAGCCCATCTCTTCCTAAATAGGGAAGGTGCAGTCACAGAGTGTGTTAGTGCAAAAGTCTCTAAAAGGCAGATGCCAAAGAAGGCTTTCTAAAACTTGTAAGAGTTTTATTAGAAAAAGCATCTAAGAGAGTAAATGGAGTGGTAGCAGGAAGAGGCTGGGTGAGTCATCAGATCATAGTATTTGAAGTCTGACCCCGTGAAGTAGAGAAAGAAGAAAGGTTGGGTAAAAATGTCAGTATTGCCTAAATTTAAGCAAGGCTACTGAGGACTTCTTGAACAAAAGGCCTGTGAGTCCCTGTAGTTAACTTATCTTTGTCCCCTACTTCCTGCTGTAGTCACCTAGGCTTCTGCACAAACACAGTGACAGATTTCCAAGTACAGTATCCTGGGCCTTCGGTCAGTCGTGGTCACTGTATTTGGATGTTTGTGGGGTGCCTGGCCTCATGGCCACCACATGTGGCAACACCAGGAAACAAACCAGTTCTCCTGAGCCAATCATCCAGTGGCTCACCTGAAGCACTATAAATATTTAGCATGCTGCCAATAATCAATTTAACCCTTTTTTTTTTTTTTTCCGTAGGAAGCACATTAGAAAAAGGAAAAGTTTTAATGCTGTCTTGGACTTGAAGCCAGAAATCCTAAATTTTAGAACAAATCTATTGATCTTCTTGAACTACAGAATCCATTATGCAACCTTTTTTATTCTCAGTTAATTTATGTCATATTTTCTAATAGGCATTTACTTTTTAAGATTTTTATTTATTTAGTTGAGAGAGAGATAGCAAGAGAGCAAGACAGAGTGAGCACATAAGCAGAGGCAAACACAGAGGGAGAGGGAGAAGAAGATTCCCACCGAGCAGGGAGCCCAACATGGGGCTTGATCCCAGGACCCTGAGATCATGACCTGAGGCAAAGGCAGATCTTTAACCAACTGATCCAGCCACCCAGACACCCTGGCATTTCTTTATTTAAAAAGCTATCAACACATTTCTGCTGAGAGAGTAGATAGATAGATATACACATACAAACACACACATATTTCTATTTCTAAGCTAATATTCCGTGACATTTTCAGGAAAGGCTCAGTGTTCCAGTCATGTATGTATGTATGTATGTATGTATGTATGTATGTATCTATCTATCTATCTATCTATCTATCTATCTATCTATCTATTATCTATCATTTTAGGTGAATTATTCTTCAATAGAGGCATATTACAGTATTTTTTTTTTCTGAATACTGCAGAGAGAGGGAAACTCAATCTTCTAAATAACTACAGAAAACGGACCCTTAACTATAGAAAAGAAACTGAGGGATCTTGGAGGAAAGGTGGGTAGGGATATGGGTTAAAGGAGTGGTGGATATTAAGGAGGAAATGTGTTATGATGAGCACCCAGTGTTGTATGGAAGTGTTGAATCACTATATTGTACACCTGAAACTAATATTACACAGTATGTTAACAAACCGGAATTTAAATAAAAACTTGAAAAAGGTTAATTAATTATTAATTCCTGTATGCCTTACTCCTAAAGGTCAGTGATAGAAGTACCATTTACATTATACCTGATTTTTTAAAGTATATGGAACTATTCAATGGATGATTGTTTTTTTCAATTCATAAGGGAAACTAAAGAAGAAATAAAATCACCATTCTTTTTTACAACTTGGCAAATTACCCAAAAAAAGGCAGTTTATTTTATTGTAAAGGTGATTTAGGACAGACCATCTTTACATATGGATGCTATAAATTAGCACTAACAATGCTGGTAAATTTTAGATAATGTGTTCAAAATATTTTCCATAAGACATATTCACTTTGCCTCTCATTCTTCCACCTGTTCAAACAAGATTAGCACCTGCTAGCAAAAATAAAAATAAACAGTTCAGAAAGAATCAGACATCACTGAATATATTAAGACAGAGTTGTTTCAGTATGTCATCATCTGTTCCAAAATCTACATTTATGGTATAAATGTATTCCTTTAAAGAGTCTGGAGAACTTCCTGCTTTATACAATTTGGATTTGAAATATTACAGTATAAATAAATAACCAGGTAATTTCACATGTAAGATAGCAGTTTATTAAATACTGTAGTTAAATATTAAATTTAATTGCTTGCTTGTCTAGAATTCTGAATATACAAAATAAACATCCCATTTGGGATATAAGCCATTAACATATAATGGACAGTATTTATGTTTTTTCATGTTAATTTTTCTTCACCCAATTATTTCAGCATAGTCACATATAAGTTAGAGTCTATCCATGTGAAAAATTACAACTGGTAAATTCATGTTCATAACTGATTAAATACTTCAACAAATTGTTGTGTTTATACTCTGTATGAGAATTGTTCTAGACTCTGGGGACAAAGCAATGAATAGAAGATAAATTTCCCACTACCAAAAGCTTGTAAAATTCATACTAGGTTAAAAATGTGCTACAAAGTGTGGAGAGAGCTTATTTGAAAGGAAATCTAGGAAAAAACTCATTCAAGTGACCAAGTGGTAACCTCGTGGTTTCTTCTACAGTAAATGTTGAAAGGAAGAGGAAGACAGAGATAGAGACAATGAAAAAGGAAATATACACCCAAGGTAAAAGTCATGCTCATCTTATAACCTAATGTTGGAAATGACATTGTATTACATTTGCCACACTTTCTTTAGATTATAGTCAGGGAGACCACACTTGAGGGAGGGAAATTAAGTTCCATTTATTGATGAGTATCAAATAATTATGCATAAATCTTTAAAACTACCATCACTCCTTCGCTCTAAAACATTTGATTGGATTTCAGCGAATGAATCACTACAGTAAATTTGTTTTCCCTCCTTTTTTTTTTGTTTTACTGAGATATAATTGATATACAACATTGTGTAAGTTTAAGGTGTTTATTTGCTACATTTGTATGTTGCAATATGATTATCACCATAGAGTTAGTGAATGCTTTCATTACCTCATGTAACATCTCTTTTTCTGTGGTTATGAATACTTAAGATCTAGTTTGGTGATTTAACACCTTATTCTTGTTATCTATCAGATCATTATGTGTTGGTTGCTTCCTTCTGCCTAAGTCCACAACATCATTTGGCAACCCTCTCAACCCTTAAATTTTTATGGTGTGTCTCTCTTATTTCTTTTCTAAGTGATGGGAAAAAATAGATCCCTGTTACTATTCTTTGCTATAGTACTATCAAATGCACTAAAAATGAACTAAGAATGATATTAAATTCTGGTAAATGATGGTATTACACTAAGAATGAAATTTCACTATTAGTCTTATATGTTATATAATTATATATGTAAGTGTTTATTAATGGAAGAATGGTAAGGAACTAAAATGTTATTATGGTATTCTTTGTGTTTTTTTTAAAACTCTGACCACCTCTATGTGAATTGTCCTTTAGCAAAATTCTCTTCACACAACCTAGAGTGCAGCATCTACTTTCTATAGGATTTCTAACTGATGTAGTAATTAAGAAGACATCAGACATTAGACTCAGATGCGCTGCGATTCTAATCTAAGCTTTATGCCATTTAAGAGTTGCGTGACATGGGAAAGCTAATTAATTTCCCAAAGCCTCAGTTTCATCATCTGTCATATCAGTTAAGAGCTCACTAAATGTCAGGTACTGAAAGAGTTACAAATCAATTCATGTAACACTTAGGGGATTGTAGCCTCATAATGTTGATTGATTATTGCCTATATTTGATAGTTATCAATTGCTAATGAACTCACTTGAGTTCACACAGCTAGGATGATGTTGGGCAGCATTTGAATTGAAATCTTCTGGTTCAAGAGCATGTTTATATGTACATTGTCCAATGTATAGTGCCTCTTTCAAAGGCTTGACATGAGAAGTCATTATGTTCACAAAAGTAAAATGCTTAGATTTGCATGGGTCAGTCCTGAATAAATGTAAATTCTCTTAATCGTTATTTATAATTTTTTTCCTACGAAGTAGTTGAGCCATAAGTCAAAACTAATAAATTTATTTTAATAAGAATTTTTCTTCTGGGGCACCTGGGTGGCTCAGTGGGTTAAGGCCTCTGCTTTCTGCTCAGGTCATGATCTCAGGGTCCTGGGATTAGCCCCGCATCGGGCTCTCTGCTCATCAGGGAGCCTGCTTCCCCCTCTCTCTCTGCCTGCCTCTCTGCCTACTTGTGATCTCTCTCTGTCAAATAAATAAATAAATAAAATTTAAAAAAAAAGAATTTTTCTTCTGACTAGAAATAAAAGTTACTATTTAGGGAAAGAGAGTGTTACAAATATTTTGATTTAAAAATTACTTCGGTAGGGCGCCTGGGTAGCTCAGTGGGTTAAAGCCTCTGCTTTCGGCTCAGGTCATGATCTCAGGGTCCTGGGATGGAGCCCCGCATTGGGCTCTCTGCTCAGCAGGGAGCCTGCTTCCTCCTCTCTGTTTGCCTCTTTGCCTACTTGTGATATCTTTCTGTCAAATAAATAAATAAAATCTTTAAAAAAAAAATAAATAAATAAAAAATAAAAATAAAAATTACTTCTACCAGTTCATCAGTAAAAATTTCCTCCATAAATTTGAATTATGTTCAGCATTCATTTATCAAAACCTTAAGATGATTCACAAGAAGTCATGAGGGAGTCACATACAGTACATAGCCAATTTTAAGTATATCAGAGCACTATATAGTCACAGTTACACTATTTTTCAAAAAAATAACTTTCTGAAAATCAGACCTTATGTTCTAAAATACCTATAATTTGATTTTAGCCTTGCTTAAATACTAGTTGAAGCATGATTTAAAAGTAAGCTGGGTTAAACATGGAAGTTCCTTTTAAAATTTTTTGTTTCATGGGGCGCCTGGGTGGCTTCATGGGTTAAAGCCTCTGCCTTCGGCTCAGGTCATGATCTCAGGGTCCTGGGACCAAGCCCCACATCGGGTTTTCTGCTCAGTGGGGACCCTGCTTCCATATCTTTCTCTGCTTACTTGTGATCTCTTTCTCTGTGTCAAGCGAATAAATAAAATCTTTAAAAAAATTGTTTCATATATATGTAAACACATAAATTATATGATTTTACACATACATTTTTCACGTAATACCCTATAAAAATAATTAGAAATTAAGTAAACTTTTCTGAAATGTAAAATTTTTATTAGTTTAGTCTTTGTCTCAGTAGAATTTAGAAAGAAGTGCTGATTTTCTGTTTATAAGGATCATTAGGAATCTAGACCAACGCTCTTTTTTTTTATTAAAGATTTTATTTATTTATTTATTTGACAGAGAGAGATCACAAGTATGCAGACAGGCAAACAGAGAGGAGGAAGCAGGCTCCCTGTCAAGCAGAGAGTCCGATGTGGGGCTCGATCCCAGGATCCTGGGACCATGAACTGAGCTAAAGGCAGAGGCTTTAACCCACTGAGCCACCCAGGCAACTGGAGACCAACGCTCTTAATAAAGGCAAAAAAAAAAAAAGGCTCTTGGGAAAGCTCCCTGGACTTCCACTTATGGTGATCAAGGAGACTCCAAGGTTCCCCTCAGCCTAACTTATGTTTGGTCAAGCTTCTTCTGACTCTGGATCCCTGACCACACTATTCTTAGAGCTGTTACTTAGAAAATGTGTCATCCTTTTTTCTTTTTAAGATTTTAGTTATTTATTTGACAGAGAGTTGGTGAGAGAGGGAACACAGAAGGAGAGGGAGAAGCAGACTCCCCACTTCGCCGGGAGCCTGGGACTGGATCCCAGGATCCTTGGGATTATGACCTGAGCCACTGGCAGATGTTTAACCACTGAGCCACCCAGGCAATGGAAAACTTGTCATCCTTTTTCTGCTTCTTTGTGATGTAAATTTCTTTAAAAGCCTCCTGCCAACCCAGCACTGTCTTTCTCAAGGACCTGGGAAACATCCCTTTGATGTCCTCTTTGAAGAAAATGGAGTGTCATTCATTAGGGGAATGGAAGCCTAAATTCTGTAGATTCTGTGAGGCAGGAACAGGCATACTGCTCCAAATTGTCAAATGGAGACATAGAGTTTATTTTCCTTTAATTAAGCAAGACCAATTAGAGAATGCAATGGCCTATGATCTCCGCTTCCATCCATCCCAGCTCTTAAAAACTCTAGCCTTTTGACTTGGCAGAGCACAGTATTCAAGACATGGTCTGTACTTGCTCTCCTCTTGCTGCCAGTAAAATCAGTTTTTGTCTGCTCATCTGTCTGGTGTGATATTTTTCCTCCAAAGGGCCAGGCTATGGGAGTATATGTGAAAGCTGGTCTCTTGGAGGGAGTGACTTCTCTAAATTACTTCAAAAGTTAAGATTTTTATCTTTCTGCTGAGTAGGTTCTATGCGCTCACATTCTTGCTGAGTCAAATTTCATGTTGAAATCTTTTTCGCCGACGTCTGAACACTTTGATTAGAACCTCTCCAGAAGAGGTGTGGCTGACCTAGGTTCTCAAAGAAATAGGACAACTGTCTCAACTATAGCGGTGTGTTCAGCTGCACCGCAGGTGGAATAGGAAATTATCTTTGTTTTCGATGCAAATAATTAGAAGCAGATCTGCACTCACTGAGGAATATTCCTTTGTACAGTATTCCCTTTATCCTTAGTTTCACTTTCTACACTTTTCCTTACCCTCTTCGGCCACTATTTGGAAGCAGGTGATCCTCTCTTTGACCTCAGCAGGTTAGTAGTAGCCTCATGCTATGTCACAATGTCTGCATTATTCACCTCACTTCATCTCATCACAGACATCTTATCCTCTCACATCATCACATGAAAAAAGAATGAGTGCAGTGCAAAGGATATTTTGTGTGTGAGAGAGAGAGAGAGACCACATTCACATAATTTTTATTACAGGTTATTGTTATAATTACCCTATTTTATTATTGTTGTTAATCTCTTACTGTGCCTAATTAATAAGTTAAACTTAATTATAGATACATATAAATAGGGAAAAACATATAATAGGGGAAAAAACAATTTTAGATACCTGTAAATAGGGGAAAAAAAAACAAAACCAAAAAACATTAGGGTGTTACTATCTGTGATTTCAGGCATCCAGTGAGGGTCTTACAATGTGTCCCCTGAGGATAAGGAAGAACTGCTATATTTAAACATGTGGACATAATTACACAAATAATTATAATTGCGAGGATTATGAAATTATAAGTAAAAGAGTAGTAGAATGTCAAAATGAGACAGGACCTTTAAGTGCTGTTTTTTAAACAATCTCTTATAATTGAGGAAATAATTTAATTTGTGTGATTTCTTTTTGTCTGGAATATGCCTACATATGTATTTTTAGTCCCTAGAAAAGTAACTATGGTACTCCAGGCCTTATAGCTGGTGATCAAACAAATATACGCTAAATTGCTTCTTTCTCTGTAATTTTCATTCACCGGCCCTTGTTTTAACCCTTCAAACTATGCATATCAAATTAATTCCTCTTCCAAACGGTGTTTTAAAAGGTATTTGGAATATGTTATCTCCTTATCTCATGCTGCCTACCAAATTAATGCTTCTGTTTTCCTCATTCTTCCCCCAAAAGAAATTGTTTTCCTTCAAAGATAATATTCATATAGTTCTTTACATGTCCTTTATAACATTATTATTTAAAACATCTTATTAAGACTGTCCTAAATAGAATGTCCTAAAATTCCCCATTATCACTTTTAAAAGGCAGTTGCCAAAACTAAGTGTAACCCTCAGATATTATATAAACGGAAATATCTGAGCAGAAATAACGCATATTCAGTTGAGTTCTGTTTTCAGGCTGAGCCTGAATGATTAGCTTTCTTGAAAGCCATATCACAGGCTAACTCACATTGAATTTATTGTGCTGTGAATCACTTAAACATTTTTGTCACATGCTGATGTTAACTCAGTACTTACATCATTTGCAATTTGAATCTAAGTATGGTATCTTCCATGCGCCTATCTCTACTATATTTCTTTTGTTCAATTCAGCCCATCATTACAGGTTATGAAGATCATTTCTGGATTGTAATTGTTCGGCAGTGCATTCACTAACCCTTCAAGCTTCCAGTGACCCACAAATTTAATGAACATATGAGCTTCCTCTCTGTATGCTCATTCAAGTTACTGATTAAAATGTTGAGCAGAACACCACTGGAGACGCAGTTCTGAGGCCTCTATCCAAAATCATATTAGTCTTATAATCTTTTCTGACATTTTTATTTTTTAATGACTTATTAATGTACCTAATTAATGGTCCTTGCATTTAGACTATATCATAAAATGAGTGCCATGATATACTGGCAATAAGCAGTGAGACCATTTTATTAAAAAGATAATACCTGTTACTTATTTCTTACATGGCATACACCGAGGGTCTAAAAGCAGAGTAGAGCGGCACCTGTGTAGTTCAATCAATTGAGTGTCTAACTCTTGGTTTCCACTCAGGTCATGATCTAATGGGTTGTGAGATTGAGCCCCATGTCAGGATCTGCGTTCAGCCTGGAGTTTACTTGACGATTCTCTCCTTCTGCCCCTTCCCTGCATTCTCTCTCTCAAATAAATAAATAAATCTTTACAAAAATAAAATAAAAGTAAAGCAAAGTAGAAAGAATAAATGCTGAAGATCTAATAAAGTGCATGTCTGTGGTTCATTCTAACCTGGGCTCCATGGCAAACCTGGACTTATGTGCATTTTTATATACAGATTATATGCATTGTGGGGAATAATTGTGTTTATACATGTAAATTTTTCATAAGTTTCGCAAGTTTGCTTTTGACCCTTCCCCAAAAATTTAAGTGTTCCTTAAATCTTTAAAATAAATATAGCCTCTCAATTTCATTATATCTAAGATGGAGAAATTCCAATATTTATCAAAAGCACCAGACAAGCAAGAGTGGTAGGGTAAAGTGAAGAGCAAAGTACAAATGCATATTAGAGAATAATCTTAATTCATTATATAGTTCATTTTAGATATCGTCGAAGTGGATATTGTGTTCTTTCTTCCCCACTGTAATGCCCTCAGAACTTCAACAAGCTTGTATCAAAGACTTTGTCACTCTGTGACTTTGGACTATATTTGAGTTTCGTATGCTTGGGTTTTCTCATATTTAAAAGTGGGATATTGTTATGTGGGAATATATACATTAAACATATATATATATAATTTTAATATATATATATATATATATTGATTTTTAACACCTCCCTTATAAAGAATTGTGAACATAAAAGGATAGTACGTAACAGAGTGACAACAGAGTGATAGTCACGTAGTCAACATTTTCCAAAGTGTCTATGTTCTCAGGGGTGTGTGCTGTTGTTATTATTTTGTTGTGTTAAGACTATTTCGTGTTGCCCTTCTTTCTTTTCTGTTACAAGAGGAGTATTGCTGCTCATTTTAACCATCAAATATTTAGAAAGCAAAGGCAGCACTAGGAGGATTCCAGGGTAAAGTGGGCATGGGGCAGGCCTTCTGCTTTTTGTAGATTAAGGAATATAAATCTTGAAAATGATTGAATAATCTTGTCTAATTCCTAGTGCTCAGAGAACAGATAAAGAGTGAGGACTAAATGGTAATTTCCTTTGCAGGTGTATACACTGCTTTGAAACGGAGTAGGAGACATATTTGGCGCCATGCATTTGTCCCAGTTACTTCAGGGTAAGTGCATTACAGAGCAGCCGTCCTGGACCAGGACTTTATAGAGAGAAGATGCCATAGTACTGAATCATCTGAGTTCCTTAATCCTATGCTGAAAGGATTTGATGTTTCAGTATACAAAGAGCCATAAAAAGAAAAAGGATTAAGATTGCATAAATAAAAAAAAAATTGAGTAAATCCTTACCTTTGCCTTCTGAAAAGTGATGTTATCCAAAGGGTCTGTACATATATATCATTCTATAATATGTTGTAATCCCAAATCTATAGAGCCTTACCTGTCTCCAATTTTGTTAATTCTGTTTTTTACATATCTACTCTCTGGTGCTCTTCAGAGATGACAGATTTGAGGCCTGAATAAAATATGGAAACCCCTTTTAAAAATGCAGAACTTAAATAAAGGATAAATAAAATTTAAAAAATTATAAAAATGATGGTCTAAATATAAACTTGTTGGTATTCTTTATATGTTGCAGCTTAAGTATTCACTCAGTGTATATCCCTAGCTAATTTCTCTATTTTTCCAGTTTCAAATGAGGAACAATACAAGGCAAATTAGTTTCCTCTTGTCTGAGTGGTTTCCCATGTGCCTATTGTTTTTCTTTTTCTATCTTGAATACCAAGAGAATGCAAAATATTGTTATTTAAACAGCACCTTTCAATATATCACTGGCAAAAACGTCTCTTAAATACAGTGTATTACCTTGCCCTCTAGAGGTCATCATAAAGAATCCTCAAACATTAAACTAAAATAATCAAAAGGAAACATGACCATCTGCATAGTTAAAATAAGAAAGTTATTCCTTTAGGTAGGATGTGCTACGTATTTTGCAATATTCACATCACTTATTGGGATTAAATGTGGAAATATTGGAAATTGTGTGTAGAGTGTGCTTTGAATTATGGAAGGTCAATTTAAAATGAACCATGAGAGACTGTGGACTCTGAGCAACAAACTGAGGCTTTTAGGGGGTTGGGCCTGGTGGGTATTGAGGAGGCACGTATTGCATGGAGCACTGGGTGTGGTGCATGAACAATTAATCTTGTAACACTGAAAAAATTAAAAAAAAATATTTGGGAAAAATGGTAAAAATGAAAACTTTAGTTCTTTTATTTATTCAAAATATATTTGGCTCTTACCACACAGTTAATTTTCTCCAAATATTTTTCTTAATCTACTGTTTTTTTAAAGAAGGGAGATGCCTCATTTACACTCTCTTTCCAGAACACAAAATAGGGTGGAGTACATAGAAGATGCTCAGTAAATATTAGGAGAACTAATTAAACGAGTATACAAAGTGAATTTTAAAATACCTGACTTTTGCATACTACAAGATTGTTTGAAACATCAGAGTCAGATGAGAAATGTAAATATTTCTTATATTTAGAAATGTAAATTTAAAAGCCTTATCTATACAAATGTAAGATCATTATTGTCATGAATATTGGTTCGCTATTTCTTAAAATATACAGGCAGATGCTGTATGTTTTCAAGTAGGTCAAGAACAAATCTTTGCAATATTTTTGCCCACTCTCTCACGGAACCAGTAAGCTGGATTCTAAGACTTCCCTGCCTGCACCCTATACCTAGGCAAACCTAATTTTCATTCACTTCATGTATTTTGCACTCTTCCACCTCTGTTCTTTACTTAAATTGTCCTTGACATTTGGAGCAAACTAATACCTGCATCTTTTTCATTCCGCAGTCTTGTCTTCTGTAAGTACTCAGTTGGATTTTCACTTTTTCGAAGAGCAGTCCCTCACTAACCCAGGAGCCTTCCACTCACTCATCAGAAAGAACAATCAGTTCTAATTTACGTGCATAAGAATCTCTGGCCAGTAGTGCTTTGGGGAACCACAGTTTTGTCTATTATAGTTTCAAGAAAACACTGAATTATATCTGTATCCTCCAAATGTTAGGTCTGCAGTTTTCATACGTTTGGTTCATTTTAGTCCTTTCGAAGGATAAGGAAAACTTAGTTATCTTTCTCCTGCCCTAGCTACCCTATGAGTAGGCTGGGGGCTGATACTAGAGGGAGAGATGGTCTAAAGTCTGTTAGTTTTCTTAACATCTGGTGTATGTTTATGTCTAGGCCCTGGATTCATGTCCTTAAAATGATAATGGTTCCTTTAAATTTAATGTATGTTTGTGATAATTGATGATAATATAAGGGAAAGTATAAGTGCAGATAGGATGCTATATCCAGCCAGTAATACCAAGACCACCTCATTCAATGCATAACAAAGCACAGGGGGAGAATTTATCTTAAAAATTATCATATTGAAGCTCTGAGGAGGTCATCAAGGCTATTTCTGAAGGAAGGACATTCTAAGAATTTTATTTACTTTTGAAGATAAATTCACTTGTTTCTGTCTGCAGGCTTCCTTGTTCCCATATGCAGTATCATGTGATATTTTGGGTTACTTTTCTACCTCAATGAAATAATACTGAAAATTATACATAGATTATAGAAGAAATGGGGAAATTAAGCAGTCCAGGTTTCATCATGAAAGCTTTATACATATATATGTTCATAAAATATGGATTTCTATCATCCATCAGAAATATTAAAGTGACAAAAATACCATTGGTGACAATTCACATTTTTCACTTAGTATGCAAAGCAACTGCAGAAAATGGCTCTACTAGCTTTCAATTTGCTGCAAAATTACTTCAATCAAAAGAAAGAGTGCCTTGATTTTAATTGACTTTATATTAAATCAAAAGTGCTATGTGATCCATAGTTCAGGTTACTAAAAATGAAATTTGTTCAGATACACTAGTCAAGGCCATCTGATATTTTTATTTCTTACTGAAAATGATAAAATTGATACTGATGTACTCTGTGCAGCTATTTCAGAGTGGTAGCTCTGTTAAATAATATATATGCATATATATATATCATATATATATATGATAAACTAGACAAAAAGGATGAAACAAACCAAATTCTCGGTTTCTCTTCATTATCTCATTAATGCAATTTCTGCTGAACTTTCATTCACTAATTTTGTTTTTAAAGATTTTTTTTTTTTTTTTTTCTATTAGAGAGCGAGAGACTGAGAATGAGAGGGGAGAAAAGTCAGAGGGAGAAGCAGAGTTCCCGCAGAGCCGGGAGTCCGATATGGGACTCCATCCCGGGACTCCGGGATCATGACCTGAGCCAAAGGCAGTTGCTCAACCAACTGAGCCACCCAGGCGCCCCTCATTCACTAATTTTTGAAGTAAGTCTTGAAATGAGATTGATATGAAACTACTTTTTTACACATTCCCTTCCATCTAGGCTTTTAGGTTCATTTTTGAAGATGGAAATAATGAAACTGTATGCCTTGCACAGAAAGAACAATCCCTCTGGTATAAGCGTGCCAGATGGGAATGCATAATAGCTTCCATAAGCTAAGTAGCAAATCTGTATTGCCAAATCTTACATTATAGAATTCGTATATATACATTCCTTGAAGAGTTGATTTTCCTTACGTAGAATAGTGAAACATGAATACATGGAACTCTTATTGTCAGTCCTCTGTGATGGTTTTGGAATTAAGGGCTTTCTATAATAATGAAGAAACATAGCTGACCTCCATATGAGTTTTTCCTGAATCTTTTCAAGGGGAAAAAAATGCAAATCAGTAGTTGGATGCTATTTAATAATATAATAATCTAGCTCTATCTCAACTGTACTGGATGGCTATGAGCATTTACACAAAGACAATGGGAGAAGAGAAGAAAAATAAAACCAAATAAATGCTTTCATGCAGCTTTATACATTCTAGAAAAAGTTTTAAAAGAACAAAAATTTTTAAAAATTACAAAAATACGTTAGTTTATTAAATCTTAGCAATATTTGGGCCCCTGGGTGGCGCAGTTGGTTGAGCGACTGCCTTCGGCTTGGGTCATGATCCCGGAGTCCCGGGATTGAGTCCCACATCGGGTTCCCAGCTCCATGGGGAGTCCGCTTCTCACTCTGACCTTCTCTCTCTCACTCTCTCTCTTTCCTAATAAATAAATAAATAAAATCTTTAAAAAAAAAAATCTTAGCAATATTCATTTTATAATTGTTTTGCAGATAAAATAGTAAATAAATTTCCAATAAGATCAGAATTTATTTTATCTATATGTGCTAGTACATGATAAAAAATTTGGTTGACCTTTGAAATACATGGGTTTAAACTACACTGGTCCACTTACATGGGAATTTTTTTGATAAATACAGTATGGTTCTGTAAATGTATTTTTTCTCTTCTGATTTTCCTAATAACATTTTCTTTTCTCTAGCTCACTTTATCACAACAACACAGTATATTATACATAGAAGTTACAAATGTTTGTGTAAACTAACTGTTTATGTTATCTGTATGACTTCTGGCCAACAGTAAGCTACTAGAAGTTTTCATGATGTCAAAGGCTATACATAGATTTTCAACTTCAGGGGTAGAAGGTGTTGGCAATCACCACATGATTCAAAGACCAGCTGTATACACTACCTCACTTATGCACAATTGTATGAAATTCCCATATAGATATAAGTAATATGAGTTCCAAAATGTGCATAAAATAACAATTGATGACTGTTTTATCACTAAGATTCTAAGTATAAAAATTATACATTTTATTTACTACATTGAAAGATTAAAGAAAATTTTTAAAACAATAATTTGTGAACTAATGTAAAAATAATTCAATCAAACTTAAAATTTAAGAATAATTTTTTTTACAAACCAAACATTTAAATATTTTTTAATCCACAAAAAAATCCTCTACTAAAAGCCCAACCACACACTGCTTAATGATACTATATGTAAAAAGTTTAAAATTAACAAGACAAAATATTACTAATTGCTATAGAAATATTTGTCTACGTAAAATGCCTTTGATGATTTATCATTGAGATCAGTATGGAAGCTCAACAATACAGCTGAATAAAAAATAAGGTACATGTGATTCATGACAGTTTATTGTCAATGATTGAAAATCACTTTAAAACTCTATCCTGAGATAGTTGGGGGAAACTCTTTAAAAAATTCTTGAAAATTTCTTCAGACATCTAATGAGGTTAGGAGAACCACAACTTTGAACTGATATAGTATTTGATAGATTAATCATAAAAAGACTAGAGAAAGAATAGGCAATTAAATAAATGGTGATTTCACGAAGTCCTGTTCATATTTAAAATGATAGTTTCTTTCAGGTCATAAACAAAAACTCCAAGTAAAATACATTCTGAAAAATAAAGGTTATGTTTAGCCAAAAAATCAATAATATATTCAAAAATTTTAGAGAAGGATATCTTAAAATGGAGGGCAGAAGAAATTATGGGTTAAAAGACATAAATTTGGAGGTAACTCCTCCATATATCTGCTTCTACTCTTAAAATCAATAAATTAAAAGCAACTTAAAATATAAAAATGAGTGGGGGCACCTGAGTGGCTCAGTCATTGGGTGTCTGCCTTCCGCTCAGATCATGATCCCAGGTGGAACTGAATCCTGCATCAGGCTTCCTGCTCAGTGTGGGGCCTGCTTTTCCCTCTCTCATTCCCTTTGTGTTCCTTCTCTTGCTATCCCTCTCTGTCAAATAAGTGAATAAAACCTTTAAAAATATATATATATGTGTGTATGTGTGTGTGTGTGTGTGTGTGTGTATGAAGACAGAGACTCTTACTATCCCTCCAACTTCCAATTATGCTTTCTTCACAGTGATACACCCTAGATTTTTTTTTAGGCGAACAATACAAGCTAAAATGCAGCTTTTCCACCCTGAGCCTGGGCATGGCGATATTACCAGTGAAATGTAATTAAACTCAGGGATTAAATGTGCTTGAACAAAGTCCACAAATAATTCTAAGAAATGAGACACAGAATGGCTAATGACAAATAATAATAATAATAATAATAATAATAATAATAATTACAAAGATTGGTACAACTTGAGCTCTTTCACATAACTGGCCATGATTTCAATTTTGATATTATTAAAGAATGATTTGAAGAGTAATTTGACAAAAAGCTCTAAAAAAGCTACAGTGTAACCAACTACTTTGTCATATGTAATTTTTTTGGTTATATTTTTTGGAATTGTGCAAAGTTGTTCTCAAAATATATATTTATTCTCAAACTACCATATTTATTCCCCAAAATACTACTCAAATGAACAAATGTGGTATATTCTTTCAATAAGAACTCTCTGGTAATTGAATTAACTGATTAAATTTTTATGTAACTTAATCAATAGCTCTTAAATATTGTGCTGTATAGAAAAAATTTCAAAAGTTAGTTACAGTGAAATACTTTTGAAAGTATGCTGAAGAGAAAACTGTCTTTGAGACAGTAAGAAGCGAGAGTAACAAGCTAAACGACCCCAAATATCAGCGACATACAGTGTTTTTGGTCTTGCCACAGTTGTATGTCTGTCAGCAGTGGGGAAAGGAGTGGAAGCTCCGTAACATATAGTCACTCAGAGATCCAGTCTCCTTTCATTAGGGGGTTGGGCAGCTGTTAGAGTCTTCTGCTTCTCTGTATTCAGCCAGCAAATGGTGGAAAGAGTGTGGAGAATGTTCGTGATGTTTTCAACAGGCCTTGCCTTGAGGTGGTGCTCAATTCTTAGTGGAAGAAAACAACTAAAGTCAGGAAGGACTGGGGAATACAGTTAAGCAGTATAACCTGTAGGCAAGGGCAAATAAGCTGTATGATTTACATGTAAAACAACACCACTTATGATTTCTGAATACATACATTTATAGTGTATGTGTATTAGATTAAGCTTCTTAGTGCTGCTAAAAGAAATTATCCCAGGGACGCCAGGGTGGCTCAGCCAATTAAGCGGTTGCCTTTGGTGCAGGTCATGATCCCAGGGTTCTGGGATGAAGTCTTTTATCAGGCTCCTTGATCAGCAGGGAGCCTTCTTCTCCCTCTGCCTGCTGCTCCCCCTGCTGCTTCTCTCTCTCTCACAAATAAATAAATAAAATATTTTTAAAAAATAAGAAATTACCACATAGTTGATTCACTCAACACAAATTTATTGTCTAGTTTGGAAATCTCATTGTCCTAAAATCAGGGTGTTGGCAAAGCTGTATTCCTCTCCGGAGTTTTTAGGGAAAAATCTTTTTTTTCTTTTTTTTTTGATTTTTTTCCATTTTTAAGGCAGCAGCAGCATGGCATCTTTAAATCTCTGTCTGACCCTGACCCTTCTTCTTGCCTCACTATTCACTTCAAAGGACACTTATGATTACATTGGAACCACCAGGAAAATCCAAGAATAATCTCCCTATTATAAACTAATTAGCTAATTTACAATTTTAACCCCATCTAACCTTAATTCCCCTTGGCTAAGCAATAACATATCCATAGGTTTCAGGAGTTTGGGTCTGGATATCTTTGGGCAGCAATAATACTACCATAATACATATAAAGTTATTGCCCAATTTAAACAATCTGTGATATTAATTGTCTGTCTCTGGATAGACAGCTCCCTGCCTGCCCCAAATACGTAGACTTTATTTGCAATTTTATACTTATTTTTAAAATAGAACTATAAATAAAACATTACAAAATTATCATTGGTCGATTTTGGTAATGTGTTCATGGTTTAATAGTAGCCTTTAAAATTTGCCACATATTAGTCATTTGAACTACAAAATGGATCACATGTAAATGAATATGAATGGAATAAAATAATTACTAAGAAATAGTTTAATCAAAAGGAAAAACGACTTATCTTTCCACAAAGATTTCAAATCTTTAAGTATTAGTGTGAGGGGAGAAAAAAAGGAGAATGAGCAGGAGAAAAATAAGAGAATTATGAATTATGCACCAAAGATAATCCTGAAGGAAAATATATCAAATATCAATATCATCATAGAAAAAATTAGAGTTTCACTCAAATTAAAAGGTCGGTAAGAATTGTACACATATAACTTGATGACAAAAAATAACAAACATTTGACAGATTTGGGGCATTCGGATATACATGAGAAACTTCTACCTTAACTCCTGAGGTCACAGGAGGGGAGTTATGCAATGCGTGGGGAAAAAGAATTTCAATTATCATCTGCTAATTTTTCCCATCTCCAGCAGTAGGTTTTTGATCCGAGGTTGCCACACATGATTTATGTCCTGGGAAGGGCAGATCTACAAATAGAAATGCTCCATGTTAAGCCTTGGCAAATGCCATCGACAAGGTAGGAGGCCAGAGTAACAGGTGAAGTTATTACTGTAAAGAGAGTATAAATTTAGGTCTCTTTGTACCAACAAAAATGACCTTATTGCAAAAGATGGAGAAATGTAAGGTGGGGAGGGAAAAATGAGGAATAGGATCAATGGTAACATCTCTTTCACTTTCCTGTTTATAAATTTCAATATGACTACAATCTTTTAAATTTTTAAAGATGTTTATATCTTGGAATGAAATATTATTCAGATAATTTTTCTTTACAGATATATTGTGGCATTTAGCATTTTTCAGATTCCAACTGACATCACACTCTTTAAGTCTGCGCATTTTTAATGCCTTCTATACTTTTAAAAATTTAAAAGACTAAGTATAAGATCAACTGAAGTAATCATTGTTTTTTGCTTTGTTTTGTTTTAAGATTTTATTTATTTATTTGACAGAGAGAGATCACATGTAGGCAGAGAGGCAGGCAGAGAGAGAGAGGGGAAAGCAGGCTCCCTGCTGAGCAGAGAGCCTGATGCAGGGCTTGATCCCAGGACCCTGGGATCATCACCTGAGCTGAAGGCAGAGGCTTTAACCCACTGAGCCACCCAGGCGCCCCAAAGTAATCATTGTGTTTATATAAATGCATTATATGTTTTTATATGAATGCATGTCACAGTGCAACTTTTTGTACCTTGTTTTTTGGATTGTTTTATAAAAACAATATAAGTTTAAAAAGTAAGAAAGTATTAATTGATTGATTGGTTGGTTAATTAATTAATTTATATGACAGTTTATTTTTCTATGTGCAAGCAAAATACTCGAGATACAGGAGCAAATATAAACACTAAACCTTTAAAGCCAAAAGGAAACTCAGGAAGGCAAATGAGTGTTACCTTCAACTCAGTCCCCATTTATATTTCCCTTTTATTTTGAATTTGATCTTATCCTCTGTAATATTAAAATTTATTTTTAAAAATTATATTTTAAACTTCATTTCATGACAGACATTTTATTATCAAAAGAAGAATTATACTGTATTATTCTGCTTTTGAGGAACTAAGAAAGGAGACTTCAGACACACAAATATGATTTATTATCAACCTAAAGATAAAGAATGTCAGAGGCCCTGAACAAAATAAAACAAAGTAAACATAAATTAAACAAATGGAGGGTGATAAATGGGTGGGAGTTGTGATCTATGCTGAGCCTTGAAAAAGGTGAATAAAAATGAGAAAAAATAATCTAAGGAGAGGGATTATCAGTTGTCCTTTTTTTCTTTTTTTTCTTTTAAAGATTTTATTTATTTATTTGACTAAGAGAGAGAGAGATCATAAGCAGGCAGAAAGGCAGGCAGAGAGGAGGAAGCAGTCTTCCTGCCTAGCAGAGAGCCCGATGTGGGACTCGATCCCAGGACCCTGATATCATGACCCGAGCCAAAGGCAGAGGCTTTAACCCACTGAGCCACCAAGGCGCCCCTCAGTTGCACTTTGTAATAATCAGCTAGGATTGTTGCCATGGGACACTGTGAGGTTAGTGACATTTATCAGACTTCACACTATCATTTCACTTCTTTATGCTCAAATACATCATTGTGGTTACTTCCCTTTCTCCATTCTCCTATGACTGCTTCTCCCGGAGCCCATTCAATCCGTTATGGATGGAACTGCAGAAGTGGTCTTCTTAAAATTGTAATTTGGATTATGTCACTCGCTGGCATAATGTGACTCGAATTCATACTGCATTGTAGTTGTGAATATGGCCTACTCAAAAACAAGATTAAACTCTTCAATCTATCTGCAAGATATAAAAGTTGAAACTATGAACCTTCTGAATTACAATTCCAGAGATGGGAGAGGTACATGGAGTTCCATACTGCACAGAACAAAAGCCAGGCTCACAACATGTTCCAAGTCACTGAAGAAAGCCTTCAGCACCCAGGAGCTAGGACCATAAAACATCTAAAACTGAGCCCTAGAGCCATGGCTCTTGTGGATATTGATTGCATGGGTAATGAGAGGAAAAAAGAATACCACTGAACCTTGGCTTAGGCCAGGTTACTTAGGCTGTGATATCCCCCTAGTTACCTCTGAACAACAGGCTCAAACTGTGGGATCCAGAGTTGAGTTGAGGCAACTATAAAATTACAAGTTTGAGAGAAGCAGGCGCTGATTAAAAACAAACAAACAAAAAACTAAACTAAACAAAGAAAATCTGCAAACTGAAACCTTTTGTAATGAGCAGGGAGCTGGCAAATAAAGATTACAAAGCAAGCAAGGGAAAAAATTGTTCAAAGAAAAAAAGACATACAGATGGCAAACAGATACATGAAAAGATGCTGAACATCACTCATCATCGGGGAAATGCAAATCAAAACCATGATGAGATACCACCTCACACCTGCCAGAATGGCTAAAATTAACAACACAAGAAACAACAGATGTTGGCAAGGATGTGGAGAAAGGGGAAGCCTCTTACATTATTGGTGGGAATGCAAACTGATGCAGCCACTCTGGAGAACAGTATGGAGGTTCCTCAAAAAGTTAAAAATAGAACTACCTTACAATCCAAAAATTGCACTACTAAGTATTTACCCAAAGGATAAAAAAAAATAGATTCAGAGGGGCACATGTACCCCAAAGTTTATAGCAGCATTATCTACAATAACCAAACTATGTAGAGAGCCCAAATGTCTATCAGCCGATGGATAAAGAGGTGATATATATATATATATATATATGTATTATATATATTATATCTAGGTATCTATATAGATAGATATATATTAGATCTATAGATCTATATATCTATATATAATTACTTAGCTATCAAGAAGAATGAAATCTTTCCATTTGCAAGGATGTGGATGGAGCTAGAGTGTATTATGCTAAGCAAAATAAGTCAGAGAAAGACAGATGCCATATGATTTCACTCATATGTGGAATTTAAGAAACAAAACAAATAAACATAGGGGAAGGGGGGAAAGAAGGATAGAGAGAAGGAAGCAAATCATCAGAGACTTAACTATAGAGAACAAACTGAGGGTTGATGGGGGGAAGTGGGTAGAGGATGAACTAAATGGATGGATATTAAGGAGGGCCCTTGTGATGAGCACTGGGTGTTACATGTAAGTGATTAATCACTAAATTCATGCTTGAAATCAATTTTACCATATATATTAACTAATCTGATTTTAAATAAAAGCTTGAAATTAGAAAAAGAAGTTTTTAAAATCCCTTATTATTAATGAAATAAACTTGAGACATTTTTCAATAGTAGGGAATCTGAAAATAATTTCAAAATAAGTGCATTCAAATTTCTTAAAAAAAACAGTTAAGTAAAATGCTTAAAGAGCACAAAACAACAGAAATCAGAAAATGGACCAAGGTAAGAAACCAGGTGAAAACTCCTTATAAAAGAAAATAAGAAAGATGTCATAACTGCCATGGGTGGAGAGGGAAGAGTTCCTCAATTAGATCAATTCTAGATTAATCTTACTCAAAAGCATCTGTCATTCAAATATATTTAAGAATTCAGAACATAACAAGAATCTCCTTCTTGGTTTGTACGTCTGAACCTAAAAAGGAATAGCAAAGCTTAGACACTCCTACATGAAGTTTTTAATGCTTGATGTGACGGGTTTCAGCCTTGCAATACTGCTTTTAAAGACCAGGTTCTTGGGAATACAGAAACATACTGCTAATTGAAGACCGTCCCAGGTATTTCACGCTTCTACAAAAATCTCAGCTCTGCAGTCAGACTTAACAGAATGTTTATTACCATAACTCAGAAACTAGGGTATTGAGATCCACTTCCTGATTTGGAATTACCTATGGAGATTTTCATTTTTTTATTATTTTTTAAAATTCTCTCAGCAATAGAATGACATTATGTTCATAAATATTTTTCTTATTTTCTGCCATTCCTGATTTTAATATATAACCTGCCTGAAATTTTTCTACTTAATGATAAATATCTTCCTAACTTTTAAATGTCTATCCCTACAATATATTTTAGGTAATAGAGATTATATTTTTTTAAAACAATGCAAATCTGGTATCTAGCACACAATAGGTGCTCAATAATCATTCATTATAAAAAGAAGTGATTCTTTTTTGTGATTCTTTTCCTTTCACTTGACCCTTTGGTACATCTTTTTTTCAATTCACACATGTTTATACTGCACTATCTGAACATTTTTTGTTTCTTAACTCATTTGCAGAAAGTTCACTACTTCCTTGTTTAACTGAAGTGAGTCATTCAAGTGAACAATCAAATATTTGATTCAGGCTTTAGGCAATGCAGGTCTAACACAGACATAGTATGAGACAGTAAGCTTAGTACAGCAAGTTCCATCTACCCCAAGTTGACTTTCACTCATGAATGGTGACTTCTGCTAATCCAGTGTATTTCCCACGCAGCATCTAGAATGAACAGGAACATTCCCGATGACTCACGTAAAGTAGAAATCTAGTTAATTCCTGCCACTTCCCTTTCTACCCTCATGCTATTGGTGAAATAAAAGGTCTACAAGAAGGGTGACTAATATGTGATTGACTGTATAACTTATCATCTAAACAGGGACAATTTTTAGTCTAATTTTAAAATATTTTTATTTTATCAAAATATTATTTTATAAATTAGAGGATGTAGCAAATATTTTATTACAACATATTCAAAAATAAAAATATTTCTAAAACAAACACAACTTTGTAAGTAAACAAAATAATAGTAATTAATACATCATCATTAATATAATAATTATTATTTTACTTTATATATAAGCAACAAATGAAGAATAAAATGAGCAGAAGTACTGTGCATATTCACTTATGTGAATTGGTTTCTTAGTCCTGGTTGTCTTTAAAAGCTTATTATGTTTTTTGATCAATCTATTTTTCAAAATGATCATATTATTTTGTGTAAAAGCATCAGCAATCATCTTTAAATTTATATTTTATTGTTGCAAAATTTGAAATTGAGACAATCTTTCCTTTAAACCATAATATTTTTCATTGAAAAAGTAATTTCTCTAAAAATGCTGAGCTGAAAACAAATTCTACTAATGGAGTGCTTTCTTAAAGCTATTTTTTCCCTACATTTGAATGTGTAAATATTTACATTCTAGCCTCTTCCCAGATGCTGCATTTTTTTCCTGAATGCAGAGTGTCTTTCCTTGACAAACATTTCATAAAATGAAGTTCATTGAATAAGTTATCTCTACTTATGCCTATTAACATGGTTTTTACTAGAGTCAGAGGCTGAAAAATGTCAAAGCCTTTCTCAGTTCTATTCCATTTTGGTACAGCATATCCACTGACACAATTTAAAAATGTGTGTTCTATGAAAGTATTATTCCAACAAGTTGAGAGATTCAATATTCACAATCAATCCACATACAACAGTTTAGTTCTCACTTAATGTTTTTAGAACCTTTCTTGCTTTATAAGGTTAATTGTAAATGTCTTCCAGTTGAAATATTTGAAATAGTTGTTTTCAATAAGTGTGATTCACCAAAAGCTTCAAGAAGTGTTTGTTAGCTGTTTTAATTGTGGAATATTTTACTATTTCACTAATATTTTCAACTGCTATTAAACAAATTACAAGCAAAAGATATCCACTACCATTACAGCATGTAGAGTGATTTACAACAGAATTCTTCAAGTTCGAACATTTCTAAAATCTGATTAGTGACAGGAAATAAAAAGAAAAAGAGGAATTACATTTGGAACAAGTTGAAAGTGAAATCTAAATTTCTGTTAAGGGAGCAAACACCCTGATACCTATTGCTCCATGTTACCTATGTATACAAATAGAGCTCAGAACAGAATATAAGTGAAGTCACTTTAGAACAGTAGTCATTTGATCTAAATGTAAAGTTAGGTTTCAAAAAGTTATATGTACATTTTTATATAGATACCTGTGATAATTCCTTGTCTGGAGAGAAGGTCTTAAAATAACCAAGTTATCATTCCCTCCACAGATTTGTTTCTTCTGGTTTCATATAATCAGGGCTGTTCCTACAGCTCCATAATGGATGCAAATATCAACATTTTATTCAAGTTACATATTTATCATCAAATTTCTTGAGATATTGGAATCCAATAATTACTTTTTCCAATTTTTCTTTTGAAGAAAAGTTTCTATTATGTTCCATCTGAGGACTGAAAAAGAAGAGTGTCTCGTTATTAAAAAAAAAAAAAACCTGAAAACACGCTAAACTAAATGAGAAGTTAAGACAACAAATATAAACCAGGGCTGTTGCAAACAGAATATCATCATCATTTAACTGTATGACATATACCCTATGATCTTCACTCTGTGAGGTAGCAGTCCCTAATCATTGATCAATGCCTGCTTGCACTCTTGTTCCACATTCCGCCCCATAATCTTTCTCAACATAGGACATCAAAAAATAATGTCAACTATCTTTGACAAGATAGTTGTCACCTGACCCAGGCCACAGCTGATTCCACAAAACGTTGGTAAATAAGAGTATATAATCAAAATAAGAGAGAAGGTTGGGGGGGAATGAGAGATTTTCCATGCAAAAAAGAATGCAATGTAACAATGAAAAATCCAAGGCATTCCAATAGTTTATAATGATTGCTTACTGGAGACAAGGTAAAAAAATATAAGTATGTTTCAACTGATTAAAGTGGGAAAGAAGAATCTAAAATATGAATAAATTAGAAGATACCATAAAAATTCAGATTGTGAAAAACAGTGCATAGAATTTACAATTACTGTGGTGAGCTTATTACAATTACTGTTGAAACATTTAGTAACTGAATTTGAAAACACAATGAAACACAGACTAGCTCTTCTTTTGGAAAATGTACTGAAGATCACCAGTGACCTGTCACACAATGAACTGCATATATTTGACCAATTTTGAAAACTTTTAACTGCTTTTTTAGTCTGTTACCTTGTTTTAGCCTAAGAAATGCAGACAAACTAAATGCTAATTAATGCTCAGTTGAAGAGGTGAATCTTTTTTCTTTTCTTTCTTTTTTTTTTAAAGATTTTATTTATTTATTAGAGAGAGAGAGACTGAGAATGAGAGGGGAGAAGGTCAGAGGGAGAAGCAGACTTCCCGCAGAGCCAGGAGTCCGATATGGGACTCGATCCCGGGACTCCGGGATCATGACCTGAGCCGAAGGCAGTCACTCAACCAACTGAGCCACCCAGGCGCCCTTCTTGTCTTTCTTCTTCAAGAAGTAAATCGTGAAGAAAAATAATTTCATGAAAGTCACATATGTCTTAGAAACCAAAAATAAAGTTCTAATGAAATCTGTGTTTTTAGAAAAAAAATTCCTTCCAATGGATTATATATTCATTATATGTAATATATATAGATGTATGTAATGGATAGATAGATAGATAGATAGATAGATAGATAGATAGATATGGAGAGAGGAATATTTCAATGGAAGCATGGCTCACTCCAACAGACTACATAGTCAACCTTAGAGAATCAAGAAGGACAAAGCAATAAAGCTGTCTGAACTAGGAGGACAAGTGAACATCAGAAAATAATTTCAGAAACAAAATTTGAGATCATGATATTTGATTTTATTACCTTCTCATATTATCATATTATCTTCTTAAGATGCTTGATAACATTTCCAAAGATACAATCTTATATAGTATTTTACTTTTTAGGTAAATACCTTAATATATTTATCCACTTGAAAAAGTAACATACTTTAAAATATACTATCTTTACTCTCCAGAAAGCTGCCCCCAAAGTCTCACTATATGTATGTATGACTCAGACTGCAATTAAAAGTAGAGTCTACTACAAAAAATCTTCATTGTCTCTATTCTCTAGAATAGCTGAATTAACTACTTTAAATTTAACAAGTGTTAATGTAAAGAACTTTTTGTGTTATTGCAACAATTAAATTAATCAAGTTATAATATGTACTAAATTGTTGAATTTTTTAAAAATGGAGGAAATAGTAATTTCTGGTTCAAAGACATATATATTTATATGTCTATATAATTTTAATATTTAGAATTGGTTAACATAGTTAAACAGAAAGCATGATAAATATAAGCTTAAAAGACCATTGCTGATTTTTACTGAAACAGAAGGCACTAAAGATAATTAATCATTCCCTTATACAAGAGGAAGGATTTGGATTAAAGTTAAAATTGGCACGGTAACAGTTCTGAACGGAGCAGAACAAAACACAGCATCTGCTTACTAAATAAAGACTACAAAGAATTACTTCTCCATTAGAGCAGAATTCAGTTAATGTTGTAGGTGACATCATATATTTCTACTGCAGAGTAATCTATGCATATCTTCTTATGTCATAGAAACAAGTAAAAATGTCTGTTACATCTCCAGGCATTATAAATAGATTTAGCAATTTACAATGTGCAGGATGAGATAATTTTGAGCAAATTGCACAGGAGACTTTTATTATTTCTATAATCAACTATCTTTTACCAACAATAAGATATTTGGATAGGGATTTGATATATTTCTGTTTAAGTTCCAGCCAGGTGTGCTACTTATATATATATGATTTGTGCAACTATAGGTTTCTTTTTTTTCTTTTTCAGAAACACTGATTAATACTACTTTACAAAGTAATCATATTTATTGGATCATAAACATAAAAAGACTTATAAATTATAATGCTTTCATATAAATGTGGTCTTCATTTTCCCACAAAGAATGACAAGATCCTACTTGCTGTTACAATACCACAAGTGATTTTCTTCAAATGTAGTATATTATAATGAGCCTTGGAACATTTGGAATGTAAAAGAGGGAAATTCCATTCAAGTATCTTCATCTTTCATCAATATTTTTTCCATTATAAAAATAATAACACTGAATTTTTCCTATAATCTACTGATTATTTTGAATGGACATTACTGACAATCAGGTCAAAAGCTGCCTGAGGAAAGGATTATGATGTTTAATTTTTCTTTAAGATTTTATCTATTTATTTGAGAGAGAAAGAAAGACAGAGACAGCACAAGCAGAGGAGAGAGATGGGGAGAGGCAGGCTTCCTGCTAAACGGGGAACTCAATGCAGGGCTAGATCCCAGGACCTGAGATCATTACCTGAGCCAAAGGCAGACACTTAACCAACTGAGCCACCCAGGCACCCTGGTTATGATGTTTCAAATCATCAAGCAATCTAGGAAACTAGAGTAGTTATCCTTCTATTATGGCAGGAGGAGAGTATTGCATTTCTTTGATGTTTAATTATACCTAACATGATTCATTGTTCCATTTGCTACTGATACATAGCAAATTACTACATAATTTAGCATCTTGGAACAACTGTTTCTGTGTTGACAGATTCTGGAGTCAGAAATTTTGATCAAAAGAAGAAGGAACATCTTTCTTCTATTACATATTATCCTGAGGCCTCAACTGGGAAGACTTGAAGGCTTGGAGTCTCCTGATGGCTAGGGACTAGAATTGTCTGAAGGCTTATTTCACTTGAAATTTTCCATTTATGGTGGCATGACTTGAAGACCAGGATGGCTATCCAGGGTACCACCACCTGGCTTCCCCAGATGTGCTGAGCTTTCTCACAGCACGGTGGGCTTTGGGACAATTAGACTTCATATATGTCAGCTCAAGTCTCTAGCCCCAAGAGTTCTCATGACCAAGATGAAAGAAAGACGAATTGCCTATTTCAATTAAGCCACAGAAGTCACAGAATATAAGTGCTGCCCTACTCCCTTGGATAAAGGAGTTAAAAGTTTGCCAAAACAAAGGAGAAGAAATACAGATTCCCACCTCTCAATGGGAGATGTGTCAAAAACTTTGTACATGTCTTTTAAAACTACCATACACATAACAGTGTATGTGTGTTTATGTACATTGAATAACTGTGCATATATTACTAACTATATACACATATATATTATACAAATGTATACATTTGTATAATTAATTATACAATAGTAAGCATCATAATTTAGTAAGGGGAGCCAATGAAGGATGTATATCTGTGAACTTTGGGAAGTATATTTTTCACCTGTGACATCCATTAAAATTGAGTGGTAAAATTAAAGCCAAAATAAGAAATGTACAAGAAAATGTGCAATCACGTTGCCCTTATGAAAATGGTAGAACAGTTTAATAAGAATTTATGTGTAACAAATATAAACATAATAAAATTTACCTTTATCTTGTATTTCTAAAATTTAAATTTATTTGAATATCTTATGAAAAATGTAACAGATTATAATATTCTTATATATCCTTTTAATTAATTAAAATACATGTACTCTGGTTGAAAGTCCACATTAGGTGGCAATATTTGTATGTAACCTGTGTCTGGAAACCAAACTCCTTGCAGAACCACTTAGAAAATGCAGTTATTAATCTTTCCTTTTTGTGATTCAGCATCTATTTTTAAGATACATAGAGTTTCAATTTGAACTGTAATACTATTTGTCAACTTTTTTCCCCTATTCTGTTTCTTTTGCTGAAGGACTATCATACCAAATGCAGAAGAATAAAGCTTCCTATAATGATTTGATTATAGATTGTTAAGAATAGACTTGTTTTCCACTCATCATTCCCTCTTCAGTTTTTCACTGAGCTGTGCTCTTTTAGAAATCTTGTTGAGTGGGAAGATGTGAGCTTATGTAAACATGCATTGAACAGCTGAACCGAAATGTTTATAGCCCCAAACAGGAGATTACTCATTGGCACTAGTACAATGCACAGACATTTTCATGCACAGTCTGTAATTGCAATATTGTATTTGAGGGAAAATGTGTTTGATAAAGAATGAAAACAACTCTACAGTTGCTTAGGAAGATAACATTAGTTAAGTTAACCAAATCAATGTTTCATCTACTGGTTTATATTTCATCAGATTTATGAAACATTATGTTTAAAGCATGCTGAAAATATTAAATTATAATTAAATATGATATGATAAAATTAATTCTAATTTATCCAATTGAGTGCAAAGAAGGATACTTGTAAATTTTGTATGTATATAATAGAATTTATACAAAGAAATTACTCAATTGCCTTTTTATTTTCTCTGTGGAAAAATATCAATTCTAATTCTATTTTTTAATCAAACTATTGAAATTGCTTTAATATAGCTGGTAAAAAATGAATTCAGTGCTGTACCAATTTACTTAAAGCAATTAGATATAGTTTCTTTACAGATTGTTTTCAAGTTCATTATTCAAATTTCAGAATTTTACGTAAAATGAAAAGAGAGACTCTTGATTAATTTATTTAACTTATAATACATTAATAAGATGCCTTTGGGAGGAGATAACAGTTAGATTTCAGGTTTCCATATTTCTACTTCATAATTCCTCTGGTATAGTTTATGTAGCTTTTTATCTTGATCTAAGTGTGAGGGCAGCACTCTTTCCATTTTTTTCAAGCTCTGACCTGAAAGCAACACTTTTCAGCTTTCAAATCAGATTTTAACAGAACTGGAAAGAGTATTGCCCCCCCCCAACATCCTTAGAAAAATATAAAAAGCTCACCAGCTACAAATAAATGACTTTTCTTGAAAACACTAGAGAACTCAATGTCAAACTACCTGAAATCTAAGGAAGGATAGGTTCCTGAGAACAGAAATGGAATCTGAGCATTTGCATTTGCTTATTTGGGACAGACACCTGGTCATATAATCTGGTGAGTATATTTAACAAGAAAATTTAAATAAGTTGCTAAATATGAGCCAGCATGACAGTGTAAAGCTCTAACAGACCATAAATGAAGGGGGAATTGCATGTACTTGCAGTTTGTCCTTCCTGGAATTCCATCAGGCTCTCACAAGGAAAATCAGGAAGAATACTTAGAAAGTTTTTCCATGTGGTATTGACTTGATGGGGGAAGGAGGCACTTCAGAATTCCATCCATACTGGTCCCATTATTATATATATATAATTATGTTATATAATATGGAGTATATATAATATGTAATATATGTATAACATACATATGTAATTAAATATATATGTATAGATTATGTATATGTTATACACACACACCCCTCTCAATATATGGGGGTAAGAAAAAGGAAAAGAAATGTAGTCTGTGGGCATTACCGAAAACCCACTTCAGCAGGGAAAAATAAGAGAAATAGTGGGGAACAAAAGAAATTCTAGCCCTGGCTGGAGGTGGGGGGAGGGTGGTGTGGGAAGAAGGAGTCATCCCGACATAGGTTAAAGAGCAGAATTGAAAAGATAGAAGAAAGAACCAGTGAATATGAAGTGGAATTTTAGAAACTGCCCAATCAAAATAACAGAAAAAAAATAGGCTATAGACAACGAAGAACACCTTAGGAACCTGAAGGAAGATGAAAAACTAATATTTGTGTCACTGGAGTCACAAAAGAGAAGAAGGAGACTGGGGCTGAAGAAAAAAAGTATTTAAAGAAATAATCGGTGACATTTTCTGAAATTTGGCAAAAGTATATAAACCTGTAGAGAAACAACCTGAGTGAACACCAAACTGAATAAATCTAAAGAAGTACATGCCAAGGAACATCATAATCAAGTTATTAAAAAAAAAGAGAAAGAAAAAAATCTTGAGACCAGCAGAAAAAATACCTTACCTACAGGGAAAAAAAAAAACAATTGAAATGAGCAGATTTGCATCAGCAACCTTGGTGATGAGAAGTTAGTGTTACGACATTTTTCAAGAGCTAAAGAAATAAAACATTTAATCCAGAATCCTACATCCAGGAAAAATAAATATCCTTCAAGAATGAAGCAAAATCCAACTCAGAAACCTCAGAGAAATGTAAACTAAGATAATTATCTGCCAGTGTGACCCACCATAAAATAAATATCCCTGAAATCAAACTGATACAAAGGATTGAATAAAAATTAAAGAAAAGGTTCAAATCTCCCTCAAATAATTCTGACTTATTAATGTAAAATTAATGAGGTAGTTACAAAGACTCTGTCCTTAACCATATATTAGGCAGGCTTCTTTAAGCCTTTTCTAGATGAGACTGCATCTTTGGTCTTTGTCCTCAAGAGGCAGAATCCTGCTGTCACGTGGGCAAGAATCTATCACCCTCAATATCTAATCATCTTCAATACCTGGTCAATGATGATATCAAAGCACCCTGGCCTATCTACAGCAAGAATCTTGTCCTGTTGGTTTAGCCAGAATCTTCCCTCACCCTGATGTTCCTTCTTAATACTTTCCATCCACTGACACCCACCCTATTCTTTGGCTATAAACCTCAACTTTTCCATTTCTATCTGGAGTTGAGGCTGACTTCCTTCTTGAATAAAGTCTTCCTTATCATCTTTAACAATTGTGATAATTTTTTTAACAGTTAATAGAAAATCAACATTCGAGCACCATAGTAATAATTGTTACGGCTAAAGACTATTAAAACTTGTGGTCAAAACTTTAAGGAGAAACAGAACAACTTCATAGATTTGAAGTCTCCCTCAAAATAGTTGATGACTATGGTGATCTGTGAGTATATCCAGACATGGAGCTGGATTCCCTTCCCCTTGAGTGTGAACTGAACTTATTGACTTGCTTCTATCAAACAGAGTTTGGAAAAGAAAAAGCAGTAACTTTACTATAGGGAAACCTGACAAACATCACATTTTAACTAAGTGATCAAAACAAGGAACGAGTCATGCTAATACCATGTACTTTCTGACACAATATTATGAGAACACCACATCTATGATACTCACATATACCCAAATAGAAGGATAGTGTCTATAAGTTATTTGATTAGGATCCATCAAAAGTGTCTAGGTAAAATAATAATAATTTTTAAAAAGTTGGGGGGTAGAGAAACTATAACAGATTAAAGTAAGTTAAAGTAATATGATGTCTAAATGCAGCATAATTGTGCTAGATTGTATTCTGGAGGTGGAAAAATAAACAGTGTAAAAACCAGAGAAATGAATATAGCTTATAATTTAGTTGTTATTTTACTTTGTACCGAAGTTAATTACTAGATTTTGATAGTAAAGAAAATATATAAATCTATAAAATCAAGGAAAAAATTCAAATAGGATAAATCCATGCCAGGACCCATTGGAAGATTTTAACCTTCATGGAAGCTGAGTGAAGGATACACAAGAACTCTCTGTGCTCTCTTGGCTCTTCTTCTGAAATACAACATTATTTCCAAATTACAAAAGTTTTTAAAAATCCTAAGATGAACATCTGTGATATTCCAGCTCCAACAATTCTCCTTCAAGATGTTCTATCTGGGGGCACCTGGTTGGCTCAGTGGGTTAAGTGTCTGCCTTCCACTGGAGTCGTGGTTCCTGGATCCTGGGATCTAGCCCCACATCAGGCTGCTTCTCCCTCTCCCTCTGCCCCTCCTCTGCTTGTGTTCTCTCTTTCTCTCTTTAGTTCTCTGTCTCCCAAATAAATAAAACCTTAACGAAAAAAAAGATGTTCTATCTGATCCTTGCTTTCACTACATTTCTAGGTAGCTATGAATTATTTTGATATCAGTAAAAAATACAACCCCCAAATATGCACATATAAGCAAAATACGTTTTTGAAATATTTAAACTTAAAAGGCACATTCATGAATTTACATTCATTCTTTAATGCAATCTTTTATATGAATTTAACCATGGATGACTCAATAATGCAAATATTCTGCATCATCATAAAAAAATTGTTTCTGACAGCACCATTCTCTCACCTAAAGGAATATTTTTATGTGCATAAAATTGCTCCTTAAGTGACAACTACCTATTTCTATTAATAGGGACAATGTATTTTTTTTTTTTTTTTTTTTTTTTTGCCCCTAGCCTCCCTCTGGGAAGTTATGCTCCCCTATGTGACTGTGCTTCAGTAACACTGCTTTCCACTTTTCACAATCAATGGCTTATATATTAGTTTATATTTCCACACCTATGTTAGTTTTAAGACTTATTTATTTGAGAGAGAGCAAGAGCATGTGCGTGTGCAGGTTGGAGTGGTAGGGGGAAAGGGAGAGAGAAGCACAAGCAAACTCCACGCTGTCTGTAGAATCCGATGCAGGGCTTGATCTCAGGATCCTGAGATCTGTCCTGAGCCAAAACCAAGAGTCAGATGCTTAACCAACTGTGCCACTGAGGCACCCCAACAACTATATTATTTTTAATTCCTTCAAATAACTCAAGAATTTGGCATAGAGCTTTGTTCCACATTGTTGTGGTCTTTCAGGAGGAAAATCTCATCTACTTAACAGCCCTTGAAAGCGTTTTTACTCTTTTGATCAACACTATCTTTTAAACCATAGTCTAGTATTTTATGTCTAGAGGTAAAATTTATTAATTCAAAATTAAGATTTTGAATTTGTAGATAAAGAAACTCCAAATCAGGGCGCCTGAGTGGCTCAGTCGTTAAGCGTCTGCCTTCGACTCAGGTCGTGATCCCAAGGTCCTGGGATCGAGTCCCACATCAGGCTCCCTGCTCTTTGGGAAGCCTGCTTTTCCCTCTCCCTCTGCTGCTCTTCCTGCTTGTGTTCCCTCTATCGCTGTGTCTCTCTCTGTAAAATAAATTAAAAAAAATCTTAAAAAAAAAAAAAAACCTCCAAATCACTAAAGTCAGCAAGATAGCATCATTTTTATCTGGAAGTTTAAAGATGATTTGGAAAGACTAAATTTTTACATCTTCCCATGCCTGGTTGCTACTCTACAAAATCAGTAATTAGTTAGTCTATTTTCCTTTAATATCACCTAATATCACCATTCTTTTTGTTATTCTATTCAATTAACTTGTGCTTATTCCTACTTTCTCTCTCATCATCATAAACAGCAGGTGCTCAAGTTATCAAAGTCTATACCTTTCAAAAAGTCTCAATCCAGATTCACTTCTCATGAAAAAATTTCCTTGAAGATCACAGCTTCCATTGAATTGACTTCATTTGAATTACTAAAATATAAACAAGAAGAAATAAAGGGAAAATTTAATTATTTACTCTGTGTGAAGAGTTGCAATTTTTTTACTATCCTATTAATTATCATATTCATTCTGTAATATGGGTATGATTGTGTCCTTTTGAAGGAAAATTTCAAATACTAATCACTCCAGTGCAATGCTTTTAGTCCATGCTCTCTTATTAGTATTTTTTGCATATTATATAATCTCTTTCACTTTAAAATTCTCTGGCTGCTAAAGGTATGCATAACATATACATAAACAGTACTATTTAGAATTTGGATTAACATAATTTGGATTATGATTTAAGGATATCAAATGAGAGAGGACGAATGTTGCAGGTTGTTCCTAGCACAAATGAATATGTTAGATAAATTATTAGACTTGTATTCTGCTAAATTTTTATCACAGTTGCCTCAATGTTCTAATATAACTCTGTTTTGCTTGCCATCTCCTATAGCAAATGTTCCCTAACCTCCACAATCTATATTCGCCTTTAACAAAAGAATGCTACATTGAAGGGTGATTCAGTAAAGTATTACTAATTTCTTTTTTTTTTTTTAAACATAGATGACTTCTTAATCTTGATCAGGTCTGCTGTAATTACTTTTAGCCCCCAACACATGGGTCACTTCTTATTTTCACAGTTGATTTACTGGATAGATGAAAAGAAAATTGGGTCATGATGTATTCGTCTGGTTTATCTTCATGGGGAATCTCTTATATTGATTAGCCCTCAGGAGAACAGTATCCTAAAACTCTATGCAGGAGGACATGGCACTTTAGTTAACATCCGTCGTACAGCTGAGGATAATGGGGAAGCTTGCTTAGTAGAGAAACTAAAACTATTGTTGCCTTGGCAACCAGGGATAATTTGCGCCTGTTCTCCATGTGACTTTCTTGGTATGTGTAAAATTTCACTCTGAGATTAGTGATTTTTCCTTCATCAAATTGATTTTTCGGAAGTATGCCCCTTGGAGATGCTGAAGACATTAGTCTTATCTACCAAATGAGTAACAGTTAAGAATCTGTTTTATTCCCTATCTGAACTTCCTGTTTTAGACAGCAAGATCTTTCCACTTACCTTTAAACTTGTAAAACAACTATGCACCCTTATGAAGAGGAAAGTCATTCTCTGTGTTCTGAACATGATTTGGGGTTACATGGGAGCTGGCCCTCTATGGAATGTAAAGCCTTCCCACATAATGTAAAGGCCACAGATCTGGGCTAAACTAGGGAAGCCTGATGGAACCTCTTATCTCTTTTGGTACTTTAGATAAGTGCAATGTATTGGGGTAATATAGCATGCAGAAATTCAGAATATTAAATTATACCTATATTTCTCTTGAGTTTCCCTATGCTGATTTTACTGATTTGCATACCGTAGCATTTTATAGGATCCCTTCACAGGAATAAGAATTATGTCCTTTTTCCAATCCTTGCTGCCCTTTTACTACTACTGTTGCTATAGTCTTTTTTATTTCTTATTAAAAAATAATTCCTCACAAAAAGACGTTCTTGATTTTAACTTTTCTTTTGAAAGCACAGAATTCAATGGTTGCATTCTAAAGGACAGTGATTAACAATTTATTCTCCTAAAAGAGTTGTTCCACAGGATGGAAAGGCCTAATAAAAACATCTTGCAATTTTCTAGAGTTATTCAGAAGCCTTGTATATCTAGAGTGACCTTCACAAGAGCAGATCATCACCAGGTGCCAACAAGTAGATATATCATTGACTTGCATGTCATAGTGAAAACTTTGAGAATAGTCAGATTTGGAAGAGAATGAGAATATACATACATGTAAAATATAAAAATATATATATTTGAAGAGAGAACAGAATTTTTTGTTCAGTTAGATTCAATGGAAAGAGGAAGGAAGGAAGGAAGGAAGAAAGGAAGGAAGGAAGGAAGGAAGGAAGGGAGGAAGGGAGGAAGGAAGGAAGGAAGGAGAAGGAGAAGGAGAAGGAGAAGGAGAAGGAGAAGGAGAAGGAGAAGAAGAAGAAGAAGAAGAAGAAGAAGAAGAAGAAGAAGAAGAAGAAAGAAAGAAAGGAAGAGGAGAGGAGAGAAGGAAGAAATCTTCTTATATTTCTGACATTGATAACTATGTGGATTAGAGAGAATACAAAAATAACAGGTAGAGGAGCTATAAGCAGGCAAACTTCAAAACTGTAATTATTTAATATGTTATGTTTATATGACTATGAGTTATCATACAAGCAGTGACAAATAGGCAGTGTAATATACAAGTTTGGAGTGATGAGGAAGACTTTTTCCCGAGTATGTAAAAATGGTGACTTACGGAATACAGAATCTGTACTACAGAGAGAACCATCATGATGTAATCAGGGAAAGAATGTAGACTGTGAATAGGTCCTGGTTATAAGCCTCGAGGGATTTTAAGAAGTTCAGTTAGTTTATGTCTATGGAGTGAGTGAGCTAAATTTGACAATACTTTGTGGCATCAGGGCCATTCTGGCAACTGCAAGTCACCTAGAGTAAAGCCCTGATATGAGAAAACTGTGAACAAGTGCACTGTGCATGTATGAACACTGCACCCTAACTAAACTATGAACAATGGACCCCAAGGTGAGCTGATGGGCTTTCCAGCTCACTGGACTAAGTGACAGCTGCAAAAGTATAACTTAAAGCATGCATACTCTTTGTTTTCTCTTTGTCACTGCCTTGAGCAAAGAAAAAGATGACAATTTTCAGCTTTTGAAAGATGACCTATCTTAGCAAGACAGACCAGCATGGAAGTATCTGAGATGATTTTAGATAAGTATATGATTTATCACAAAATATTATTGTTGTTTTAAGCATTTCCAAAGGGTGTTCTTTAAACAATGGTAAACTAAACTGGATGAGGTTTGGCTTGAATTGCATCCCAGACACTAAGGTTCAAATAAATACAAAGTCATCATCATAAAGCTCCTAGACTTTCTTTCTTTTTTTTTTTTTTTTCCAAAAAATTTTATTTATTTATTTATTTGACAGAGAGAGAGAGATCACAAGTAGGCAGAGAGGCAGGCAGGGGTGGGAGGGGGGAAGCTGACTCCCTGCTTCGAGCAGAGAGTCCAATGCGGGACTCAATCCCGGGACCCTGAGATCATGACCTGAGCTGAAGGCAGAGGCTTTAACCCACTGAGCCACCCAGGCGCCCCATTCCCAGACTTTCTAATTGAACTGATGATTGATTTTCTCCTAAGCAATTTTGAAAAATATGCATTGATATGATGTACTCTATGCTATTCATATGTATTTTTTTTCATCTCTACTGTTATCCTATTTAGACTTGTAAACATTCTTAGAGAGGCCTTTGTTGTCTGTTTATGTTTCTGCTGCTTTTATTTTTATTTTTTTAATTTAAATTCAATTAGCCAACATATAGTATATCATTAGTTTCAGGTATAGAGTTCAATAATTCATCAGTTGTGTTCATCACATAACATGACCTCCTTAAAGCCCATCACCAAGGTACTCCAGCCCCCCACCCACCTCCCCTCCAGAAACCCTCAATTTGTTTCCTATAGTTAAGAGTTTCTCATGTTTTTTCTCCCTCTCTGATGACTTCCCATTCAGTTTCCCTCCCTTCCCTTACAGTTTTCTGCACTCTTTCTCATATTCCATATATGAGTGAAATCATATGATAATTGTCTTCTGATTGACTTATTTTGCTCAGTGTAATACCCTGCAGTTCCATTCACATTAATGTAAATGGTAAGTATTCAACCTCTGTGATGGCTGAGTGATATACCATTGAATATATATAACACAACTTCTTTACCCATTCATCTGTTAATGGACATCTTGTCTCTTTCCACGGTTCGGCTATTGTGGACATTTGCTGCTATAAACATAGGGATGCAAGTCCTCCTTCAGATCCAATACATCTGTATCTTTGGGATAAATACTTAGTAGTGAAATTGCTGGGTCATAGGGTAGCTCTACTTTTAACTTCTTGAGGAGCCTCCATACGTTTTCCAGAGTGGCTGCAACAGCTTACATTCTTACCAACAGTGTAAGAGGTTTCCCTTTTCTCCACATCCTCACCAAAATTTGTTGTTTCCTGACTTGGTAAATTAAGCCAGTCAGACTGGTGAATACAGTAGTTTATCATTTTGGTTTTGATTTGTATTTCCCTGATGCCAGGTGATGTGGAGCATTTTTCTATGTGTCTATTGGCTATTTGTATGTCTTCTTTGGAGAAATGTCTGTTCATGTCTTCTGCCAATTTCTTGACAGGATTATTTGTTTTTTGGGTGTTGAATGTGATTAGTTCTTTATAGATCTTGGATACTAGCTTTTTGTCTGATATATTCACAAACATATTCTCCCATTCCATGGATTTTCTTTTAGTTTTGTTGCTCATTTCTTTTGCTGTCCAGAAACCTTTTATCTTGATGAAGTCAAAATACTTCATTTTTGCTTTTGTTTCCTTTGCCTTTGGAGACCTGTTTAGCAAGAAGTTGCATCAGCTAAGGTCACAGAGGTTTCTGCTTGTGTTCTCCTCTAGGATTTTGATGGACTACTGTCTCACATTAAGGTCTTTCATCCATTTTGAGTTTATCTTTGTGTGTGGTGTAAGAAAATGGTCCAGTTTCATTCTTCCACATGTGGCTTCTCAATTTTCCCAACATCATTTGTTGAAGAGACTGTCCTTTTTCCATTGGATATTCTTTCTGCTTTGTTGAAAATTAGTTGAACATAAAGTTGAAGGTCTATTTCTGAGCTCTCTATTCTGTTCCATTGATCTATGTGTCTGTTTTTGTGCCAATATCATACAGTCTTGATGATATTGTGATAAAGCTTGAAGTCCAGCTTTGTGATGCCACCAGCTTTGGTTTTCTTTTTCAACATTCCTCTGGCTGTTTGGGGTCTTTTCTGGCTCCATATAAGTTTTAGGATTACTTTTTCCATCTCTGTGGAAATGTCAATGGTATTTTGATAGAGATTGCTTTGAATATGTAGATTGCTCTGGGTAGCATAGACATTTTAACAATATTTGTTCTTCTAATCCATGAGCATGGAATGTTTTTCCATTTCTTTGAGTCTTTCCTCAATTTCTTTCATAAGTGTTCTGTAGTTTTTAGAGTACAGATCCTTTACCTCTTTGGTTAGGTTTATTCCTGGGTAGCTTATGGTTTTTGGTGCAATTGTAAATGGGATAGATTCCTTAATCTATCTTTCTTCTGTCTCATTGTTATTGTATAGAAATGAAACATTTCTATGCATTGATTTTATATCCTGCCACTTTGCTGAATTCCTATATGAGTTCTAGCAATTTTAGGGTGGAGCATTTGGGTTTTCCACATAAAGTTTCATGTCATCTGCTAAGAGCAAGAGTTTGACTTCTTTGCCAGTTTGGAGGTCTTTTATTTCTTTTTCTTGTGTGATTGCTGAGGCTAGGACTTCAAGTACTATGTTGAACAGCAGTGGTGATAGTGGATATCCCCACCGTGATCCCAACCATAGGGTAAAAACTCTCAGTTTTTCCCCATTGAGAATGATATTAGCTGTGGTCTTTTCATAGCTGTTTTTTATAATATTGAGGTATGTACCTTCTATTCCTACACTGTGAAGAGTTTCAATCAAGAAAGGATGCTGTACTTTGTCAAATGCTTTTTCTGCATCTATTGAGAGGATCATATGTTTCTTTTCTTTTACTTATACAGTGTATTACATTGACTGATTTACAGATGTTGAACCAATTTGGCAGCACAGGAATAAATCTCACTTGCTCATGGTGAATAATCCTCTTCATTATTCACCATGAACTGTTGGATCCTATTGGCTAGTATTTTGGTGAGAATTTTTGCATCCATATTCATCATGGATATTGGTCTGTAATTCTCTTTTGGTGTGGTCTTTGGTTTGAGGATTAAGGTAATGCTGGCTTCATAAAAAGAGTTTGGATGTTTTTCTTCCATTTCTCTTTTTTGAAACAGCTTCAGAAGAATAGGTATTAATTCTTCTTTAAATGTTTGGTAGAATTTCCCTGAGAAGTCATCCGGTCCTGGACTCTTGTTTGTTGAGAGATTTTGATGACTGCTTCAATTTCCTTGCTGGTTATGGATCTGTTCGGGTATTCTATTTCTTCCTGTTTCAGTTTTGGTAGTTTATAAGTTTCTAGGAATGCATTCATTCTTCCAGATTGCCTAATTTGTTGGTATATAGTTGCTCATAATATGTTTTTTAAATTGTTTGCATTTCCTTGGTGTTTGTTGTGATCTCTCTTCTTTCATTAATGATTTTATTAATATGAGTCCTTTTTCTTTTCTTTTTGATAAGTCTGGCTAAGCTAGAGGGTTGTTGATCTTCTTAATTGTTTCAAAGAACCCACTTCTAGTTTCATTGATCTGTTCTACTGTTCTTTTGGTTTTTAGTTCATTGATTTCTGCTCTAATCTTTATTATTTCTCTTCTCCTGCTTTGTTTAGGCTTTATTTGCTGTTCTTTCTCCAGCATCTTCAGGCGTAAGGTTGGCTTGTGTATTTGAGACTTTTTTAATTTCTTGAAAAAGGCTTGTATTGCTATGTACTTCCCTATTAGGATCACTTTGCTGCATCCCAAAGGTTTTGAATAGTTGTGTTTTTATTTTCATTTGTTTTCATACTTTTGTTTTTAATTCTTTAATTTCCTGGCTGGCCCATTCATTTAGTAGGATGCTCCTTAACCTCCAAATATTTGAGTTCCTTCCAAATTTCTTCTGTGATTGAGTTCAAATTTTAAAGCACTGTGGTCTGAAAATATGCAGGGAATAATCCCAGTCTTTGGGTACTGGTTGAAACCTATTTTTGATCTAGTATGTTATCTATTCTGGAGAATATTCCATATGCACTCAAAAAGAATGGTATTTTGTTGCTTTAGGATGGAATGCTCTGCATATGCCTGTGAAGTCCATCTGGTCCAGTGTGTCAAAGCCCTTGTTTCCTTGTTGATCTGCTTAGATGATCTGTCCATTGCTGTAAGTGGGGTGTTAAAGTCCCCTACTATTAGTGTATTATTATCAATGTGTTTCTTTAATTTGGTTGTTAATTGGTTTATATAATTGGCTGCTCCCAAATTAGGAACATAAATATTTATCATTGTTAGATATTCTTGTTGGATAGGCCCTTTAAGTACACTATTGTGTCCCTCTTCATACCTTACTTTTTTTGGTTTAAAATCTTGTTTGTCTGATATAAGGGTTGCTGCACCAGCTTTCTTTTGATGTCCATTAGCATGACAAATAGTTCTCCACTCGCTCACATTCAATCTGGAAGTGTTTTGGGATCTAAAAATGAGTCTCTTGTAGGCAACATATCAATCGGTCTTGCTTTTTTATTCAATAAGATATCCTGTGTCTTTTAATTGGAGCATTTAGTACACTTACATTCAGAGTAACTATTGCAAGATATGAACTTAGTGTCATTGTATTACCTGTAAAGTCCCTGTTTCTTTCTGATTTATGTTACTTTTGAGCTATCTTTTCACTTACAGGATTCCCTTTACTATTTCTTGCAGGACTGGCTTCATGATCACAAATTCTTTTTTCTGTTTGTCCTGAAAGCTCATTATCTCTCCTTCCATTCTGAATGACAGCCTTGCTGGATAAAGAATTCTTGGCTGCATGTTTTTCTCATTTATTACCCTGAATATATTATGCCAGTCTCTTCTGGCCTATCAGATCTGTGGATAGGTCTATTGCCAGTCTAATGTTCTTACCCTTGTAGGTTAAGAACCTCTTGCCTCCTGCTGCTTTCAGGATTTTCTTTATCTCTGAAATTTGCAAACTTCATTATTGTATGTCAGGGTGTTGATCTATTTTTATAGAATTTGAGGGGGTTCCCTGTACCCCCTGGACTTGAATGCCTGTTTCTTTCCCCAGATTAGGGAAGTTATCAGCTATGATTTGCTCAAATATACCTTCTGTCCCTCTTTCTCTTTCTTCTTCCTCTGGGACCCCAATAATTCTAATATTGTTTCACTTTATGGTATCACTGATTTCTTAAGCCTTCCCTCATGGTCCATTAGCTGTTTTTCTCTTTTCCTCAGCTTTCTTCCTTTCCATCATTTTGTGTTCTATGTCACTGACTCTCTCTTCTGCCTCATTTACCCTAGGAGTTAGAGCATATATTTTAGACTGTATCTCAGTTAAACCATTTTTCATTTGGGCCTAGTTAGATTTTATTTCTGCATTAAGAAATTTTCTGTCTTTTATGCTTTTTTCAAGACCAGCTAGTAACTTTATAATTGTTATTCTGAATTCTAGTCTGACATTCTACTTATATCCATATTGATTAGATCTATGACAGAGAGTATTATCTCTGGTTCTTTCTTTTGCTGTGAATTTCTCCTTCTAGTCATTTTGCCCAGGGAAGAATAGATGAAGGGGAGAAAAAAATAAAAAATATCAACCACAACCTAAGTGAAATAAATTCTAGACAAATTCAAAGAGGCCAGAAACTAAAAAAGAAAACAATTAAAAAAAGAAAGGGGAATCAAGAGAAAATAAGAGAATATGATCTGGTGGCCAAAACAGGGTGATCCATTTGGTGCTGGGTGTATTTTGGTCTGTTTGTTAGAAGACACTAAATCCCAAAATTGTAGAGAAGGAAAAACCTGTATATATACAAAAATAATATTGAATACAGTGAAAGGAAGCCAAATGTGAGGAAAATATCCATAAAATGTAAATGTAAAAATGAAAATTAAAAAAAGGCTTAAAAACAAAGAGTTGATAAAATAAGAAACTATTTAAAAAAGAAAAGAAAAAGAGAATTTTAAACTGAAAGACTTGTGAGAAAAAAACCTCGAATTCCATATACTATATTCCCCTAGTGCAGGAGTTTTTCAGTTCCATTTGGTCCATAAACTTGGTATTCACTTGATGTTCCTTCTGGGGGAGGGGCCTATTGCACTAATTCTCAAGTGTTTTAACTGACCAGAGTTGCACCACCCCTTGCCAGGATGCCAGGCTCAATGTAAGCAGATTCAGGTTGCTTTTGGTCCCAGAAGGCTTTTTGCACTACTTGCAAAAAGTGGTCGCTTTTCTATTTGTAGAATTGCAGAAATTCTTTTTTTAGATCTCAGATCGAAGTCACAGGTATTTTCAATGATTTGATAACTAGCTGAATTCAAGGGACCAGATGAAACTCAGGTCCCCTACTCTTCCACTATCTTCCCTCACTGATCTGCAGAGTGAAGGAAGGAAATGGGATGGAACAATCTTGCACTATGTATGGAGTATTTACATCTTCTCAATTAACATTTCTTAAGTCTCTCCTCCATAGATCCTGAGAACAGTTCTGTAGATATAAAAGATGGGTGCCTGTCACTTCAGCATAATATTCAGGATTCTTTCCATGGGCTATGTTGGAGTCCACAGTGCACCATCCCATGACTGAGCCCTTAGCCCCTGCTGTTGCTGCCACCTGTTTTTGCTACTTTTATAGTTGATAAAAAATTATGTCCCTGATTCTCTAAATTTCAAAGCGGTTGACTTTAGAAAACTAAATTCAGCCTCCCAAAGAGTCCACTGTTCTTGGTAATGGTCTATACTCTGATTATGTAAAATTGAAAGAGGGTTCAGGAGAAAAAAAAATAAAAAGAAAACTTAGCATGAAATTAAAATACAAGTAAAATAAATGTGATGCTAAAACTCATGAAACTGGAAATAATATACATAAACTTTACAAGGTGAGCAGAAACATATCAAGGACAATGAAATGATTAAATTAAACAATAATTCTCTCTACAGTTACTTTGAGTTTTGGTTTTCTTTAGTGTGAAAGCCAGAAATAAAAATGATATGCTTTTCCTCTTGGCCATTTGCTGGTGATAATTTTATGTTACTTTCTTCTAAATGTAAAAGCGGTGATAAACAATAAGATAACAAAGTCATAAATAAGTTCGTTTCCAGTGATTGTAGCAATCATATCTATGGAAATCAGTCCATTAAGGTGAAAGGCAGTTGGAATTTTTCCTCCACATGTGACCTCCCTCACACTCCCCAGCCTAGCAGCATATATCCGAAAAGCTAAGGCTTTTACTTTACTTGTCACCATTTTTTTAACTTTCTACGATGTGCGATATATGTATATATGCTCTTGAGTGTTATTTTTCACTCTCACCCTTTTACCTAAAGCATAAATGCCTAAATTTACTTTACAAGCAAGATGGACAATTTAGGAATCAGAACCAGCCCTCACGAGATCATCTTTAAGAAATGTACTGGCCAATTAGGGACTACCTATCTGGTTTGGCCAAATTATCTAAGGAGTAAATAGCTACCTTTATAAATAAGCCATTTTTGAGATATTATTAGAGAACAATTTACATGAACTTTTTAGGCTATGGTATATTTGAGTGTTCTAAACTCTGTAAAATAATCAATGTAGGAGTGCCTGAGTGCCTCAATTGGTTAAGTGTCCGAGTCTTGGTTTTGGCTCAGGTTGTGATCTCAAGGTCATGAGACCAGCCCCATGTCAGGCTCTGTGCTCAGCAGGGAGTTTTCTTGTGATTCTCTCTCTTTCTCCCCCTCTGCCCCTCCTCCTTCTGCTCATGTGCTCTCTCTGTGTTTCTTTATCTTTCTCTCTCTCTAAGATAAATAAATAAATCTTTAAAAAAATCAATGTTAGATTTTTTATATTTTCCTATTTTAATGCATTTATCGTCCATCATTCATATGTTGAAGTCTAGTCATGCATATAAACAAAATTTATGTCATATTCAATTTATCATTCAGCAGGTATTAGAATGATCATCACACAAGTAAAAGTGTATAGGATGACTAACTTTCAACTACAACACACACAAGAATTAATCATCTGGTTTCAAAAAAATGCTTCCAGTAAGGTTTAACTTGCCACCTCATCATGGAATTTGGAACGTATTTCTATTCTTTATGGATAAAATAACATAATTTTTTTTTAAGTTTGAGGAGGAAATTGTAAAACTATGAATTTCAAATGTCTATCTTTGGTAGGTCAGATTTCTCTTATGTAGGAAAGAATTTTGTTTAATAAATTAAAGATAGTGGGGGTGGAAGGGTGGTTCAGTGGGTTAAAGCCTCTGTCTTCAGCTCAGGTCGTGATCTCAGGGTCCACAGATCAAGCTCCGAATAGCGCTCTCTCTGCTCAGCAAGGAGCCTGCTTCCCATTCTTTCTCTACTGCCTCTCTGCCTACTTGTGATCTCTCTCTCTCTGTCAAATAAACAAATAAAATCTAAAAACATGATCTTTAATAAATTAAAGATAGTGTCCAACTTAAAAATTCCAGTGTATCCAAAGTAATTTATTCTTACGTGCCACAGTCATAAATACTATATAGCTTTACTTGCTGTTCTCCAAAAAGAAAATGTTTGTTATTACTATTGTATTTTGACAGCAAAATTAATTTCATGTTTTTGGAAGTTCATCATAATAATTACTTGTTAATTATGTTTTAACTGACTTTAAAAGGTTAACTCCTAACTAATTTATTTTGGATTTTAAGACCATTAAAACCTGTAAACACTTTGTTAATATTGATCTTCAATGTCATCCATATTTGTTTAAAGAATTAAACTAACAAAAAATGTTAAAGAGTATAGGTAAGGGTATATAATTCAAGCCTATTTTTAATCAGATATTTAAAATCTTTATTATTTTTCTCATTTTTATAAAGCCACATTTTTCTTTCCTTTAATCATGAGAAATAATGGAAAATGGAGTGAACCATTATGCCATTCTCTATGGATAGGCTACATTCTGCTGTAAATGTAGCTCTCTAAATTTGATATGGATAATTTATAAATACTAAGATCATAAACTTAAATTTTTCAAGTTAATTTCTCTTACACTCTAATTTTAGGAATTTGCAGTAAAAATATATTAAACCATTTATAATAAAACATTTTAAAGTTAGATTAAAACTATGTCCATCTGCTACTATGTATGATGTTGTATTGTTTCAAAGTCCATTTAGATTTCAAAGTGAAATCAAAGAACTTAAAATGTAATAGTGCTCTGGAGATCAAACACTACAGCTCACTAGCCAATATGTGAATTTCCTCAATGGCCATTCACATGTGACTCATCAGCTGTCATTTGCTGTCTGCTCCAGGAACTGGAGACTCTTTTCTGGTTTACATAGCTAATATAATTATTAAGATATTCTAATAATTATAAAAAATCTTATGTACATATTTTTTATCATTTTTACCTAAAAGATATTTTGTGCCCAGGACACTCAAGAAATAAGCATGTCTGTATTTCCTAGCAAAATTTTAAAATAGTTAATGATAGCTATTTTGTTTTTTTGGAAAAAAATGTCTATTGATGTGATGCATCATGAAGTCCAAACATATATTTACACAGGACTTTAAGATTTGTAATTTTGATTTTCCAGAGGGGAAACCATAACTACTGAAGTCAATTTAGGTAATTTGTTGCTGTTTTTTAAAACATACAAGGATTCTATACAAATAACTAATTGATAGGAATCCTGTTTACCACCTGGGTACTTTAAAATCCATTTTTTCATTACCTATGAGATATGTCATTAAAAAGGTCAAAATTTAATAAAATAATTTAAAAAAGGAGGTAAGCAGAGAGGAAGAGGGATGAAATCACTTATAATCAGTAAAATGAGGAACCTTAATCTAAACTCTGTTTTATTAAATTAAGTCCATATTGAGTCTTCCATACATATAGACTGATTTTAATAATTTATATAATGTTAAAGACAAAGAAATTCAGGCAATAGGAAACCTGCTTGAATTGATCCCATAGCACTTTGCATTGGAACTCAGAGAATCTAAGACTCTAGACTCTTCCTGAAAGACCCTGGACTTCTCTGCTGCTTTACTTATGACCACATTAGGTGAGAAACAGGGAAAAGCAGTGTCACATTGTATCACCCACACAGACATAACCAGAGTCGATGGAAGAAGCAATAGGTTATGGGTTACTAGGGGTCTCTCAAGCCCGTGGAATCAAGATAATGTTTAAAAAAAAAACATAAAAATATTCCACATTTTAACCTCTTTGTTTGGGTACAAACTTCTCATTTGCTCCATCCTACTTGTATTTTTTCCATTAGAGTAATCTCTTCAGTTTGAGTTTTGCTCCAACCTTGACTGAAATTTATGTAATCACACCAAAAAGACTTACATAAGCTCTGGATTGCTATCTTGTTTAGTGTTCCTGCTATTGTAGTGTTTTAAAAGAAATCAAAGCATTGCACATTTCTCTCTGCATTTATCTAAATTTGTCTCAGTTTCCATAGTCTCTCTCTCATTCACTGTCACATTATCTTTGTCTCTCAATCTGTCTCTTTGCAGGAAAAATGTGGTCAACTTATTTCTCTATAACCTACTTTTTTGTCTTTCTCTTTTCCTAAATAATGTGTTTTTCTAGTAAATCTCCCCTATTTTTATATCTTACTCAAGACTTAGAAATGCAATAGTTAACCTTAATCTTACAATTTCCCTAACATGTAGTTATAAAGTCACTAGGTTTTAATAATTTATTGATCCATCTTGCTGTTAATTATCTTATAGTTCTGAGACCCATTTTTTTTATTAACTGTGAAGTTTTTTATTTTCCAACAGCAGTTAAGTAAATATATTAACATGTCTTATAAATTCAAAAGTGCTACACTAATTCATGGTGCCATAGCTCTAGTTCAAAGACATAAATGATATATGAGGAGTAAAAATGTATTACTCCAAAGACAAAGGGAGTGTTAATTGTACACATTTCTTAAATCAACCCTTTTATAGCCATAGGTCTGTCGTGTGCTTAAAGCAAATCCAGTTTAATAATGATTTTAGATTATTTCTGTTCTGATTATCTTTGAGAATCTTTAAAGATAGAAAACATTCTTTTCTTTTTTCTGTATAGTACAGTTATTCCTTATAGTGACTATGCTTCATAGCCAACAATAACATTAATACTGAGTTAGTTAATAAATATATATTTCAAGTCACTGGAGAAAATTTAAGACTTTTTATTCTGTATTGTATCAGGTATGTCGGGTATGTTCTTCTATCATGCTTCGGACAAAGAAATGTCTTCCTTATCTTCCAGGAAGACCGTTCTGCCCTCTATAAATAATTCAATTTATTATTTTAACATATACCATAAATCTTATGTCCCCAAACATCAATTCTTTACTCTTAACTACCAATTACTTTTCTTTTTGGGACATTTCACCTATTCGAAATATGTATTTTATTTTGTTTTTAATTTAATTTCCCTGAAATTTACAGTTGTTTTTAAAAATGCACAATTAAACTATATTTTTCAAATAAAAGTAAATTATTTCTTATTGTAAACATTTAAATGGTAAGTAGCAAGATATTTTCAAAAAGTAAGTGGATAGAAGATAAAAGAAAGAGTGACTACCTCAAATTATGAAGAAAAAGAATGGAAATACATTGGGATAGATAGAAAAGGAATTTGTGAATTTAAAAAAGAGACACAAAGACAGTCAAAAAGTAGTTTTTTAAGATTTTTATAGTTCCAAAATTATTTTAAATCTTCACAGTGAAAGGAAAGATTTCAAATAGGCAAATCTAAACAAACATATTTTGAGAGGCAGTTTGCAACTGTCAGAAATCCAAGTTTCACTGTTTTTTGAGGTTTAGCAGAAGAAAAAACACATATTTTGTCAATTTTCCTATATTATTTTCCATTGATTCTTAAAGCTGCACAATGACACAGCAACTTTGTAGGAAGAATCTACTACACACCCTTCATCACAGATATGTGAGTACCCGCTATGATCATAGGAGCATTTCCATGGAAAGGAAAAAGCAATGATCATGGTAGTTAAACTCTGATTTCAGTTCTGCTAAACTAGAGTGTAAGAACCTTCTTTTTTTCATCCAGCAGCAGCTGTGTCAGAATAGGAACAAATGAGAGATTTAGATATAAATTAGGAACAGTTAGAGGAATTAGTGTGATTAAAAGCTTTTATACCTAATACGCCCAGTTGCATAAAAGGCTCTGAAGTTCCTAGCATCAAAGAAAAGCCAGCATATAGCAAATCAGGGAAACAGCACAGTGAGGGCAGTTTTTAAATAATATGCATCTCACCCCTGGAAGAACACCAGAGCAGGAATGAGTTATTCAGTATTATAAGAGAGGATTCAAGACAAAAAATAAGCTATTGTATTGTGTTTTTTATTGTAATTATTAGCCTTTTCATTGTTAACAAGGGTTAATCACGCATAATAGAGACAATTATGTGGGTCAATGACTACTATGTTGTTTAATAAAATTTACTTAAACTTTAAATTAACCTCCAGGTTTTGGTTTTTTTGTTTTGTTTTGTTTTGTTTTTGTTTTGCTTTGTTTTTGTTTTTCAAAAAAAAGAGGATGGTAAGAGTTAAACTTTGATTTTATAAACCATCTCAGGATTCACTGAAGCATTTAATTAGAAGATAAATCAGCAGTATCAAGAGCATATATTGTTACATTTTAACCATACCTGAATCATAAACACCCATGAGAATGTTTTTAGTTTGACTTCCCCTTCTTTATTATTTGAAACACTAATATATGAATAATTGCTTACTTTGTATTTGTAAAATAATATTTTGTGAACCTATAGATTCAATTCAGTTTATTGAATACTGTACTAAAACACTCTTAGTTTGCTAGAGATCCTGCAACAAAGAATCACACCTTAGACTGGGCTTACACAACCAAGTCTGAGATCAAGGCGTCAGCAGGATTGCTTTCTTCTGTGGTCTGTGAGAGATGAAGGTATGTGTCTCTCCCAGTTTCTAGTAGCCTCTCCTTTGTAGATGGTGTCTCCCTTTTTATAAGGTCAGCAGTCATATTGGATTAGAGTCCATCCTAAAAACCTGATCTTAACTTGATCATCTGCAAAGATTTTATTTCTAAGTAAGTTCACATTCACAGGTACAGAGGGGAGGGGCTAGAACATATAAATTGTTCTGGAGACATAATTTGGCCCATAACAATAATCTTTGCTTATAACTAACTTCAAATACTTAAATTTTCTTTTTTTGAGTGGAAAAATAAGCTTTCTGCAATGCTAACTGTTAGGACCTGCTTAGCCTAAGTGATTCCATCTTGTCTAAGCAGCCATTTTGTTATGAACACAAGCTGACCTTGCCTAAGGGAACAAAGTCAGCCTGGAGGAACTTACTTAGAAAGATAACAGAACACCAATGGAATGTGGTCTGTTGGCTCCTGATGACAGTCCCCCAGAAGAACAAGGTCCAGTCAGGCCAGGTGGGGGTGTCCAATCAGTAAAGGACACATATGCCACCTCCCTCAACCCCACTGCTCCTGAAGTCAGGTCAGGTGGAGACACCCAACCAGTAAAGAACACATATGTAACCCCCCCCGACCCCACTAGTTCTGACCAGTAAGGATAAGCTCACAGTCGGTTTGCAGTTTTGCCCTATAGAAGATGGCCTGTAAAAAAAAAAAAAAGAAGAAGAAGATGGCCTGTAAGACTAGGCGGGGTCGCTCTCTGCATAGAGACGACCCTGACCAGCCAGTATGATTCTCAATGCTTGGCGCGAAATAAAACTCTGCTTGACCTTTGCTTTGTATCAGTCTCGTTCCTTTGATCACAGACCCTAACACTAACAGCAAGTAATTTGGAAAATATTCATGATTTTTTTTTCCAGAGACACTTTCCCAATGGTCGAAATAAATTTTAAAATGACCAACTAAATAATATAGATTTAAAATATAATCAGACATTCTCTGGATCTCAAATTTACAGTGGTTTAAATGGATTAAGCTTAAATACATAAATATATAAATAACAATAGAGAGAACAAGTCAAAGAGTTTATAAAAGATGATGTTTGATTAATTGTTAACTAAATGTTATAGATATTAGCCATCAGAGTTAAAGAGGAGAACATGATTCTTTTTAGCTGGACTGAACAGTTAATACGATAGGTATTAAACTAGAAAGTGAAGACTGGATACATTTTAGAAAACCAAAGTAAAGTAGAAAAAGAAATTAATGAGTATAGTATTAGAGATGAGGAAAAGACCCTTGATTTTAGAGGGTGATGGGTTACTCAATTCATCAAAAGTATGTTTCTAGACAGCACATACAAAAGTATGTTTCTGTTTTGTATACTGAGAAATGACTAGAAACGTAGGCTAAAGAAAAAATGAATCTCAATGCAAAAGAGAAGGGTTGGGTTAATAATGAAGTAGAAATTGTTTTAACTCCTAGCAGGTAAGTTCAAATCCTTATCTTCATATATGAGTTATGAGGTCTTGAAGAAGTAACATAATTTTGAGCCTTTGTTTTCTTTAATATATATATAATATATATGTATATGTATGTATATATACATACATACATAAATACATATGCATATAAAGGGTTGGGTAGCTAGCAAGTTTGGTTGGAGTGTTGCCCATGGAGTATTAAAAGTGTCTTAAAAAATGATCTAATCTTTAAGGTTACAATGCCTTTTTTTTTTTTTTGAAGTATCTGAGTTCCGTGTGCCTCAGGGCCTTTGCCCAAGCTATTATTGTCTTGACTTCTGTCAATATTGCCCCATCCTTTGCAAAATTGCCTCTTTGCATTTTTAATGTTCAGCTTAAATATTACGTTCTCAGAGAGCTATACCCTAATTACTTTCTTCTCTTTATTCTTCAATCTTAGTTGAATTTCAATATAGCACTGATCAAAATTAATAATTATTTAATGCTTATTTATTTTTCATCCTGTCTTCTGCTAAACTAAGATTTATGAGACAAGGACCATATCATTTGTGTTCACCATTTTTACTTTAGCTTCAACAAAACTATATAAAACAGATAAATGGGGTTAAATGGATGTATTTAATTTTAGTTATTGTTATGGTTTTGTAGATAATAAAAAATGGATTTTTATTTTGAGGAGCAGAGGTAGCATGAAGCTCAATAAATTATGTGCCTCATACCGTGCAATTTTTTTATATCAAACTCATTATCCTCACTCCAACTTTGAGAGATACTGACATTCATAGGAAAACACAACCCAAAACAGACTGGCAGTTGCAACTGGACTCATAGTCTTAGAATAAATTTTGGTCATCATCAAGCAGCCCCTGCATATATTCCAAATGGCATCAGAACATTCACATAAGCTCTCAAGGTGCACAAACATACAAACACAATCATAGCATTAGTCAGGGTAGTCCAGAGAAATAGAACCAATAGGATAGGTATACATATAGAAAGAGATTTATTTTAAGCAATTGACTCATATGATTGTGTGGGGTTGACAAGTCCAAATTCTGATGGGGAAGTCAACAGTCAGGATACCCAGGAAAGAGTTGTAGTTCTAGTCCAAAGGCAGAATTTCCTCTTGCTTGGGGGTGTCAGTCTTCTAGTATATTCAGGCCTTCAACTGATTGGAAAGGTCTACCATGTCATGGAGAACAATATGCTTTACTTAAGTGAACTGATTTATGTAAAAATCTCCAAAACACCCCCATAGAACATCCAGAATAATGTTTGACCAAATATCTAGGAATAATGGGCCAGTCAAGGTAATAAATAAAATCAGCCATCGTAAACACAATCGCAGAATCATAGAAAATGAGAAGCAGAATGAGAATACAGAGGGGAACAAGACTTGATGGAGCTTTTTGCTTCTTTTCTAGACTGAAGAGATTAGCACATTTTCTTCTGCCCATTTCTCTTTAAAATATGTCATGATCTAGAGAAGCAAATTTTTTTAATATAAATTTAAATTTTCTAAATTTCTAATTTATTTTTATTTTAAAGAGAGAGAGAAAGAGCAGGGGGTGGGGCAGAGGGAGAGAATCTTCCAGCAGACTCCCTGCTGAGTGGAGAGTTCAGTGTGGGGCTTGATCTCATGACCTATGAGGTCATGACCTAAGACAAAACTAATAATCAGTTGCTTAACTAACTGAGCCACTCAAGCACCCCTAGAGTAGCAAATATTTGAAGGTTTCTAAAAAGCCTCTTATGTCAGGAACTGCCAGCAATCCTTGTACTGATGGATGAAAGATTACTCCAAAATTTTCTGTGAAAGAGAGGAGAAGGCAAGGGGGTCAAAGCTTAGAGACAAAGACCCCCTGCCCTTCTTTGCTCCCGCTTTTATTGGCCCTTCAGGATAATCACAAATCCTTATCACTGTGTCTCAAGCACATGATGTGTGACAAGGAGTCTAACTAGAAATAGGAGGCTGTGTTTATGGGAAAGATATGATATGCTAATCTGTGTGTTCTATGAGTTCTGCTAAACATAGCCTAAGGGACAGTGCATACATCTCTTAGATCACAGGGTAGCTGTTTGGACTAAGAAAGCTTGGGGAAGGCAACTGCCCCATGGCATTCCTACCACAGAGTGGTCATATAGGCCTTGGCATTACAAAATTCTGAGCTCTCCTGCAACCTTCCCTCACCTCAGTGGTCTCTGTGTTACATTTTAGCAAGCCAGGCATTATGACTAATTTCATGCTCTATATTAAACCCAACACTTTTAGAAATGTAAGTGACAAAATTCTTACTTCTATCTCATTTTAGAAGCAAGACATAATCACTAAACAAGCTAAAATACATCGTGAGTGATAAAAGATAATCAGATTTGCTCACTAAGGCAATATGATATAATACAAATAATTAATATTAAAATCAGCCTAATAATAATGCATGTGTATAGACCAATCTGAGTATCAAAATGGAAATTCAAAAAACACCAAAGATACATAAATACTGAATATTAAAATCACCAAATTACTTCAAAATAGGTATTAATATATTTTAAATACAATTAATAAAAAATAATAGAAATATTTAAAATTGGAAAAAAATAATAGAAATAGTAATACCACGATGCATCGGGATATTTCTGAACTGACACGTGGCAGGCAGAGAGAATCTAAATGAATTCAGCAACACCTGGGTTCTGACCAAAAAAAAGAAAAAAAGAAAGAAAGAAAGAAAGAAAAAGTCAAATTAATACAAAACAACAGACTGGGGGAGGGGGGCAAGATGGCGGAGAAGTAAGAGATCCTGCAGCAACCGATCCCCAAAAGTGAGCTGGAAATCTACCAGAACACGCTGAACACCCATGAAATCACCCTGAGGAGAAAGATTTCTAACCCCGGGATCTCTCCGAGAGCAGAAGACAGCAGTGGAGAGGTAAAAGCAAAGTGGGATCACCCGAGCTGATATCGGAGGATAAATAAAAGGGGGAGGGAGCCACCAGAAGCTAACCAAGGACA
>CM052809.1:119299028-119378374 GCA_028533885.1 Nasua narica
ATAATTTTAGACAGGAGGTCCTGAGGGCAGCTAGGGGAAAGAGATTCCTTACATACGGAGGAAAGCCCATCAGAATAACGTCAGACCTGTCCTCAGAAACCTGGCAAGCCAGAAAGGGCTGGCATGATATATTCAGGGCACTAAATGATTAATAGGTTTGATGTGGGCTCAACAATTTGTATTATTAACAAAAGGGCACATTTGGTCTCTATAAATGATGATAAATTTTTCTTTTAAAAAGCAGCTTTAAGATAAATTTAAAAACAAACTGAGGGTTGCTGGGAGTGGGGGGTAGGGATAGGGTGGTTGGGTTATGGACATTGGGGGGTGGTATGTGCTATGGTAAGTGCTGTGAAATGTGTAAGCCTGATGATTCCCAGACATGTACCCTGGGGCAAATAATACATTATATGTTAATAAAAAAAGTTAATAAAAAAAAAAGAAGTCAGAACCATGGAGAATAAAAGGCATTTTGTTTTTGCCCAATATGAAGAAACAATTATGCCCAAGACCCTAATTGGATTATCAGTGGTCCAAAATTCAGCTTTAAGCAATTTTCTATCCCAAGCCCATGAAAAAATAAAGCACAAGCCATTTCTTAACTGTCCTTCCCAGCAAAGGGGAGGAAAGTTTCTTGCAATGAAAAAAAAAAGATAAATTTAAAAACCCACATTGCCTTCTCTAATACGTATGTTTAGTTTCAAGACTAGCAAAAATTCTCAACATGCTCTAGACTATTTGATATTACCCAAGATGTTGAAAATGTCATAAGTATAATTGTTTCATGCAGGCATGACTCATTTTATTGCCTCTCATTGCATTGCATTTCACAGATACTGCCTTTTTTACAAACTGAAGGGTCATGACAACATTGCATTGAACAAGTCTGTGAGTGCCATTTTTTCAAACAACATTTGTTCATTTTATGTCTCTCTTTCACTTTGGTAAAAATTTTTTCATTATTATCATATTCATAATAGCGATGTGTGATCAGTGATCTCTGATGTTACTATTACAATTATTTGGGGATGTCATAAACTGTGCTCTATAAGATAACAAACTTAATTGATAAATGTGTGTGTTCTAAGTGCTCCATTGACTGACCATCTCTCTCTCTTTTTTTGTGCCTTCCTCTTCCCCGAAGCACAACAATACTTAGATTAGATCAGTTAATAACCCTAAAATGGCCTCTTTGTATTCAAGTGAAAAGAAGGGTCATATGACTCTCAATTTATATAAGTCAAAAGCCAGAAATCATTAAGGTTAGCGAGGAAAGGCATGTCAAAAGCTGAGATAGGCCAGGGAGCCTGGGTGGCTCAGTGGGTTAAAGCCTCTGCCTTCAGCTCAGGTCATGATCTCAGGGTCCTGGGATCGAGCCCCACATCCCCGCATCAGGCTCTCTGCTCAGCAGGGAGCCTGCTTCCCCCCCTCTCTCTGCCTCTCTCTCCCTCTGTCAAATAAACAAATAAATAAAATCTTAAAAAAAAAAAAAAAAGGCTGAGATAGGCCAAAAGTGAGGCATTTGTGCCCAACAGTTAGTCAACTTGTGAATGCAAAGGAAAAGTTCTTGAAGGAAATGAAGAGTGCTACTCCAGTGAACACATGAATGGTCAAGAAGCACAACAGCCTTACTGATGATGTGGACAAAGTTTTAGTGGTCTAGATAGAAGATCACGCCAACCACAATATTCCCCTAAGCCAAAGCCCAATACAGAGCAAGACCCCGACCCTCTTCCATCCTATGATGGCTGAGAGGTGAAGAAGCGGCAAAAGACAAATTTGAAGCCAGTAGAGGTCAGTCCTTGCGGTCTAAGGAAAGAAGCTATCTCCATTACATGTCAGTGCAATGCGAAGCAGCAAGTGCTAACAGAGAAGCTGAAATGACACTGAGATAGGACCTTCCACCAGCAAAAAGATTGCAATGCACTAAAAACCTAGATGATGTTTAGCATTTCTTAGCCATAAAGCATTCTTTAATTAACGTACACTGTTTTTCATATATTAGTTTGCTCTTTTCATGTCTCTGTCACATTTTTGACAAATTCTAATTTGTATTTTTAATCATGTACATTTTTTTAAAGATGTAATGCTATTACACATTTATACTAGACTACAGTCTAGTATAAATATACCTTTATATGCACTATAAACCAAAAAACTTATTTGACTTGCTTTATTGTGATATTCACTTTATTTCAGTGTTCTGGAACTGAACCCATACTATCTCTGAGGTGTACCTGTATATGAAACACAGATTTGCTTCATTTGATTCTACTAATTTTTTTATTATTTTTTTAAAGAATTTATTTATTTATTTGACAGTGAGAGAGAGAACATGGAGGCAAAGTAACAGGGAGAAGCAGACCCTCTTCTGAGCAGAGAGCCCAATGTGGGGCTCGATCCCATGACCCCAAGATCATGACCTGAGTGGAAGGCAGATGCTTAACTGACTGAGCCACCCCATCTACCAATACTTTAAAATTGACTACATAAGTCTATCATTGACTGTTAGCTTAATGATATTTTCAAGAGATTTGGTTCCCTTGTTTATAATGTATTCTATGTATGATACTACATTTAATTTTTTATCCTTTGAGTTAACTCTTAATTCCTTCTGGACATAATCCCTCTTCATATGTAGGAGCAGAGGGATTATTATAGTGTAACTTTTGTTGAAAACATCTTTATGCTTTTCCATGTTGAATATTTATACCTAGTATACCAGTTACTTGACTGATTACAAATGAACTCAGAGAGGGGAACAAACCATAAGAACCTCCTAATCATAGGGAACAAACTGAGGGTTGCTGGAAGGGAGAGGGGATAGGGTAACTGGATGATGGGCATTAAAGACAGCACATGATGTAATGAGCACTGGGTGTTATATACAACTGATTAATTACTGAATGCTACTTCTGAAACTAGTAATATACTATATGTTAATTAATTGAATTTAAATTTTAAAAAAATCTAAAAGTATTGCATTGCGAGTGAGCAAAGGCCATATTTTTGCATTATAAACAGATGTGATTTTTAATATATCACTTAAATATTAACACATTAATCAGGGTTTGTAAATTAACAAATAGCATACATGATTTTAACTTTGTATAAGTAATTAAAATATTTTAAGTATCATAAAAAATAAAGGTTCTCATTCTTTTGTAAAAAAGAGTTTTTTGTGTGTTTTTTTTATCATTTACTATCATCATTTGCATTTCTATTGCGGTTAAAATGGCTTTTCTTTGAGACACATATTCATGCAATAATTTGAATCTAGTATTTAGAAACTAAATTTACTTCATTATACCACCCTAAATAAAATAGATCAACATTTTTTAGTAAATATAAGATAAATCATTGCGTAGAGGAGGTAATTAATTACAAGATATTTGAAATTACTTTCTGAATAAATGATTTTTAGTTTTGCTTTTAAGCAGAGGCTTTAACCCACTGAGCCACCCAGACGTCCCTTTAGTTTTGCTTATTTCCTACTTAAGACTATCAATTTAAAAATACATTTACAATTATTTAGTGATAATTAGATACCTGTTGCTTACACTTTTTTCTCTCAGAAAAATAATATTTACAACATTGTATCAATTGACAACATTCTGGTTATACATTTCAAGATTAACAATATATCCTAGAATTCAATGTTTGTTTCTGAATGAATGAAAGATAATAATAGCATAGTGTTTATGATTTAAAATAGTTTATATGTGATAGTTTGACCATGTATGCTCATGCAAACCAATGAACATTTTGACAAGAAAGCATCCAAGACAGATTCATGTGTTCTTGACCAATGTGTTAGCAGACATTGAGAAAGGCTTTTCTTTCCTGATACAGACCTCCACCTTTTGACTTGATTCAGTCAGCATCTCAAGTTCATAGAAGTATCCTGTCAAAAACTTTACATCACTTTTTAACTATTTTTTATTTAAATTCAGCAAATATTACTAAAGAATAACAACATTACTTTGAAATGCCATTCTCAGATTTCTCAGTTATGTTCCTATATTATTTAAATCCTAAAATGCCTTGTCTTAGAAGGACTTTCATTTCTATAAAACCTGGTATTATCAAATACTTATATATAAAATAATATCAAGAATATTTAACATAGTGTTACACGAACTTAGAAAAGCTAAAAGAATTAGATGTTACAGAGTACTCGCAAAAAAAAAGTTGTTTGGATTCTGTTTTGCTCTTAGAAAGCTCTGACTTTTTTATTTTATTTAATTTGAATTAAGCTTTCCATTATGACAGTACTTTACTTTGAAGTGGGATTTTTTAATGTCAAGAAGGAAAATCATTTCCCAGTTAGTTGACAATTTATTAAGCAAGAGGTCTCAGGAGATTAGGACACATAATATTATAAGACATAATGTCATAGGGCTTGTCATTACAAAACAAACAATTTTAATGTGGATCGGAATGTATTTCAAGCCTCTCTTTTAAAAAGTCAGAAATAGCCTTCAGAAAGATAACATTTGGCATTAAAATGAATATTTTTACACTCTCCTGAGAAATAAATATTGTCCATTTAAATTTACAAATAGGCATTGAAGCCTATTCAAATAAATAAAAATTGGCCATGTTTGTATTGTTAAAAAGAATTAAAATGGAGAAACATTAATCAGGTGATATATGTTAACATTTCTTTTCTATCCCAGAATTTTAATTGCCCCTTACCTGTCCCTACTGCCAGTATTATGCCCAGAATTTTGTCATAGTTGATTACCAATCATTCTCTATTTTTACAATACGTTGGTTATGGCAATTAGTATAATCTGACTTGTTTTATGTTTCTCAAGTAGCAAGTTGAAGACTTAAGCTGAAATATAATTTGAATCTGAATGAGAAATGATTGAATTGCATAGGCAAGTATTGGGTTATTATGTTGTAGCAGATCTTTCACTGTTAGGTTTGGTAAAGCAAAAATTCCAATATAGTGTTTAATCTCAAAGTATAGATATAAGGTGATGTTACTTATGCTTTACTAGAAAAAGGGATAAATTAAGAGGAAAAAGCATAAAAGAGGCAGAGATCTTACTTGGTCTCTAAAGTCTATGTTGCCTCAGTTTAATGTCAGTCAATAAATTATACTTCAATTTCCTTTTCTGTAGAATTAAAATCTCAAAGCATATATATATATGTATGTATTAATACATTATATAAAATGAATTTATGAATGGTTATTAAACTTATTGCCTTTTTAGTCATCAACTAAAACGGTTTAACTTCAAAGTATATTTCTGAATATCTTAATCAAGAATGAGTAACTACTTTTTTAACCTAATCCTATCCAAAAAGGAAATAGTATTTAAATGCAGACATTTAGGTTTTTCTCCAGAAACACTCTTTTTCTCTCTTTTCTTCTTCACTTTGAAATATCTAACCCAGGGACAACATAAGCATTTAGTTTAATGGGATGGAAAGGTAAATTTATATTAGTTTAGCAACCATTATGTGTCAAACTAGATGGTATTTTATTAAAACAAATATGTGTCGGAGTTATTATTTCCCACCATATATATGAACATATGAAACATTGCTAACATTATGTCACTGGTCAGTGCTAATGCTTAAGTTTATATTCTAGACTGTTGGATTTCAAAGCCCATGTCTTCTTTAGTTCCATGTTAACTTCCAATCCAAGTGGTTAGGGTGCAAATGAAGAAATTCTCAGGTACTATAGCTTCTTTATCAAAGGGGAGTGGGCCCTTTGTTTAGAGAATTTCTTTTTTTTTTTTTTTCATTTATTTTTTTTATTAACATATAATGTATTATTTGCCCCAGGGTACATGTCTGTGAATCATCAGGCTTACACATTTCACAGCATTTGCCATACCACATACCCTTCCCAATGTCCATAACCCTACCCCCCTACCTCCCAGCCACCCTTAGTTTGTTTTGTGAGTTTAGGAGTCTCTTATGGTTTGTCTCCTTCCCCATCCCATCTTGTTTCATTTCTCTTCCCCGCCCCCCCACGACCCCTGCCCTACCTCTCAAATTCTTCATATGAGAGCAATCATGTGATAATTGTCTTTCTCTGACTGACTTATTTCGCTTAGCATAATACCCTCTAGTTCCATCCACGTTGTTGCAAATGGCAAGATTTTGTTTTGTTTAAAGAATGTCTTTACGTCAAAATATTTGACTCCAGAAACTATGTTGTGAAGGTCATCTATGCATGAACCTCTGATGCTCAGAGAATTGAGCATTGATCATTTCAGTAATTATGCCCCATTTTAAATTATAAATACAGATCTTAATAAAATGCCATGATTAATTTTATAATTAACACTATAATTCTACTGGTGATTACTACTACCTAAATCAACTATGATATCAAATGCAGACTATACACCCTATTCTAGTGTATAATTAGACTGTATCTTTCCTTAATTACTTATTTATCAATTCATATATGCATTTACCTAGATGTACATTCAAACTGGAACATCATAGACCAACATATAACCAATCACGTATATTCATTCAGTGAATAAATGCCATTAAAAAATCCATTAGATTATAGTTAAGTACATTATTAATATATATCAGAAAATTACTCTATAAAAACGTATCATAAAATATATATGAAAATTAACTAGCAAAAATAATTTCTATATACATTTTTAATGGGGAAATGCAATACTCTATAACAATCATGAGATAATCAAAATTAATAAAATTCTCACAGCAAAATAAAATTCATAGAATATGCCAAAAAATGCAATTGTCAGGATCCAATGAGATAAAATAAAGTACTATAATACATTATAAATTTTAAGTCACTGTGGAAATTTAAACAGTAATTTCTATGTATTTGAAATTGTTATGTACAAAATCATATTATTTTCTGCTACAGTCAGTAGGATTATAGTCAAAATACTAAATTAAATGAAGAACAATTTTTGTTATGAAATTGGGACTCTAATTGTATATGATAGTTTTATCTATTGACTTGAGTCAATGAGTGCTTAGATATTAGGTCAAACATTATTCTATATATGTTAGTGAGGATATTTCTAATGAGATTAACATTTAACCAATAAACTGAGTAAAGCAGATTGTTCTTTCTAATGTGGGAGGACACCACTCAATCAGTTGACGGCCTTAATAGAATGAAAAGTCTGACTGTTTCCCAAGCAAGGGAGAATTTTTCTTATCTTTGGACTTCAACTGCAACATTGGTTGTTTCTGGGCCTCAAGCTTGCTGGCCATCAGACTAGAACTGTGCCATTAGTTCTCCTGAGTCTCCGGCTTGCTGACTCACCGTGCAAATCTGGGGACCTATTTCAGCCTCCATAATCACTGAGCCAATTCTTTATATATATTTTATTGCCCTCCCCTCACCCCAGGGAACTCTGAATGATACCCTATAAATGTCATTCTTAAAAGGATGAGGAATGTTCTTTAATAAACTTTTATTCTCCCAGGTCCTCAGCTGTTGCCTAGTAAATGAATGTTGAATGAGAAATTCTCAGATCAATACCTTTCTTATTGTTATAACAAATTTTCATGTAACTTCTTATTACCAATAACCAATGGTGCCAACTCCTACCATTTATTCTCTTTTAATTTTATGTTCAATTTTTCCTAATACAGTAAGATATTTCTTAATACAGTAGATATTCCTAATACAGTAAGATATAGTAAGACATTAACATTATCAACATGTAAGTGAAGAGCAAGTTCCGAAATAGTTTCATTTCCATAAAATTACATAGTACTTAGTATTATTAGCTATTTAGAGAGTACAGAATAAACCTTAGAGCTGGTCTAAGGGCTTTTCAGCATGATTCATGGAGACTTCTAAGAAACTGTCTTCTATTTGATTTTGACAACCTTAGATTTGGGAATATACTCAGCTCTGTTACCCTAGAAAAACTTCATCTGGAAGATAAAAACCTGGTTCTTTACAAATATGGTACATACATAATTCTAGATACCATGTTGTTACTAAAAAACTTTGACACTAAGCAGATAAACTGAACAAGAAAAAGAGACCTCTAACACATAAGCCAATTCTACAGGATTTAAAAGAGATTTCTGTGCTTCCAGACATCTGACATATTTACTTCCTCAGACATTATTATCCATAATTGTTTAGATTTAAAAGATAGTAGATTATACTTCTTTCCATAACAAAACATGAAACTATTTTATCTATTCTTTATTCTAATTTAGATAAATTTTTTTCAACATTCAATGGGATAAGTAAAATTTACTTGATTAACTTTGACATAATTGATGGATGGATTTTCATCAATAACAACTTTAAAGAAAATTACTTAAAACCATGATAATGGACAAGTTAATTATTTTTATATATACTCAAAACATGCAAAATATTTTCATTAATTATCAAAAGCATTCAGGAGATAGGAATGGTAAAAACAATTTTTAAGTATAAAGTGTAGACATTATTTTTAGAACATAGCAAGAGAATAGCTATTTAAAATAAATTTGACTGTACAGAAACTTAATGTGTTAGCAAGAATGAAAGAATGTATTGTATGAAATTTTACTTATAATTTTTTTCCTGAAATGGAAGACAAATTGAATTTGTTTAAGTGTTGATAGGACCCAACAAAAAAGGATGTCTTGAAGACATTGGTGATAGAAGGAATAATTGTTAGAAATGTCTCTAGGGAGCACAGAAATTAATGGAATACAATGAACATAATGAAGACATATCTAGTTTCAGGAAGACATGTTATCCATTGTAATTGTTGGCAAAAGTAAAGGGAAGTGAGCCAGATTATCAGGGGTAAATTAAATTTCTATACTATCAACTTTTTCAACTCTATCAGGTATCTCCTGATACCATATAGGACTAGAAACAGGTTTTTCAGAATCCTTTTTTTTTTTTTAAGATGTATTTATTTTAGAAAGAGCACACCTGTGAGAGTGGGGGAGGAGCAGAGAAACAGAATCCCCACTGAGTGCAAAGCCCAATGCAAGGGCTCATGAGATCATGACCCTTGCCAAAATCAAGAGTCAGACACTTAACTGACTGAGCCATGCCAGGCGTACCTCAGAATTCTTAACCAATATAAGGCCAGGTTAGATTCTTCCATCAAGAGGAATTTACATATTTCATAGAAATTGAAAGCTGTAATTATCTTCCAGCAGGATGGGAATATCATAAACAAAAAGAAGATATAAACTGTGGCCTTGGGGCGCCTGGGTGGCTTAGTGGGTTAAAGCCTCTGCCTTCGCCTCAGGTCATGATCTCAGGGTCCTGGGATCAAGCCCCACATCTGGCTCTCTGCTCAGCAGGGAGCCTGCTTCCCCCTCTCTCTCTGCCTGCCTCTCTGCCTACTTACGATCTCTCTTTCTGTCAAATAAATAGATAAAATATTTTTAAAAAATAAAATAAATAAAATAAATTGTGTTCTAATTCTGAAGATAACCTTGAAAATAATCTACATTAGTGTTTTGAGTATTATCCTTGATGTGGTTTCCTCATTTTCTGAAAACCAGAGGAATTTTTCTCTACCCTTTATTAGCTCTTCCATAGGTTTGTCAATACATAATTCACCATATATCATCCCCTTTAGTTGAAAGGCCTAGAACTGTTTTCTTTTTGTTGTCTGATTGCTGAGGATATTTGCAAATAACATATCAGATAAAGGGCTAGTATCCAAAATCTATAAAGATCTTATCAAACTCAACACCCAAAGAACAAATAATCAAATCAAGCAATGGGAAGAAGACATGAACATGCATTTCTTCAAAGAAGACATCCAAATGGCCAACAGGTACATGAAAAAGAGCTCAACATTGCTCGGAATCAGAGAAATACAAATCGAAACCACCGTGAGATACCACCTCACACCAGTAAGAGTGGCTAAAATTAAGCAGTCAGGAAATGACAGGTGTTGGCAAGGATGAGGAGAAAAGGGAACCCTCCTACATTGTTGGTGGGAATACAAATTGGTGCAGCCAATCTGGAAAACAGCATGGAGGTTCCTCAAAAGTTGAAAATAGAGCTACCCTAGGGGCTCCTGGGTGCCTCAGTGGGTTAAAGCCTCTGCCTTCGGCTCAGGTCATGATCTCAGGGTCCTGGGATCAAGCCCCACATCCAACTCTCTGCTCAGTGGGGAGCCTGCTTCCCGCTCTCTCTCTGCCTGCCTCTCTACCAGCTTGTGATCTCTCTCTCCCTATCAAATAAATAAATAAAATCTTTAAAAAAAAAGAAGAAAGAAAATAGAGCTACCCTGAAATAAAACTACCCTACCCTAAAATAGAGGTACTATAACCCAACAATTGCACTACTGGGTATTTACCCTAAAGATACAAATGTAGTCATCCGAAGGGGCAAGTGCACAGTGCACTCAAATGTTTATAGCAACAATGTCCACAATAACCAAACCATTGAAAGAGCCTACATGTCCATCAACAGATGAATGGATGAAGAAGATGTGATACACACACACACACACACACACACACACACAGAGAGAGAGAGAGGAATACTATGCACCCATCAAAAATGAAATCTCTCTATTTGCAATGGCTTGGATGGAACTAGAGGATATTATGCTAAGCAAAATAAGTCAATCAGAGAAAGACAATTATCATATGCTCTCTCTGCTATGAGGAATTTGAGAGGGCATGGGATTCATAGGGGGAAGGGAGGAAAAAATGAAACAGGATGGGACTGGGGTAGGAGACAAACCATAAGAGACTCTTAATCTCAGGAAACAAACTGAGGGATGCTTGCAGGGGGAAGTTTGGAGGGATAGGGTGGCTGAGTTATGGACATTGGGGAGGATATGTCCTATGGTGAGAACTGTGAATTGCGTAAGACGATGATTCACAGACCTGTACCCCCGAAATAAATAATACATTATATGTTAATTTTTTAAAAAATCAAGTAAAAAAAAGGAAGTTTTCACTTTATTGACTCAACCTGACTGATAATGTGGAAACATATGTATAGTTACAATGGCTGAAATTTGAAGCAGTTTCATTATGAAACATAGGAAACAAATTTAGTCATAAAAAGGAGGAGTTGAATACTTTTAAGAAATTATCTCTTTTCAGACAATAAGAGAAAAAATCAAGTTGGCAAATAGGGCTTAGCTTAGCAGCATTAAAGATTAGAAAAATTGATAGTGAATATATAGTGACCATAATGTCATTTTTTAATAGCAATTATACTCCTAGAATAAAAGTAGAAAATGACAATAATGGGTTAAGAAGCCCAACAGAGCAAAGAAATTAGAAATAGTGATTGAAGTGACATAGTAGAGGAGTAAGGTTTACATAAGGGACAAGTACAGATATCATGTAAAAAAAAAAAAGTGTGTTTGAAGCATTTAGAATTACTTGGATGTATTTAAAGATTTTTACGCTTTTTTACATGGTAAAATGGGTTGGGGAAGGAAAAAAACCCATGATGCTGCCATACTTTTGATGGATGAGTATATTCTAGGCCAGTTGATGAGATAAAGGAGTAGAGACCTAGATTAATCACATAGGATGACTATGATATTTGTGGAGCTGACCCTGTGGTCAATAATATTTGTGAAAGGGGTGTGTGTTTTAAGCCTTAAGCAACTGATTCAAGAACACACAACTCACTTGCTCTTGAAATGTAAATATGTTCCAATAAAATATGTTTCAATTTTCTTCTCAATCCTTAACCTTTATTTTATTCTGTGGACCTAGAAGATTTATTATCTCATTCATATAATTTACTTCTGGGTATAGTCCAATAAATAGGTACTTGTTATTATAGGTAAAAATTTTTCATTTGCTTTTTTACATTTTTGGATTTTTTAAAACTTTTTCTTCTTACTTTTAATAAAGGCCATTTCTTGGCAGACTATTCCATCTTTCTTCATTCAGTGGCAATACAGTGCAAGTTATTACTGTAGCACTCTAAATTATTCACTACGACTTGATGAACTGAAATTAAGTGAATAATAATAAACTGTATGTGGTGAATTGCTGTATAGTCTAGATAGATGTCGGGCCATAATGATCATGTAAAATGTTAAGAGTCTATTAATGGCTGAAATACTTTTTAAGAATATACACAATCAGAATATAAATATGAATATATGAACTTTCCTTTACATAAAACTTTTTTTCTTGAAAATTATTATCACAATCAAATCAATCACAACACATTCATCAACAGTATTGTCCAAAAACCTATAAGAAGACAAAGCTACTTCTTCCATCACACCTTATAACATTACTTCTTCTCATCTGTCTTGTCAAAAGTTTTCATGATATTTCTACACATACAAATAATAGGTTTATGAAATGCATCCACTAGAATATAGGTAAAACTATTGTAACAAAGTTCAAAAACTACGGCCACATAAAGATTTTCTTTTTCATTTTTCTTACTTATTCTACTCTTCACACAGCGCTCTAGTGACAGGCTGGAGTAAAAGCCAGCAGCATAATATGACTCAGCTCCAGTGTGTCATTCAGAGATCAAATTTCCTTCACTACACCTCAGGGGATTTTCCTAGTCCACATGGTTGGACTAGGTTACACACACACACACACACACACACACATATGTATATATGTGGGTATACCTATATACCTATATAACTATATGTATTTACATAGGTAGATCTGCAAGTTATGTATTCTGACAGGATGGGCAAAAAGTTGAAAAGGTGGACAAGCAATATTATTTTCATTTCATGCATTATTTTCATTTCTCTTTCACTCAGATCACATTGGTAAGACGAAAGTCCCCTAGGTACTTCTAGTCAGGAAACAGTTTCTGATTACATGGTCATATACCCAGCAAAGGCTCTTGGGATTAAGAAAGACAGGTTGTAGGATGAGCTAGCTATCTGCCATACCAAAATCCTAAGTTAGAACTGTGTATTTCTCAATCATATGGACTAAAGCGATCCCTCTCTCTGTTTCTTTCACCTAGGAACCCATCACTCTTACTTGTCTTTAGTCTATATGTTCACCAACTTAGGTGCAGCTGGGACTCAAGCAATACTTACTAATATAATAAAGAGTACTTAGTTTCTATTCCACTTGGTTTTCTCCTCAGTTATCTAAAACTGGGGAACATATTGGAACCATTTGATCTTTAATTTCCACACGTGCAAATTCAAGTTAATAGAAATTAATTCACAAAATTGCCTAACTTAAATGAAATAAAATGGAAACAGCATCTGGATACATAATAAAACACTACTAACTCCCTTTAGTCTCATTAGCAAAATAATTCTTTTTTTTTTAAGATTTTAATTATTTATTTGACAGAGAGAGAAATCACAAGTAGGCAGAGAGGCAGGCAGAGGGAGAGGGGGAAGCAGGCTCCCTGCCAAGCAGAGAGCCTGATACGGGGCTTGATCCCAGGACCCTGAGATCATGACCTGAGCCGAAGGCAGAGGCTTAACCCACTGAGCCACCTAGGCGCCCCAGCAAAATAATTCTTATATAACGTAATATTCATCCCAGAAACTTCTAGGCATTTAAATTCTGACAAACTCTATAGAAATATAAATGCAGATTTTGTGTTTCAGTTTCAAGGCCAAATTTGTCTAATAGGAAGTCAAGTAATGTGTGGTAACATAATATGTTGTAGTAATTTTCTCTTGCACTCATATAATTATTCATTCTACCTTTTTTTTCTGGTGGAATTTTACCCTCAGATTTGTTCACAAGTGTTCGGAATACAGCATTCCACTTTAGAGAAAATGAATTAGAAATATTATTCGAATCACTATGAGTGTGTTTTCACAAATACAAGAAACACCTAACTTCAAATACAATATCCATGAAATAAGGAAAGATTTGACCACAAAAAATATATTGATGCACAAATGCCTAATTAAAATGCATAAACTATACTCATTTGTGTTTTAATTTTTTCTTAATTTTATTAATATAGAGTACAGTTGACTGTTTTGTGTAGTTATATGAATTTTAACCCATGTATGTGTACTACATACACATAAACAACTCCTGTTAACTACTGCTTTCTTCCCAAAACTATAGCATTCACTAAGAATGTAAGGTAGAAATTGGTATGCAAGGGGCTCTTGGGCTGCTCAGTCAGTTAAGCATTTCACTTGTGATTTCATGATCTCATGGTTTGGGTAATCAAGGCCCTCCCATCCCTGCCCCCACCACATGGAGCCCTGCATCAGGCTCTGAGCTCAGCCAGGAATCTGCTTGAGATTTCCTTTCTCCCTCTCTCTCAGCCCCTCTCCCGACTAGTGCTTTCTTTCTCTATCAAATAAATACATAAATCTTTTTAAAAAGCAGAAAGAAAGAAAGAAAGAAAGAAAGAAAGAAAGAAAGAAAGAAAGAAAGAAAGAAAGAAAGAAAGAAGAAAGAAGAAGAAAGAAGAAAGAAGAAAGAAAGAAGAAAGAAGAAAGAAAGAAAGAATTATAAGAAATACACAGTATATAACTTTTTTTGATGATGTCTTTTTTCACTCAACCTAATTCCTTTGATATTCACCCAAGTTGCTGCCTGTATCAAGTTTGCATATTCATCCTGTGCAATAGTCTTCCATTGGGTGTCCGTACCACAACTTATTTATCCATTTACCTATGTGGAACATTTGGGTTGTTTCCAGTTCAGAGACATTGTGAATACAACTACTACAAACATTTGTGTACAGGTTTCTGTGTGAACATAATTTTCAATTCTCTAGAGTAAATTCCAGAGAAGAACTGTTGGATCATATGGTGAGCACATGTATAGCTCTATAAGCAGCTACCAAACTATCTTCCAGACTTAACTATACCATTTTGCATTTTCACATGTAAAGTATGTATTAGAGTTTCAGTTTTCGATATAATCATCAACACTTTGTATTGTAAATGTTGTTGTTGTTGTTTTCCATTCTAATAGATATGTGGTACTATTTCATTCTGTGGCTTTAATTTGCATTTCCCTAATAGCTACATTTTATATATCCTATTTTTTATTAAATGCTTATTATTTTATCCAATTTTCATTTCATTGTTTTTTATAATGTTGTGTTTTGAAAGTCCAGACTCCTACAAAAGTTTGTTAGATATATGATTGTAAATATTTTCTCCCTGTATGTAGTTTGTCTTTTCCTTCTCTTACCATCTCTTCTCACAGAGCACAAGTTTTTCATTTCAACAAAGTCTCATGTGTTATCTTTTTTTTTTTTTATGGTCATGCTTTTGGTGTCATGGCTAAAAATGTGTACCAAACACAGACCAAATTCTCTTAAATTTCCCACTAAAAGTTATATAGTTTTGTAATTTTACATTTAGATCATGACTCATTTTGAATTAAATGTTGTATAACAAAATTTGGGTCAAAGTATTTTTTTGAAATTTTTCCAATTGTTCCAGCAGTTTTGGTAAGTTTTGTTTTTTGACCTACGATATGGTAAACTTGCTGAATGTTCCATGTGTATTTGAGATGAATTTGTATTCTCTTGTTTCAGGGTTAGGTGTCCAATGGGTATAAATTAGATGTAGTGTTTTTATCGTTCTTCTCAGTCCTCTATAACCTTTTGAATTTTTTTCTGCCAGTGATAAAAATTTACAGAGAAGGTTGAAGTGTCATTCTATAATTTAGCTTTTTCAATCATCTCTTATATATTTTGAAGCTCTGTTGTTTGACACATGTGCATTTAGGATTTTAACATCATTTTAGAGAACTGATTATTTTATAATAATGAGGTATTGTTCTCTTCCTCCATTAATTTTTTTTTATGTACACTTGGTGTGATAGTTTTCAGCAGCATGAGGCATCTGTGTGTACGTTTATTTGGGTGTATCCAGTTGTAGTTTACTAAGCTGCTCAAATCAATACATTTATATCTCTTGCTTAATTTGGAAATGTTTTTAGCTATTTTTTAAGCTATATTTTCTCTAAAGATTTTTTTTCCACCACATTCTTCTCTCTTTCTAAAACGCTAATGTAAGTTAGAATTATTATTACCATAGGGCATATACAGAAGGGAAGATTTATTTTAAGGAATTGGCTCACATGATTTTGGTGACTAACAAATCTGACATGTGAAGAGCAGGCCAGCATGCTAGAAATTCAAATAAGTTGCTTTGCAGTGTTTTTTTCCCCAAATATGTTTATTTTATTTTTTCAGTGTTACAAGATTGATTGTTCATGCACCACACCCGGTGCTCCATGCCATACGTGTCCTTCTCAATACCCACCACCAGGCTCACCCAACCCCCCAACCCCTTTGAGTCCAAAATCTGCAGGCTGGAAACTCACACACGGTCCTATGTTACAATCTTGAGGCAAAATGGCTTCTTCTTGGGGTACCTGGGTGGCTCAGTCAGTTAAGCATCCCACTCTTGGTTTTAGGTCACATCGTGATCTAGGGTCCTGTGATTGAGCCCTGCGTCAGGATCCATGCTCAGTGGGGAGTCTACTTGAGATTCTCTCTGTCTCTCTCCCTCTGCCCACCCCCACCCCATGAACACACACACTTTTTCTAAAATAAACAAATAATTTTTTCTTAAATTGCTGCTTCTTCACCATGTCCTCAGTCTCTACTCCTAAGACATTTAACTTATTGAATGCAACCCACACGTATCATGGAGGATAAACTGCTTTATTCAAGGTCATTGGATTTAAATGTTAATCACATCTAAAAAGTGCAACATCTGCACTGGTATATGTATTAAAAGTATTGACTAAGTATTAGCTGATAATAAGTATTATAGGAAATAGTAAAAACTTTAAGGATGATACCACATTTTATTTTTTCTTAAGATTTTACTTATTGATTTGAGAGAGAGAGAGTACAAACAGCAGGCAGAGGGAGAGGGAGAAGCAGACTCCCCACTCAGCAGGGAGCCCAACACAGGACTCAATGTCAGGACCCTGAGATCATGACCCTGGCTGAATGCAGATGCTTAGCAGACTGAGCCACACAGGTGCCCCCTAACACCACATTTTAATGGATACTTTGCCTGTTGCTTTGTAATGGAGAACCAAGGGAGTAATATTCATCTGTTATAGGCAGCAATTATTAGTTACCTGTATCCATATGGTGTTGGAGATAGGAAGGAAGAGCAACTAGGGTTCAAATGAATACTGTAGATGACTGATCCATCCTTGGTGAGTCTTTGTGTGTGTGAGTGTATGTGTGCATATGTGAACATTTAGAATAAGACACATGGCTCGTGCTTGTTTTAAAGGGTAACTTTATTTTTTTTTTAATTTTCTAGATAGGACTGGTTTATTTCTTTTTTTTTTTCAGTCTTTCTCATGTTCTTCTTACCTTCTAACAACTTAACCATTTTAATCTATTTTTCTCTCTGTTGTTCTTACCTTCTAACAACTTAACCATTTTAATCTATTTTTCTCTCTGAAAGTACGTAGAACTTAACAAATTTCTCTAATTAAAATGAATTGAGAGAATTGCAGCATGACCACCACTTCTTTGTGCCACCATCCTGCTTTATTTTAAGATCTGTATCCCTTTCCTGTCTGTGAAATAACTTGCCACACTCTGTGAACATTAAATTATTTTCTGCCATATTTTTGTGTGGCAAATTGGGAAAGGTAAACACTCCGTATTAATAATTATTACCTTTCTTTTCCAGAAAAGAATGAAGCAAAAGCTATTCATTCTGTTTTTTATCATCTCTTCCTTATAGTATATAGCCTGGTAATTGGAAAGAAGTTCACCCAGCCCACACTAATTTCATATGCGCTTTCCCTCATCCCTGATTAGTGCATCTGTCTCTTTTCCTCTAATGTGTGAAATTGAGATCGCTTCTTAAAAGGGAGATAAATGCTATGTCCATGTGGGTTCGTGTGGTATGATGAGCTCTAAGTATCCCGTGAAGCAATCATTTATAGGGTCAGGCTCCATGGGTCAAATCAGACACAAAGGTATGGAAAAAATGTGCTATGATAATCTGAAGTAAAATGATTTAAAAAATATGTTAATTGCTTGATTTTATAAGTCACTGAGGGTTAAACTAAGTCTGGGACTATATCAAAATTCAATTTTGCGTAGCACATTTAATGAAAAATAAAGGTCACAGTGTAAAAGTGCCCGGGGCATCCCATAGTTTTAAAACTGGCTGATCCTTAGAAGCTGATGCTTAAAACATGTATCTTTCAATTACAAATTAGTTTTTAAAATAACCAATATAGTAGGTATTTAATTTAAAAAATGTATACTATTAAATTTCAAAGTGGATCTTAGGGCAAAAGATTAGATGATGTGTTTTTATAAGGAACAGACATATTTGTGGGTGTACGTGTGTGTGTGTGTGTGTGTGTGTGTGTAAAATGTCACTTTCATCCCCTGGAAATTAGTGTTTTTAGCACATTGGTAAAAAGAGCATATTCAAGTGTCTTTCAACAACCTCTACTCTGTCTAAAATACAAACAGAGGTGCCTGGCTGGTATGAGACTCTTAATATTGGGGGTTGTGAGTTCAAACCCCACATTAGACATAGAGATTACTTAAAAAAATAAAATACTAAGTGGGTTTTCATTTTTATTGAAAATAAGTTTTTGCACAATGATTTAGGTTCAGATAAGTGTTAAAAAATAAGATTTTGATACATTTTGCTGTGTCTGTGGAGTATCTGTTTTTTTTGGGAATGGAAATAATGTCAGTTGAAATCTATAGGGGCAAAAAGGTGAAGAAATAAATTATTTTTTTTTCATAATAAGGACAGAAATGTAAAAGCCCTGGGAACTTGTATATTATTGCTACAATCTCAAAGAAAAAAGAAACAATGGATAAGATTAAAGATCTTTACATGAACCACATTATAGGTTATTTAAAATATGTGAAATAATTTATTTATAGCAGTTCATAGGTATAATGATGTGATAAAATAGCATGAGATAATACAGAGCAGTTAATTTTCAAGAGAATATCTATATTCAGTAATGTAAAATAAACTCATAAGGACAGGGATTTTATTTTTTTTCTCTTTCATTCATGGCTATAAAATAATGTCTGTAACAATAGTTCACATATCAAAAACATTCAATAAATATTTTGAACAATGATTATTTTTATAGTTCAATTTAACTAATTGAACTATATTAAGTATTAATTTAATTTAATAATTTTTAAAAAGATTTTATTTATTTTTTTGTCAGAGAGAGAGTACAAGAAGGCGGAGCAGTAGGCAGAGGGAGAAGCAGGCTCTCCCTTGGGAAAGAAGCCTGACACAGAACTCCATACCAGGACCCGGGGATCATGACCTGAGCCTAAGACAGACACTTAATTGACTGAGCCACCCAGGCTTCCCTTTGTAATACATTGCTTATATCTGACATGCACTTGGGGCACAACTGGCAATGATACATTTAACTTTTGGTAATATGAACACTCACAATAATGCCAAAAACATTTTATTTGTCAAAAATCAAAATAAATAAGTTGGATACAAAAAAAGGGGAAGATTCCTCTCTTACTATGGAACGTGAGTTTACCAAAAACGAAAAAACACCAACTACTATAAAATGAAAAAAAAAAAAGTGGTGTGCTTGGGTGGCTCAGTTGTTAAGCTTTTGTCTTCAGCTTAGGTCATAATCCCAGGGTGCTGGGATCGAGCCCCACATCGGGCTTCCCTGCTTCTCCTTTCTCCCACTCCCCCTGCTTGTGTTCCCTCTCTCGCTATCTTTCTTTCTCTATGTTAAATAAATAAAAACATTTTTAAAAAATAAAATAAAATGCAAAAAATATTTCATCATTTATTCATTCATTCACTCATTCAAAGAATCTATTTTGGGACCAGCTATGGTTTGAAAAAACAAGAAATATATTATTTCTCCAATGGTTTTATAGCTTACTGGATGATGGAGACATATTAACGCATAGAGGTGGGAAATATTTTTGGACATGTGCAAAGAAACAAAAGGACTAACTCATCAAAGATTTAGATATCAGGGGAGAGAAGGAATCAAAAAAAGAAGTGAAATTTGATCTACGACTTAACAAATAAACTATATTATTAGAATTAGCAATATTATTTCAGCCACTTCAAAATATAGAAATCAGAAAGAAAATTTATATTTTTTAATCTAAATGCATACACAAATATGTATCCCTTGCACTTCCTATCATTAAAGAACACTTAAGCCACGAATTTTACCTCAAAATAATTTTAACCAGTGAACACTTTTATGTATAGTTCTCAATAATTTTTCCTCAGTCACAAATCTTATCATCCCAGGTCAGTGTTTCTTTGGAAAAACAAACAAACAAGCAACAAAACAAATTTGCCTTTCATCAAAGACACAAATATTCAGTCCCTAACACTCTATGGAAATCATGGGATTTCATTTCCTTGACCTCTCCATTTGTTTTTGTTTTTCCTTTTCCACCTACTTTGTCTTCGTTCTCTTCCTGACCTTGCATATGTATTCTAACAAACCACTGGCAAGCTGATAATATCAAAAGTGGTTAAAATTTTGCATTATGAAATCCAACTTGGATAAGGAAATAAATGAAGGCAAAAGACAGAAAATAAAGCCCGTCATTTTAAGATTGTAATTTTTCATTTTGAATTTTTCTCCCTAAATTTCTCTTCCCCTCCCCCTTGCTTTTTATTTTTTTATCTCCAATATGAGTCATTGAATTTTTTTTCATAAACTCAGTAATTAATGTTGCTTTCTTTCTAGTATATTGGTTTTAGAAATTTTTTTTTCACAAATATCCCTCATATGTTGAGAAAAATTAAGATAAACTTTTGCTTGACAGGATTTATCATCATATTATAGTTAAGAATTTTATTCTCAAGAGAGTAAAAATAAATAGATTTTCTTACAGAACACTTCTTGGAAAAGACTTTTATCAAAGTACAATATATTTCAATATGTTTATTCATTAAATTTAATTTTAAACATAGACTTCTTTCTAAAAAATAAAATAATTCATGTTCAATAAAAAATGGAAGAAAAGGAAAAATACATTTGAAATCTCTATAGGAACCATAAATTATAGAGTATAGAATACTATATATTTTCCTTTTTAGGGAAAATAAATTATAATGTCTGTTATGGGTTGGATTGCATCCCTCCAAACCCCCAGTCCCTTAGAATGAGACCTTATTTAGAAATAGCATTGTTACAGATATAATTAGCTAAGATATTATGAGTGCTGTCTTTACAAAAAGAATGCTACGTGAAGAGCAAAAAACAGGAATCCAGTAGACTGTCATGTGAACATGAAGACAAAAATCAAGGTGAAGCTTCTGCATATCAGGGAACACCAGGAATTGTCAGCAATCCACCAGAAATGAGGGTGCTACAATGACAGAATCGAATATGTGTCAGAGAGATCATGTGGCCCACAAAGCGCGAAGTATTTATTGTCTGGCCCTTTACAGAAAAAGTTTGCAAACTCTTAAAAAGAGAAGATATATAACTATCTTTAATGGACTATTTTGACCACTATTTGTTTTCAGCAACTTTATGAATATATATTTGGCTATTGTCATTTGGTCTTTGTCAGTTCCTTATCTATTTCCTTTGCCCATATTTATTTAATGCCAAGAGTTTTGTCATTAAATTGTAATCATCTGTCATCTTGATGATTTAAGTATTTTCTTAACATCTTGTTTTCTATTGACTGTGCTTTTGAAATCTGTAAGTTTTAGTTTTTAACAGTCCATTCTTTTCCTCCATAGCTGCTCTTTTCCATCTAATTAAAAATATCTCACCAGTGAGGCACCAGGGTGGCTCAGATGGTTGGGCATCTGCCTTCACAGGGTCCTGGGATTGAGTCCGCACCTGACCCCTGCTCAGCAGGGAGCCTGCGTCTCCCTCTACCTCTGCCTCTCCCCTTGTTTATGCTCTTTCTCTCTCAAAGGAATAAATAAAATCTTAAAAAAAAAAAAAAACTCACCAGATCTGAGCAGAAAAAGGATTATAATTTAATAAAAACAAAGCTTTAATTCACTTGATATTTTTGATGATTTGTTATGGATTATGTGTCCAATTTCATTTTCATTTAGCTTGTGAAAGAATTTATTCATCTACTCAAATCCCATATAAAGCTATGATAAATTTGTGGACCCTCTATTTTATTCCACTTAAATATTTGTCTATCCTTTTGCCAGGAGCTTATTCATGTGATTAATACTGACTTTATAAGGAAACTATGACACTTTTAAACATATTGTTTCTGTTGTTCTGTTTTTATTATTACTATTTCAAGGCAAATTCTTTAAATACCATTAGAATTACTTGTTTAAAAGTTAGGTGGAAATCACCTATGAAAATACTTGAACCTTGTGTCTCACTTTAAAATCTCTTCAAATTAAAGTTGTATGTGCAGGGGTTCATTTTGATAATTTTATACATTTGGGCTATTTATCATTTTATACTTCAATAACATTTCAATCAAGAACAATAAAGAACTCATTTGAGTTCTTTAATCTTTGTTGCATCAATAGCCATTTCTCTTCTCTCATTCTTAAACATATACTTTTTGTTCTTTCTATTTTGGTTTAATCAAGCACCTCCAAACCATCATGCTGTATACCTTTAATTTATACATCGATATATGTCAACTATTTATCAATAAAACTGAAAAAACAATTTAAAAGCAAAATTCCAATGAAAAAGAGTAAATAACACAAGGTGTTGATTGACCTTTCTTACCTTTTAAAGTTAAAATTAAACTTTTTATTTATTTATTGTATTATTTTTGTTTTCCAATACACTTACTTTTATTCATTGCATTTTATGAATACTTCTTGTATAATTTTATTAATTTATTTGTCATATTTTTGTTGCTTATTATTTACTTTTAATTTTGGAAGATTTAATTAGAAGTGATAGGTCTTCAATTCATCTGCTGAATTTGTATTTTAAAAATAATTTTTACATTCCTCAGAGGTTGTTTTGTCTTTAATATTGAAATTTATTTTGGTATTGGTTTAATTGCTTGTTTGATTTTGTATAGTTCATTGCTTCCATCATTTATTTTATATTGGGAGATCACTTTTTTTTTAAATTCTTTTTTTCCTTTTTAAGATTTTATTTATTTATTTGACAGAGAGAGATTACAAGTAGGAAGAGAGGCAGGCAGAGAGAGAGGGGGAGGTACGCTCCCCACTGAGCAGAGAGCCGGATGCGGGGCTCTATCCCAGGACCCTGAGATCATGACCTGAACGGGAAGGCAGAGGCTTTAACCCACTGAGCCACCCAGGTGCCCTGGAGATCACTGTTTTGCTTTCTTTTCTTTTTGGTTGCTGGATTTCGTCAGTGAACAAGAAATTTTTAGTGCTTCTTCCTGAGCGTGTTCCCCTTGTAACCAGGAAGCTGAAGAGTCTAAGGACCAACAGTCCCAGGAATGATTTTAGAAGCAGTGATCTCAACATGATTAGTGAACCATGGTAGTACTGGGAAGAATTTCTTGTACTAGTCTATATCCCAGACTTAGTAGTCAAACGGAGGGTTCTCCAGGCAATGAAATACCAACAGTTCCTTCCAGAAGTGTTCAGTGAAACTGGAAAAGCCCTTTCTTTCAAGACCCATTGCAAGTCAGAAGACCAAACTCTCCCATTTTGGATTTGTGTTGTTCAAAGATAATTTTTAATAGTATTAGATATTCCAGGTCCCTTTATAACTTTTGAATATTTGTATTCGGTTAATGAATTTTTTTCCTTATACCCCATTTATCAGTGGGCACTTCACTATGGGGACTGTGGATCACTGGCTTTACCCCTGAGGCCTATCTAAATGGAAGACAGATTCAACAAAACCTACAGATAATCTTGGTAGTTATAAACATTACAGAAAAATAAATATTCCACCAAAACAAGAACTTTGAAATTACAATAATAAAAAAATATATACTCATTGGTTTTAAAACTGAACTGAAAGAAAATGAATCATATCACTATATAGAAATCCAGGATAAAGAATAAAACATAATTTTTTTAAGTATCCAAGAATTAGAAAAGAAAATTACCATTTCCTAAAGTTTACATATACTTCCTTCATAAAATTTTCCTACTAAAACATTATAATACTAACATGATCCCACTTCCGATGGTAAAAATTGAACCTAAAACCTAAGTGTGACTTTTTTCAATATTACTTCCACTTAAATTCTTGAACCTTTACCAAAAGAACTATTTTTCCCCCTTTGAAGATTATTTATGTTATCCAGTATTTTATTTTACTTAACTAAAACTAGCATATTTTTTATAAAAAAATCAGCAATTTTATATGATTTGCTATATAGTGTCTCCATGAGTGCAAGGAATATGTTTTTTTTTATACAGTATTGAATTCCAAACACTAGCATGTTGTCTGGCACAGGATGAACTTTTAATACGTTTACTTTGAACACTGAAATTATATATCTAATATCTAAAAAACTGTCAAAACAAGAACTAGTAAGACACTTTTTAAACCATACCTAGAAATAAAATATAGTGTGAAAAATTATTGCCCATGAAACTTAACAGATTACAAAATAAATTTCTACAAAGTAAAATAACTACCTTTTAGAAACAAAACAAAGAAAAAATAGCAATGCAAAAAATGGACTCTTAACTATAGAGGATAAACTGATGGTTGGAGGGGGAGGTAGTTGTAGGGACGGGTCAAATAGGTGATGGGGATGAAGAATATACTTATCATGATGGACACTCAGTAATGCATAGAGTCGTTGAACCACTATATTTTGTAACTGAAACTAACATAACACTGTAAGTTAACTATGTTAGAATTAAAATTTTTTAAATAGCTATCTTTTAATCGCATAAAATAAAAATCTCTTATGAAGATAATAATAAAAGTTATCATTATTGTAAGTTTTGAGCCCATATTAAGTACCAGATGTGTGCTAGTCGTTTCATGGGAATTACACATAAAATTATGTACAGCTAAACACTAATTGCAAGAAGAAGGTGGGGACAGATTAGAGTATAATAAAACTGGTGAAAGTGATATTTTAAATTTGGCAGCTGATTAACCGTATTAAGCTGAAAGAAAAAATAAAACCTCAACAGCTTGGAGACTGGTGACATTTTTCATCTTTGGCCAAGTGTGTGTTGCTCCAGAAGAGAATAGATATTGGGAAAAAGCCTTAGGCTAACTATTACTGCATCCAAATGTGCTTGGAAGGGCATAAAGTATAGATTATTTATCAGATTTTAGCTTAAAATTAAATTAGTATTCCATTGCATTCCATGTAATATAAATATGTATATCTTAAACATTTATATGTCCCAAATATGATAAAATAAATGGCCAGCTATCTGGTTTATATCTTAAATTTCTTATATGAAATGACAGATTTGAATGATCATTAAACAATGATCATTAAACAATTGTAATAGAGCATGTTGGAATCATTATTTGAAAAGCTGTGAAAAAATGACATATATTTAATTGTGTTTAGGATATAAGTTTTTAAAGTAAAATTAGATTTTTAAAAAGTCAGTAGTGAAATGTATTTCACATACAGTAGAATTTAAATTTAATTGAGATTTATGTAACAACCACCACATCACAAATGTTCCCTTGTGCCTCTTTTTAATTAATCTCTCCCCCTAACCAAACCCTGTCAGTTAGGCCTTTTTTGCCAAGATTATTTCGCTATTTTTTAAAATATTTCATTTATTTATTTATTTAGAGAGAGAAAGAGTGAGTGAGTGTGTGCACCCAAACGGGGAGGGGGTGAGGGGAAGGAGATTAGGGAGAGAGAGAAAAGATAAAATAATCTCCAGCACACTCTCCCCATGCAGGACCCTGGATCATGACCTGAGCCAAAACCAACAGTTGGTCACTTAAATGACCAAGTTACCCAGGTGTGCCTATTTCATTATTTTTCAGACCCATCTATGGCTTCATATTATTAGTAATTTGGTCTCTCTTACTGTCAAGTAATATTCTATTGTATGGATATATAAAAGTTTGTTTATTCATTTGTCAACTGAGGAACATTTAACTTTTTGGCAATCTGGTGATTATGGAAAAAGCCACTGTACATTCAAATAGAGGATATAAATTTTCAGATCTCTTGGGTAAACAATTAGATATAAGATCAAAGGGTATTTGCATAAATATATACTTAATTTATAAGAAATTGACAGTTTGTTAAAGTAGATATTCTATTTCAGGCTTCCATCAGAGACATATGAGAGTATCAATTAGAGCACACTTTGATCAATATTTGATTTCATTTTGATGATATTGCCATTCTGATAGTGTTTAGTGATATCACATTGTGGTTTTGTCATTTACTTAGTAACTAAGGATGTTGACCATCTCTTCCTGTTTATTTGCAATCAATACATCTTTTTTTTTTTAAGATTTTATTTATTTGACAGAGAGAGACACAACGAGAGATGGAACACAAGCAGGGGGAGTGGGAGAGGAGAAGAAGCAGGCTTTCTTCTGAGCAGGAAGCCAGATGTGGGTCTTAATCCCAGGATTCTGGGATCATGACCTGAGCCAAAGGCAGACGCTTAATGACTGAGCCACCCAGGTGCCCCTCAATACACCTTCTTTAGTAAAATGTCTGTTCAAATTTTGTGTCAAATTATTATTGTTTTCTTTGTATATTGGATATATATTGAATACATATATATATATATATATACACATCATATAATGTATATATATGTGTGTGTGTGTGTGTGTGTGTAGGCTTGATTTTTTAGTTTTTTAATAAGGGTCCTTTGAAGCAAAAGTTTCTAATTTTGATGAAATATAATTTACCAGTATTTTTTGTCAAGATGTCCCAAATGTATGCAAATTCTGCCCTCTGAAATGAAGACACATAACTTGGAATTATCTTATTGGGAAAGCAAAAGACCAAAAAGTGAAATTTGCTGGGAGTGTCATTTTGTCACCAGGTATGACTTACGATAAATATATCCAAAGATGTTACTTTTATGTTGTCACAGAATGTTTGCAGACTATGAATATATAAATACATCCATAGTATTAAACTTTAATTATTATTTTTCAAGATATTATAGGGTTGGGTTTCCAATTATGAATTCACAAGATCTTATCTGTATAATTTACGTATTTATATATTTTTTACATGTTTTACAGTATGCTTACCAAGAACACAGGCTCAGGAATCAAAGAGCTTGGTTTTCAACCTTCAATCAGTCTTTTTCAAGATGTCAGCTTTAGAAAATTTATTTAACTTCGAGGTATCTTTTTTGATTTGTCAGCTAAATCAGAGATTTTCAGACTTTCACAGTTCAGAGTGTCCTTAGTTCTTAGTTCCTAGTTCTTTTGTCATGGCACAAGTAGATCAAAAGAAATACCTAACAGTTCCATTTATTAAGTAGTGCATTCTATCAATGTTAAGAGTATTTATGTCTTGACAACTTAATGGTCATTTAAAAAAGTGAACTCCCCAAATTAAAAGAGAAATATTGTTATTTAATTCTTAAAGTTTTTCTATTACCTAGAATCCGTAACAATAATAAGCATTTTCTTTTATTCAGTATATTACTTATTGCACAACAAAAAAAAATACCAGTGCTTATTAAATACTATTCACCTAAAATACAGGGCTCCGATTTGACAGCACCATTCTCATTTCCTATTCTATATTGATTTTTGCACTGTACTTGCCTTTTATATAAAGACCTCTAAAAACCAGCTTCTCCAAACTTCGTCATTGAGATAAGTGTAGTGCACTCTAATCTTAAAACAACAGTTTCTAGCTGGTAATTCATATGATGTCTGGCAAATCTCAAGTATTGCTGCATCTCCCTTTAAATTTAAAATACTCCCTGTGAGTTTTCTGGGTGCCTTGGAGGCACATTTGTATGCAATTTGGAAACCTCAGTATTAAACAGAGATGTGAAATGCCTGTACCAAAGATTAAGAAACAGAGAAGATATTCTCTCTCTCTCTCTCTCTCTCCTTCACACACCATTCCATTTTTAAGTTCTAATAGCTCTACCTCCAAATATTTCTCATCGTTTCCATATCTACATCTATTAAAACTAGTTATTCAGCAATATTGACTATTATTCTCACTTTTTTACCTTACCAAGCCTTTCTCCCTACTCTGCAAGACCAACATTTATTAATATCCAGGTCTTTAGAGGGTTAATCCAGTGATTTGTCGTAGTAAATACATAAGAATTGAATAGTCTATGGCCTGAAATACATGTCTAGTGTTACGAAATATGCCCAAGCTGAAGACTAAAATTCATATGTCTATATCTTCCATCCAGTACACTGTTTATGACAATGCTAGGATATTAAACATTTTCTCAAAGCAATATTGGTAGGCAGCATGACAATAAGGGAGGGATGTTCTTGTCCTATATGAATAAAAACTACACATCTCTCTATGTCCCTAAAAGGAGAGTAACTCTTGTTTGACTCGAGCACCAGCAGCCCTATCTACAAGGTTATCAATCTGTGATACTGTAGATAACTCCCATCTGTGATGATTAAGCTGTATCTATCCTTAAAGAAATATTTTATTGAAAAATTAATATTACATACTGAGAAAAGTTACATACAGAGACATTTCATAAGGAATACATTATTAATGTTCAGTTATAAATATGTCCACTTTTATATTCTGATTCCTTCTTTAAACCCAGCATTATTTTGAAGTTTAAGTACTAAGATTTAAATATATTGTTAATTATTTTAATTTAATAGTAATTTTATCAAAGAACAAATTCTTGTTTGCCATTTTTTTAGATTTTTGAGATTTTCCTTATAGTCTCACCCATGCTAAAATAGCATGTTCCACATAATTGAAAATCATCCATATTTCTATACATTGGATGTAGTGGTCTCTATATGTATCTTTAATCATTGTTATTGTGTTGTTCCAATTATCTCAATCCTTATCATTTAGGATACCTGATCTATTATCACAGGAAAGGTATTAAAATCTCATATTCTGATTGTATATTAGTTTTTGTAATTATGTTGATTTTTTTGCTTCATATATTGTTGAGGCTTTATTAGCTGCATATTGCATTAGAATTGCTATAACTTCCCAGTAATTTAATGTTTTATTCAATTTTAGTGATTTATTTCATCAATATCAATGGCATTTTATGTAAGATGATTTTATCTAACATTAATAGGACTAACTCAGTATTATTTGGTTTACATTTACATGAGATACTTGTGAATATTTATCTATCTACCTATCTACCTACCTATCTTCCACCCCAGCATTTAACTTTTCTATATCATTTTGATTTGGATGTATCTTTAATAATCTCAATATTAGTTACTTTATATTTTAGCTCAGTCTTTCAGTTATCACTCTTACATACAGTGGTGAATTTGTATTTATTATCATTACTGTAATTTTAATGATTTCTGCTCTCTTATTTATACTATTACTCCTCATTTTCTATTTTTCTCCTTTTCTACTATTCAATTGATCAAATTTTTTGTATCCTTTTCCTTCAGTTACACGCCCTTCCCTTGACCCCCAACTCTAAAAATTTGGAGTATCTACATAATATCACTTTTCATTGAGTGTTTATCTTTTGAAAACATCATGAATACTTTTTTTAAAGGTAAAAAGTTAGTATCTCCTCCCCCCAGCTAAACAATATAAGATTCTTAGAAATCTTCCATCCCTCTGTCTTACATAATATTTAGGTTCATTATCATAATGTCAACATATTCTACCTCCCAAGTTAGCATCTTTTAAAATTCTTATATATTGAGCAATTTGTTTTCACCAGATGTCTTCTTACATTGTATTCCTTCTGTCTGGATTCACTGTTGCCCCTTTTGAAATGCCATCTTTTTTGTGGTTCATTTGTATTAGCGCTATTTATTACTGAAAATATTTTGTGTGTATTTATGTCAAATAACAGTTTATGTGGGTACATTGGGTTCTGGGTTAGTAATATTTGATCTCAGCCCTTTAAAGAAATTATTTAATCACTTTCTGGCATCAAGTTTTGTTCTCAAGGAGTATGCTGTCAGTCTAGTAATCTACATTTTCTTTGGAGTTGCTTTTAAAATTATTTCTCTGTCTAACTGACCTGTTAATATTAATTTATATTTACTTACCTTGCCCCAAACCAATTATGATTTCTTAGCTTCATTATTTCTGAATATTACTTTTTGATATTTTTCTCCTCTGGACTCTGCATTCAGAGTTTCCATTACATGCTCCAAGTCTTCTATTTCTTCTTTTTAAATGACTTTGAAACATGATCTTTTGAATCATAGTATGATGTTATTCCCCTTCTTTAAACTCTCCAAAACCTCCCATCGAACTTAGATTGAAACACAGAGTTCTACTGTGAATTATAATTGTAGTCAAGCCATCACTACATTGCACATCTCATCTCTCATCACGTTTCCTTCTCTCCTGATGCTTCTAAGTGGTCACATTAGTCACATAACCTTAAAATGGAAAGGCATAACCAAAAAAGTTTATTTTTGATTAAGTTAATTGTGTTATAATGAAAAACAAATTATAGTTGTTGAAAAATGTAGTTATTTAATATTTAACACCTAATTTTTAAAGATGGATTAATTAAATGAATTAATCAACAGCAAGGATTCCACCAAGTATCATTTTATCTTCTCAGTCATGAATAGTGCCTGGCACAAGGTAGATGCTCAACATGGACTTGAAGAAATATAATTGACTTCAATGGAATAGAATTTTTAAAGAATGTTGTTTGTAGGTATTAACAAGCATATAGATGGACATATATAATATTTAACCCCAAAATTAGAAATAATGTGGAAAAAAAGATTTGCAAAGATTTTAGAAAGTGATGATGAGAATTTTTAAAGGCTACATAAAATGTAGTTAACACAGCAAATTCATTAAGCTTAATTTTTTTTTAAATTGAAATATATTTGGTATGTAATGTCATATAAGCCTAAAGTGTACATCATTAAACTTTGAGTTTTCCTAAAACACTCAACTTATAAGTTTACTGGATATTATGAGAAAATGAAATTAAAAAAATCAGAATATCAATCTTTGATATGAGGTAGCCTTACCTTCTTTTATTTTCTATACAAAATAATGGAATCTATGTTAGCCCATAGTTCAGACTTCCATGCATAAACTGTACTGGCATTTACCATAAAAACATAGAGTGCCTAATAAAAACGAATCGACTGTTTGGAATAAAACTTGCCTTTTATTGAAGTCAGAGTCATCACATTTCTTCTACCCAACTTCTGGAATAATAAGAATTTCTACTTTCTTTAATGTTCTGAGAATTTTCTTTCTGAAAAACACAAAGACATATTATCATGCAGAGGAAAAGGTCTGAGCTTCTATTGTGAATTTGCTGCAATATTCCATTTAAATAAAGTTGATGCAGCACAAGTTTTCTAGATACTAGCAATTTTATAGTTTGAATAACTGTAGGATGCTTGCCTGGGTTGACTCTCTCATTATATTCAGGCTTTCGATCATGAGAGACTGTCTCAGGATCTTTGTTAAAGTACATTTTGGAAAGAAAGACAATAAAAAGATATCACTTCTTTTCTTTTGTAGATGTGATATAAATACACCTTTGGCTATTAACAGATAGTAGTCATGGCTTCAAGAAGTTTCTATTACTTAATGCTTTAAACCCTCACATTTTTTATATAAAAAGAATTTATTTGAGATTCGAATAATCTAAAGATTTTTAAAATTATGTCATTCAAGAATATTCTAAAATGTTGAAGTCTATCTTCCTTATAGGGAGTGAATCAACATGCATGAAGATGGAAGATGGCAATTCAAACAGTGGTGGGAAGATAGAATCTGAGACAGGGTTAAGCCACAGCACCAGGACTGAACTATTTATACCTGGATTTCACTTGATGTTGGTAAAGTATTCACCCCTGTGATTAAGCCACTGCAAGAACTCCTTTTCATTATGTACAGTTTAACATGATCCTAACTGACACAAAATTGATGGATGAAGGAAATAGAAAAAGTGCAAAGGTTCCCCATGCAAACTAAAAATATAAACTTTTCTCATGAACAGGACTCTGCTGTTCTTACTATCTTCCTTTGTCATTGCAATGTTGTTTTGCTAGTTTTCTCTTACCAATATTTTAGCTGTCCCTTTCCTGTTTTCTTTGCTATTCTATCTCCTGCTTGATCCTTGAGGTTTATGGTAGACCCTTACAAAAATAATCCTTAGTGCATCATGTGTCTTTGTGTCTATATTTATGTGTAGTTCCTTCCCACATTGACTGAAATTGGCCATGTGATTTTCTTTGACCAGTGTGATATTAGCAACACCATTCAAGCAGAGGTTTGAAAAATAATGATCATTGAGGGTTGCCTTTTCTTTTGCTGTTTTTAGAAACAATTCCCCATATAAAAAAAATCCCAGGGTAGCCTGATGAAAATGTGTAGCATGGGAAACAGCTAGAACCAATTGCCAATTGGATGAGTGAGCTATTTAAAAATATCCAGACCAGGGGCCACTGGGTGGCTCAGTGGGTTAAAGCCTCTGCTTTCAGCTCAGGTCATGATCTCAGGGTCCAGGGATCAAGCCCCGCATCGGGCTCTCTGCTCAGCAGGGAGCCTGCTTCCCCCTCTCTCTCTGCCTGCCTCTCTGCCTACTTGTGATCTCTCTCTCTGTCAAATAAATAAATAAAATCTTTAAAAAAAAATATCCAGACCAAGACAAAGTGCTGAGTAAAATCAGTTGAAACCAGCCAAAAAACTATCTAGCTGAACTCAATCCAAATTACCATCACAGGTGAATATAAATAAGTAAAACTGTTAATTTTAAAGCTACTTAGTTTTGGGGTGGTTTATCACATGGATAAATGATACAAATTTCGGCAGTATTCTCTTTCCATCACTCTCAAACTCTCAAATGGCTATCATCAAACTATACTTCTTTTCTATTCTCTAGACTCTCATTTCCAACTCCCTTTTCAACATCTCTATGGGAATGTTACCTATACAGGGACTTCAAACTAAACATATTCCTAATCTCCCTTATGGATATTCCTAAATCTGCCTTAGCTCCCATTTCTGCCCCCTGCATACCTCTTATACCAATAACTCAATGAATAGATCAAATAAGAAATTGGGGCGCCTGGGTGGCTCAGTGGGTTAAAGCCTCTGCCTTCGGCTCGGGTCATGATCTCAGCGTCCTGGGATCGAGCCCGGCATCAGGCTCTCTGCTCAGCAAGAAGCCTGCTTCCTTCTCTCTCTGCCTGCCTCTCTGCCTACCTGTGATTTCTCTCTGTCAAATAAATAAATAAAATCTTTAAAAAAAAAAAGAAATCTATAGGTCATAACTTTCCTCTGTATTGTTGTTTCACATTTTCAAATGACTATATTCTATCAATTTTTCATGAATGAGCTCTTTAATATCCAGTTGTCTTTAACTCCATTGCCACGACATTGTTAGAACAGGCAGTTAGTTAGGTTCCAAGAGGATGCCTTGAGGTCAGCAACTAGGAAGTTGTGACCAGCTATTGGAAACATCAGAATTCTGTTCTGACAGCACTCCACAAGAAACCAGACCAAACCAGACAGGCCCAAGATGGAGGGTGCCATGACAGGAAGCCCCCAACCAAATCAGGAAGAAAAAGCCTGAAACCCTGTTTCCCCACTCCAAGTAATGAATATTCTACCCCTCGTTAACAAATGATATTGAGCCTTCAGCATCTCCTTCAGGTCTGGTTGGGTCAAGGTTGCAGGACCCAGAATTTCCCCAGTTCATCCAACACCACCATCCAAGACAAATTCATCTCTCTCTCTCTCTCTAACTGTAGAAAAAAGTTCTGCCTATTCAATTTGCATAGAACTTTTATTTCCTCTTCAATCCACTCTGCAAACCCTAGCAAAATTAATATTTCAAATGCAGACATAATTAAATAATACTGCACTATATTCCCACTGTCTTCGAATTAAACAAACCATATATTCATATGATTGTGAAGTTTTTACCTGAGAATTTCCCTGTTCATTCCTACAGCATAAATTTCTGTCACTCTCCTCTCTCTGTATTTTCTAATTTAAGCCATATTAAACTTCTTTCATTGCTTTTAAGGCATCACATTATTTTCTATGTATCTTTGCTTTTGTGGTTATGCAATTTTATCTCCAAAAAAAAAAAAAAAGCCATCCTCTCTCTCCATCAAGATCTGTTTTGTCTATCTTTCCTGCTCAGATTAAGCATCATTCCATTCAGGAGACTTTCAATGATAACTCCTCCGACTTTGGGTCATGCAGATTACCCTTATTTTGCATTTCAAAGAGTGGTGTGATGGAAAATACTTAAAACCAGCTGGGGGGTAGGAGTAAAAAAAACAAAATCTAAGCAAATAAGTTTTTATTTTAGCATTTGTTGATTTTTACAGGTTAAATAACCCTACCATGGTTTTCAAGTAGCATAACATCAACTGATCAGCAAAATTCCCCCCAAACAAAAAATACAACCTGACTTCAGAAGCTATTGCATAGCATACCAGCTCCAGCACCACACTTTCTGTGGAGTTCTACATTTCTGTTAGGATGCCCAGTGCACTGTCAAACTGAAGATCCCATGGAATCAAGATCCATCTCTTCCTTTTCACTTCTGTATTTCCAGTGGATGGCTGAGCTCAAACCATAGGATATAACTCACAAAAATGTACTGAGTGCAAGAAAAGAAGGAATGTATAAATGTACTGAGTGCAAGAAAGAAGGAATGTATAAATGTATAAATGTTGAGGCTTCCAGGTTTCCACATACTTAGAGGGCTAGATAGAGGACTGAAAGTAAACATCCACATGCTTCTGTTCTGGACCACTCACATAAGTATACTTGGAAAAGAAATTGAAATTAATTTATATAGCTTGAAAATGCTTAGCTGGTGACTCTGATTCAACAAGTGTTAAAATTCATTGTTTTAAAATTATGTATCTTGAGTATATACATATTGGTCAAAAGAGGTGGCATTGAGGAAATATTTAAGACAATTTTTAAACGATAATATGCAAGAGCTTTTGTATGCATGACTATTTTTTTGTATGCATGACAGTTAAAACAACTGAGCTTCACAGAGATATAGTTGCACACCTAGTTAAGAGGGAAAGAAAAAATTGGAACTAAATGATGATGGATGAGTAACCCAGTCTCTTTCATTTGTAGTCTTAAGTATTTGGAATAAAATGATCTTGATTACTGTAGAAAAGTTGCTTAAACAAGTATAATTTACTGGAGATTGGCTATAGAATAGGAAGTCAACAGGAGATTCAATGAGTATAAGCACATTTTAGAAGCTTTGGGAGAATAATTCCAAGAGAATTGCACATGATTTGAGCCCCCAAACTGATGCTGAGGTATTTAATGGCCATGCTTGCAAGTTAAATGATAGTTTTGTTAATGAACAGTAAAACTATTATTTACTAAATTACCATATTTTCATGATTCTAAGATGAACCTTTTTAATTTTCATGCCTCTAAAATTCATATACAACAAGTAAAATACATTGGATTATAATTTAATTGCAGCATTTGCTTCCATTTTAGTAATACACACAAACAGGGGCATCATCGATCTAATAAATGATAACAATGGTATTATGTCATAGTAGATATCATTTTACACACAGGAGATAAAATTACAAAAATGTTCTTTTTCAAAATCCTCATCCAGGATAGCAAAATGAAAGAATTAGAGGTAATAAATATTAGATTAAAATTAAAACAATAAGGTCAGGGGAACTGCAAATCTAATAATGGTGCTTAAAATAACACTTGTCTAGTTCCCCCTATGGCTTTAAGACAGGAGGGTAGGGACATTTAGAATATGTTTTATATATACAGTCACTTAAGTAGTCGACCTTTTTTGCCACATATTTATAACATTTGTTTTATTACACAGATGCAGACATAGACAGAGATAGGAGAGAAAGGTCTGAAATTAAGCTAAATGTTAAAAAGGAGAGGCATGAGCAATCAAGATAAGTAATATTTCTAAAAATGTGATCTGGAAATCATATCCATAATAATGACCTAGCATGCTTGTTCAAAATGAAGATTCTTTTGCTGAGACCCAAACCTACTGAATCACAAAATCTGTGGATGAGAACTAGAAGCCTTCATTTTTTAACAAGCTTTCTAGCAAGTTCTGTGCACAGTAGAGTTTGAAAAAACCTGTTTAGTAGGAAAGAGAAAAAAAAATAAGCCAAAAAATAAGATGAACATAGGATATTATACCATAATTTCAATCATACAATGGGAGCTTCCTGATAAGTAGGCTGAGTAAGCACTTGAAATTATAATGCTTTCTTATAAGAACAATTTTTTAAAGTAGTTACAGATCAATGGAATCATCAATAGCTGCTTAGCTCTAGAACAGAGGGCTAGATAATATTAAGCATATATGGTATTGAAATATTTGATGCAATGTAATATAAATTGTTGGTTTATTCTGAAAGATTTATATATTTTTTTTACATTTTTTACATTCTTTTTTTTTTTTAAAGATTTTATTTATTTATTTTAACAGAGAGAGAACACAAGCAGGCAGAGAGGCAGGCAGAGGCAGAGAAAGGAGCAGGCTCCCTGCCGAGCAGAGAGCCCGATGCGGGACTCGATCCCAGGACGCTGGAATCAAGACCTGAGCCGAAGGCAGTTGCTTAACCAACTGAGCCACCCAGGCGTCCCCATTTTTTACATTCTTTACCCAGGTTATAACCTATGTATTTTGTCAATGTGGAGCCATTTACAATACCATAATTCCATTAGGAAAAAAATGAACAATAATTATATGTGTTCCATTCTGTTATTAGCAAAGTTGTATTCATGTATTATAGAAAGGTGTTACAAATTTATTTGCTTAAAACTGAATATTAACAAAGTCAAGAGTGAACTTAATAGCAAGGAGTTATGTGTTAACTTGAACACATAAAAAGCACTAAATATATGTTATCTCTTAAAGAAACATAATGTGGTATACTGGAAAACAGAAATTAAAAATTGAAATTTGTCTTAATTAATTACATGTTTGCTTAACTACAAGATAGTATCTGAATTGTTATAACTTGTCTGCAAATTTTTGTTATAAAAAATGACAAGATAACCCTAATTTTCTTTACTCACCCTCAATTATTTTGGTTTTGTTTTGTTTTGTTTTATCACTTAGAAATTCTTTATTTTTTTTAAGATTTTTTAAATTTATTTAAGAGAGAGAGAGAAAACAAGAGAAGGAGGGAGGGAAAAATTGCATAAGTGGGGGGGGGGAGAGTGGGGGGGAGGCAAAGGGAGAAAGGAAGCAGACTTCCCAGTGAGAGGGGAGCCTGATGCTGGGATCCAACCCAGGACCCTGAGATCATGACCTGAGCCAAAGGCAGATGCTTAACAGACAGAGCCACCCAGGTGCCCCCCACCTAGTTAGTCTTTATTATTTACATATACCATTGAAATATTTTAATAAAAAATTACGTTGCCATCCTAATTTTGGAGAAATTAGGATTTTGGAGAAAACACAATAAAAATAATTTCAATGTAAATTTGCCATTCTTTAGATAAAAAATTTAATCTTTTTCTTTACCTAATTACATATTTTACTCTTTAAAATTTTGTTAGTAATAACATATTTACTGCATACATCCCATGTTTGGACAGAAATGAAAGACCTCCTCTAATTCAGAAGCTTTAAATTAACATAGACAACTTTTATTTGCCTCAATTTTATGTGAAGAGTCAAGGACAGAAGTGAAAACTAAGGCGGGGTTGGGGTAGAAAATAAAGTATCTTTGGTCTACATTTTCTGAGTGGAAGTTTGCTTGGTACCATATTTCTCTCTTATTTTCCTGATCAACTTCAAGGAGAAGAATATCATCTCAAGTCGAGATTATGCAAGAGTAACATATTAGCTATGAATTGGTTCAGACAGCTTTCTAACCATTGAAAATTGCTCAGAAATACATAAAAGCCATGATGTTGAAGGGAAAACTCTTTCTAAGCTTGCTATGTTCTTGATTTACAAAGTAGGGCAGCTAAAAAAATAAGTCAAAGTTTAAATAAATTGTGCCATTTCTACTTGTGCTTATTAAGCAGAATTCTTAAAAGAACAAGCCCACAGACATAAGAAAAATGACATTAGGACATAAATAAACATTATTAAATTTAAACAAATATAGTTTTTGACACTTACAGGAAACTGATTAAATATAGTTTCAAGCTGAAGTGAGTGCCGAAGTCATTTTTATAGAACTTTGCCCTTGCTGATGGTCCATGAAAGGCAACCTCCTTACACTGCATAATGTACACACACACATATGTACAAACATAAACACACAGAAAAGCACTTGAGTCTTGTAATCTTACTTTTTAACTTTCTGTTAAAAGATACTTTTCTTCTTTTCATGTCATTAGAGAATCTCACATATCTACATTGTCTTTACTACACTGAGCAAAATTTACCCTTCTATGGGGAATTCTTCTTTGTCTTATCAAAACAAAAAACCAATAAATAAAAAAGCAAAAAATAAGATCACTGGCACTTTTAATAATCCTCATAACATACTAGTCTTGCATGTCAAGAAGATAAATATTAATGTTATACTACTAGGTTAAAGTTCTAAAAAAATTCTGAAAAATCTTAATGCGTATTTTATATTTCACTTTCGATTTTTCCCTACAGAGATGTTCACCACCTCTTTTTAATCAAAAGAATAATAAACTACAAAATCCATTTTATAAAATGATGTTATTCCTGTCTGATTTGACTGACTCCATGTGATCACTCCAAAGTTGGTTCATGAGGAAATTATACCTTGGAACTGTCAAAGAAAAATTGTACCTAGTGGAGTTAAATGGGCAAGGAAGACTTTTTCAGGACTATTACAATCGGGAAAAGAGATTGAACCAAACTGCACTGAAACAAAAAGCGAGAATTTTTAAGTCCTGTGCGCTAATGGAAAAATACTAGAGAATCTTAAGAAAGAGATTGGTCATTATGATTAGGTCATCTGTGTGTGCTAATTGGCTCTTAAACTAGGCTCCTAGTCTCTCACAGAGAGTGGGATGGGATATCTTTCCTGATGATTACATTTCAAAGAGTTGGCTCCCAAGTTCTTGAAAGAAACATTAGTGGGTTACAAAACTCTACAGAGGGTGAGAGAAGATTTACATCTCAGAAGGGCAAAGAAAGAATTTATAATCAAAAGTTTTCTTAAGTAAATGTTCTAAGGAAAGGGAGGTTAGGAAGAAGCCTGTCTAAAGGTTTGTCAAGCTGAGGGAAACATTAAGGCCATCTTAGTCAAAATAGGATAGAGGAACACACCAGCTTCATTTACATACTGTGTCTGCTGAGAGAAAGCCAGAGGGAAAGTGAATCCATCTGAAGACATGGTGGATGCCTAAGCCTCAAAGTCCTTTTCCTCCAATGCTTCTCTTTTGTGAGTCAAATAGTTTTTCTTCTCCAAGAAACCTTTGAAATACTCCCTTTACTCTTCCCCTATTTGACTTAGGTGTCTTTTCTCTATGTTCCCAAGCAATCTAGCAGTATTTCTTTCAAAGTACTTATACTAGAAATGCAATTTTGGAGGTCAGTTTTGTCTTTCCATCAACCGTGAACATTTTTAGGGCAAGATACTGTGATTTTTTAAATCTCTTAATCCTCAGCAACAAGCAAAGTGTCACACATAGTAGGTACATATTAATAACTGCTGAATGAAGGAGACATAGTTCTTTCACATTAAATAGTTTAAAGTCAGTTAGGGTAAGGAGAATCAGAGAAGGACAAAGGGCTGTACAAAGTCCTTTAAACTGTGAGTCTTTAAACATTTATTCTGTTACTTTGAGCAGTAAGGCCAACCCTATTAGAGAGCATTATAAATGAAAAATATGCAAATGTTTAAAAATAGCCCAGTTTTAACGAGGATTATAACAAAATCGAATATGAGCTTAACTTTGAATTCACTGGCTTTTATGTTTCAAGTTAAATCCATGATACCATTTGAAACTATCTTTTGGAATGCAAATCAACACCAGTACTGCTGAGCCTTGTGAAAATTAATGAAAATAATAACAGAAAAAGCTTTACAATGTATACTGAATTCTGTTTTAACATAGTAAGTAGATTTAAGGAGGTCTTTATTATAATGATGATTAACTGATTGCATATGAATACAACCTTGTTTATCATTTCACTTATATATAAAATGGCTGTGTAATTTCTTTTTTTTTTTAAAGATTTTTTTATTTATTCATTTATTAGGAAAGAGAGAGAGTGAGAGAGAGCATGAGAAGGGAGAAGGTCAGAGTGAGAAGCGGACTCCCCATGGAGCTGGGAGCCGGATGTGGGACTCGATGTGGGACTCGATCCCGGGACTCCGGGATCATGACCTGAGCCGAAGGCAGTGGCTCAACCAACTGCGCCACCCAGGGGCCCCTGGCTGTGTAATTTCTAACAAGAACAATAAATAGAATGCAGTTTAGCTAGCCAACCAACATACCACTTATCACATTTTACCTAGGAGATTGTAAGAATGAATAACCTCAAATATTTCATTTGGTGGGAAAATATGCATTGTGTTCCAAATAAAATTTTAAAGATTTCAAAGATAATTTCAATATTTAAATAAGTAAAATCCATCGTTAATAATGTACAGAAAACCAATTATTTTTATGTAACTATTTTTGATAGAATTGAATTTTTTTCTCACACGTTGCCTTCCAGGATTTCACAGTAATTATAAATGATTTTAAAAATACACTTTATTTAAAGTGTTCTTTTATTCCAAACCCACTCTTTCATAAACATTTTAATTCAGTGCAATTTAACTCAGACAATGGGGCTATACTTCAACACATTCAATTTTGTTACTCAGTTTTATTTTAGACAAAAATTAAATTTGTATAAACTCTGGTTGTAAGGTGCTATATAATGCTCATCAATGGAAAAAAATCTTATAAAAAAGGGAGAGAGAGAGAGAGAAGGAATCTGAAACTACATAATTACAAACATAGAGCATACATCTTTCTTAGTTTTTGATTTTGAGATCTCTCACTAAATATTTTCTGATATTAAAAATTTTAGATATCAACATTTCAATGGTTTTCTATTATTCCATGCAATAAATAAATAATACCTAATTAAAGATTATATTATTGCCGGAAATTTATTAGTATGTGTCCATTAATACCACATGTTAACATTTACATAACTGATAACAAGTGAGTGACAGAAAGCTCATTAAATAGTCTGAAACAATGAGGGCAAAAGCAGTACAATTACACAGTGGTTAATTCTGTAATTCAGCAACACCATGGCATCCCTTCTGTGCCCTGTTTTGACCTTCAGATTAGAAGAGTAACGATGTAGTTATAGACATTATATGCTGATAGCTGCATCCACCAGTTTAAAATATTTCCAGCAGAAAAAAAAAAGAAAAAGAGTACATCTATTTCGTCTTCCTTCAGAGGTTATAACAAAGAACTTCCCAGAGCTCCTGATGACTTCCTTTTACATTGCATTAATGATGACCATACCCAGTGCTACTTTTTCAAGTGAATGACTCTAAAATAACTGATTTAGGATAAGACTCTTCACCTGGAGTAGGACAGAGATATAGAATTTACAAAGGGCTATTAGGAGAAAGGTAAAAAAATCACAATTCTGCTATGCATTTCTTGTCATCTTCAATTTGGAGGATGCTCTAAGTATTTTATAGACAAATTTTATCATAGACTGTAGGGCTGTCATAAATATTAAATATGACAAGTTCAGACATTTATTTACACAAGTCAATAGAAATTGAAATATTAATATTTTATTATACAAAATGGAAGAATTTTCAAGGAAACTAATATTTGTGAATTCTATGTTCCACCTGGTTGTTTGTAGGGTTCATACAAATAACAGTAAATAACTAATTTATCCATAATAGAATACATTTGATATTAATAAACATAATTAATTTATTCATATTTCTGAAGGCCCTTATTAAAAATACTTTTATACCAAAAATAGGTTTACAATGAAAAAATGATTCTTGTCCAGTTGGGTGAAAAAAGGAGTGTTAGTATGTCTCAGATTTATAAAACAAGTATGTATATATATCTTTTTTATAATTGTATATATGTTTTAAAGTATTAAATTTATGACAAATTTTCTGAGCACGTCCTGAATTCATGAGGTCCTATTGTAACTTTTTTAAGTAATGGCAAAAATCAGTAATAACAAACATTGTTTTAAGAATTATGTGTGATATAAATTATATTTACATTACTTGGAGAGTAGTAAAGCAGAGTCCTATATTCACAAGTTGAGTGAGGTAAGAATAATGTTTGTATTAGTTTCTCAAATAATCCACTAAAGTTCTTCTACCTTACCTGAGAGAACACTCCATAAAACTGAAAGATTTGCTACAGATTTTGTTATTTCAACTTTTGAACTCACAATCAAGTTGAAATATTTACCAGTTATAAATTCAGTTATGTAAATTACATGGAAAAGAGTCATTAATTGGTGCACAATGATGTGTTTATTTTTAAAAGATGCTCTAGGCAAATTACTTGGATTTATATTGCTTATAGAATAAAAGCATGAAGTAGAAAAGTAAATAGTAATTGTCTTGATTTTTCTATAAAACACAAACAAAGAAGGTTGAAACAGGAAGCATACATAAATAATTCCTTTTATCTCCTCAATATGATGTTTACTTCTTACCCTTCCACAAGCTGATGTTAATAAGGAAAAGAGAGAGAGGGAGAAATGCAGTGTGTGGTGATTCTTCTGGTTTTGTCCTTGGAACTAAAAATCGGGTGCTGCTAATCTGTAGGTTACAACAACCTACCTGGATATTTCTCTAGTCAATTCAGGCATAATTTAAAAATTCTAGTAAATTTTGAACTACTTCTTCATTAAATTCAGCAAAGTACTTGGGTATTACAGCTACTCTAGATTTTAAACAGATAATAAAGGCATTAATAAACAATTTTAATGCAAGGCTGACCTGAGAAATAGGAAACCGGATGACCCTATAAACATTCTGAAAAATGAATTCATAATTAGAAACTTTCACACAAGGGAAACTTCAGACCCAGATGCCTACACAAGTGAATTCTATAAAACATCTGACAAAGAAATGTTGCAAATCCTACACAAACATTTTTAGAAAATAGAGAAGGAGGTAAATAAATGACTTCTCTTGTGGAAATTGATGATAAATTTTCCACCAGTAAAAGTATATATCCTTTAAAACCCTTCCAGATACACAAATAAAATGGAAGATCATTTCACAAAAGCTCTCTGATTCTATGAAATACCAACCACTATTAAAACTTTTAAGGTTCTATGGAAGATGAAGAAGAGAGATCTAGATGCTAGAAATATAAAAGGCAAATAAAATGGACAGTGGAACGTAAGTGCAAAAGCGGAGCCTAAGAGCAGAGAGGCAAGCATATAAGCACCAGGTGGACATTCCTCCACTATCTGTGCCATATTTCTGCACCCATACATCATCCAACCTCCATGGAAAACTGTTCATAAGTTTCTTATAAACTTATATATATACTTACCATGCAGCTGAGAAATTTGATTCCGAGGAATTTATACACAAGAGAGGAAAACCTATGTGCATATAAGAACATGTGCAAAGATTCATAGGAGCTTTATTCACAATATCCAAAACTTGGAAAACTTAAATTCATCAGCATGTAAGTGGATAAAAAGTGGTGATCGATCCATACAATGGGATACCATTCAGCAATAAAACGTAATGCACTAACTGATACAAATAATGACATGGACAAACCTTAAAACCATAACACTGAGCCACAGAACCCAGAAGCAAATACATTTTCCATAATTCTGTTTCTATGACACTTAGAAAATGTTTATTAAATCTAGGGAAATAGAAAATCTAGGGAAATCTAGAAATAGAATAGGGAAATCCCGATGTAGGGCTTGATATCATGACTTCCATGTTTGCCTGAGACAGATGGTATTGGATCCAATGATTGCCAAGGGGACCAAGATAACTCTTAGGGACAAAAAACAGTTCTACATCTTGGTTTTGGGTGGCTACATCGATTTACATATTTATGAAAATTCATCAAACTATACACTGAATATTAGTTTGTTTTATAGTAGGTAATGACAACTGACTACAACTGATGTTTAAAAATAAATGTATTTTGACACAGAAAATAACAAGAAAATACACAAAAAAATATTATAGCAGAAATCAAAGGAAAAACTCTGTACCGGTATGGATAACGAATAAGAAAAATAAAATATATAAGAAAAATACCAATTAAAAATGATAAAAAAGTAAAATGTTTTCAGATAATATCATTAAATTTATTTATAAATGTATTTATACCATTTAAAATAGAAAACTACGTGCTACTCTTTGAAAGAAAACATTTGCCATACCTACTTCTCACATATGACTTGATCCAGAGTATTTAACAAAAATTAATAAAAAGAAGACAGCCCAATACAATTTGGACAAATGGTTTGAGCAAGTATTTCATAAAATATGATATATAGCTATTATGTGCATAAAAAGAAGTTTATTTATCATTATTTATCAAGAAATGGAAAGTAAAAGCACAATGAACTCCCAATAAACATCTGCTGGAATGGCTAATTTAAATGGAATAACAACTTCAAATGTCAGGCATAAGAATCAATTTGACTCTCATTTTGCTATTGGGAGTGTAAATGTTGTAACTACTTTGTAGAACACGTTGGCATTTTCTTATAAAGTTAAACATACATATCATATTACCAACTATTCCACTCAGAGTATTTAAAGATAAATGAAAGAATATATTCACAGTAAATACTTGTGCAGGATATTCATAGCAGTGTTAATCATAAGAGGCAAAAATATAATAACCCAGGTCTATGAACAGGTAACTGGCTAAACATCTGTTCATACATTTGCCCATTTGAAGACCACTCAGTGGTAAAACTAATCAAAATATGTAAACAAAAGAATAAATCTTTGAAATATTTTATACTGAGTTAAAAAACTCGTGCACAGGAGAAAAGATACAGTGTGATTTTATTTATTTGAAGTTTTAAGACAGGTGACAGTGGGTAGATAATGATAGAAAGCAGATCAGTGGTGCTGAATGCAGCTTTGACTACAAACAGTACAGCCTTGGGCTCTATTTTGATTAGTGTGGTTGTTACACACATGTATCCATTGTCCAAGCTAATCTAATGTGACATTAAAGTGTGTTTTGTTTCCTACAAAATAGGCCTTAATTTAAAAATTAAAAGAAATAATGAATAAGAAAGAAACAAGTGGAGAAAAACAGGTTAAGTGTTTTCATGGAAAAAGATGTGATTAAATATATGCAAAAAATGAAACATAAAAAATGGATTATTTATGGGAATTTATGTGGAGAACAAGAAACATGATTTTTTAATTTGTTTATTGATTGATTTTATACCTGAAATTATGATAAAATGTGTAAATGTTTTCCTAGAAAATAATTAAGAGAATCTATTTTTCTTCTGTTTTCTGTTGAGATATGCTAGAACCTGGATTATTTAACTCAGAGAAGAGAGGTGGCTATTGAAGATGTATTTTTAAGCGAAATCTCTTCAATAAATAGCTCTGAGGGATCTTGTCTGAATTGCCATACATAATCCCTAGAAAACACAGCAGGTTAGCCTGCTGCTACCATAAAATATTTTGCAACATAAGAGGTGTATATAAGTAAAACAGATGATTATCAAACAAGTGAGTAGAGCTTTGATGATACTGTCCTCCAGGCTCGTCAAATAACAGCCAACTGAAATAACATGTGGACATTAAATCTCAACATATCATCTAAACAATTTGCTGTAATCTAGAGTAATGCTGACAAAATAATTTTGTAATTATTATGAAGTTACAAAATTTCGAAGTAACAAATACTTTTTTAAAAGTTGGATATTTTGTTTTAGTGAAATATACTGTGAGACAGTTTCCTTCCAAAACAACTTCTACTTAACTTTTATCAGAACACAGAAACTCAATTTTTATAAGTTACAAGTGTATATTTCATTTAAAACTAATATTTATGACTCAAATAAATTGGATCATATAATGTTAATGAAATTAGCATGAGGCAAATTAGAATTTTCATACTAGTTATAAATATACTAAATATTTAAGTCTTTATTTCTCACTGAAGTGGGCTTATTTCCATTTCATTTCCATCAAAATTAATTATTTGTCAAAAGTACAAATTAATGCATGATGTATACTACTATGACATTTTAAAAATGTATATTTTACCTAATAGGTATGAAAATTAATTAATAATTTTATAATATTTCTTTTAAAATATGCAACATAGGAAAAAATATGCAACAAAGGTTATACTTGATTTTAATATTAATTAACATTTATTTAGTACTTTTTCTATGTCATACATTCTGTACCAGTTTTCCCATTTGAAGCTTATGATAACCCTTAGCATAATTATAATGATATTCCATACTTTCCAAATGAGGCATGTGAGGTTCAGACTTAAGGAACTCATCTAAGGTCAGTACGTTGGCCCTTGACGTCAGAGTCTGTTCAAAGATGCTCCCCAGGTGACCTACTGTCAGGTTTTGTGTGAACCCCAAATTCCCACTCTTATTTACTCCCTCACATTGTCTACACCACCACATGAAGAGTTTAGATTTATGAATTCCAAGTGCATGGCACCCCACTGACTGCCTACACCTTCATTGTCTTTCTTCTGTCAGATAGCAAGTTTCTTTGCCTGTTTCCAAATCAGAAATTATGAAGTGACTTACTCAGAAGTAAAAACCAAGGATCTCCCTAGATAAGAGCACACTGATGGGGGAGCAACTTAGATAATATTTATATCTATAATTTTGAACATAAAGTAATGACAAATGGGTCCGATAATGTTTGAGAAAGTTTAATATTTCCCTGGTGCCAATGGGCCTTCTTTTCAGAAGAAGGAAGAACAATCATAATAGATTGGACCCTCTCTCAAATATATCACCATGACAGAGAACAGGCTCAAGTCTATAGGAATTTATGATGCTGATGGCAGCTTATCCTTTAAAAAAAATCATTTATTTATTTTGGAAAGAGAGAGAGAGTATGAGCAGAAGGGGCAGAGGGAGAGGGAGAGAATGTCAAGCAGCCTCTATGCTGAGCTTGGAGCCCGATGTAGGGCTTGATATCATGACTCTAAGATCACAACCTGAGCCAAAACCAAGAGTCAGATGCTTAACATACCGTGCCAGCAAGGCACTGCCAGATTGTGCTTTTTTATCTATTTTGTTGTTACTGTATAAAACTGCACCTGATTTTTGGATGCTGATTTAATGTCCTACAACTCTATTGAATCTGTTGATTAGTTCTAACAATTTTTTTGGTTGAGTCTTTATGATTCTCTATATAAAAGCAAGAGGGGATTTGGGTGGAAGATGAAGAAAAAAGATAAAGGGAATTAAGAGGTACAAACTTCTAGTTATAAAATAATAAGTAAAGAAGATGAAAAGTACAGCATAGGGAATACAGCCAATAAGATTGTAATGGTGATAGATAGTGACTACAGTTATGGTGAGGACTTGGTAATGTATAGAGTTGTTGAATCAATATGTTGTACATCTGAAACCAATACAACATTGTATGTTAATTATACTTCAATTAAAAAAATAAACAGATTATATCATCTGCAAACAGAAACAATTTTATTTTTTCCTTTCTGATTTGATGTGTTTTTTTTTTCTTATCTGATTGTTCCAATTAGGACTTCGTATACTATGGCGAATGAGTGTTGACACTGGATACTTTTGTCTTGTCCCTGATCTTAGAGGAAAAGCTTTCAGTATTTCACTACTGAATATGATATTAGCTACAGTTTTATCATATATAGCCTTTATTATATTGAAGCATTTTCTTCCTATATAAAATTTGTTTAAGATTATTATCACGAAAAGATGTTAGCAAAACAAATTCAACAACATATTAGAAAGGATTATATACTGGGGCCTCGGTGGTGCCGTAAGTTAAACATCCAGTTCCAGCTCAGGTTTTGATCTTAGGGTCTTGAGATCAAGCCCCATGTCTGGCTCCATGCTCAACATGGAGCCTACTTAGGACTCTCTTTTCCCTCTGTGTCCCCCTGCCCCATGCTCTTTCTCTCTCTCTCTCTCAAATAAATAAATAAATCTTAAAAGAAAAAGGATCTTATACTTTGATCAAGTGAGATTTATCCTTGGGATACAAGGATGTTTCAACATACACAAACAAATAAATATGATATGCCATATTAATGGAATGAAAGATAAAAATCATATGATCATCTTAATAAATGCATAAAAAATTGACAAAATATAATATCATTTTATCACAAAAACACCCAAATTGGGCGTACTACATTTTGCAATAAAGACATTGTTAGTCTTCCAACTTTGTTCTTTTGAAAGTCCTAGATCTTTTCCATTTCCATGAGTTTTGAGTAGGTTTTCAACTTCTCCAAACAGAATGATGGGATTTTTATTGAGATTATTTTGAATTATAGATTAGGGAGAATTGATATCTTGATGATATCAAGCTTCTGACCCATACACCTGGTATAGGTCTCCATTTGTAAATGAGATCTTTAGTTTTTATCAGAGGTATTTTGTTATTTTCAGGGTTAACATCTTTGTTAGATTTATCCGATGTTATTTCATATTTTAAATGGTATTTTAATTAGTGTTATTTTATAAATTTCACTTTTTGATTATTAATTTTGATTATATAGTAATACATCTGATTTTTGTATTAATCTTGTATCCCAAAATACCTTGCAAAATGCACTTTTCAGTTCTTTAATCCCATGACATTTTTTGTATAGACAAAGAGGTCTTAGGTCTTCTACATATAAAAAAACTCTTAGTTCTTATTTTTCTACCTGTATGCCTTTTAATTCTTTTCTTACCTGATTACCATGGAAAAAACCTGCAACTCAATGTTGAATAAGTGGCATTGTTATGCTGTTCCAGATCTTAGAGAGAAGCATTCAGTCTTCACCAAATTGTCTGAAGTCAGCTATGGATTGTTCATAGATGTAATTAATCAGGTAAAAAGAAAAAAAAAAAGGAAAAGAAAGAAAAAGAAAGTTTCCTTCCATTTCTAGTTTGCTAAGCATTTTCATCAGGAAGAATGTTGGAGTTTGTCATTGCTTTTTCTGTGTTTATTGAGATGATAACACAGTTTTCTTTTTTTAGTGTGCTAATATGGTGAATTGTCTTGATTAACTTTACATGCAAAGTATAATACCCACTTGGTCATGATGTATTATCCTTTATGTACAATATCATTTTATAAAGATATATAATATATACTAAATATTAAACTATACTTATTTATTAAATATTAAAATAGATTTTTAAAAATCTTATTACCAATGTATTTATTATGATCTTTGCTAATGATGAATTATTACTTGTTTAGTTTATCTAAAATGTCTTCACCTTCAGTGGTATAGAATTCTTGGTGAACATACTTTTTTGTTTTAGCACTTTTAAAAATGTTGTTCTGCTGTCTTCCTGAATTATTTCTGGTGAGAAATCTGCTAAGAAGTACTTTTTTTTCCTTTTGGACGAACATTTAAGAAATTTTTTATTATTGGTATTGAGCAATTTGTTATGCAACTTTGAGTAATTTTCATGTTGCTTGTGTGTTAGATTCATTGAACATTTTGATCTGTGAATTTATAGTTCTCATCAAATTTGGATACATTTTGGCCCTTATTCTCTCTTGGCTCTCCCTGGACTTTCAGGTCAATTCTCAACTCTGTGAGTTCCCCAGAACTCTGAATTTCTCCTCCCTGCCCAAGACTTGGAAGTTCTCTCAAGGCAGTAAACTTGGGCGAATGTAGGGCTCACTTTATTTGCTTTTTGTCTCTAAATGATCATTGCAATTAACTGCCTGATGTTCAGTGTCTTGAAAAGCATGGTTGTAGATATTTTGCCTATTCGGTAGTTATTTAAAATGGCTGGATGAATCTCACCCCTGTGAGCTCATTTTGTCCAGAGATGGCAAGGTATAACTTTAAAGGTATACTCAGCTATACTTCAGGTTATGTAAGTAAGACACATTAAAGATTATACAAACCCAAACTCTCTGGTCTATTGATTTAGCAAAAACCAAATGCACAAACAAAAACTGAGTTTTTTAATGAAAGTAATGAGGTATAACAATAAAATCTCAGTATGTCATTGACTTGAAAGAATGAAGTTTTACTGCTCACTTGTTCAAAATAAAATACAGGTTAGGTGACCCCCAGACTATCTTGTAGTTTGCAAAATATAACCTTGTTACTCAAAGTGAACTCCATGAGCCAGCAACAATAGCATCTGAGAGCCTGTTAGAAATGTACAATCTCACACTATGGCTATATGAACATTAAGTCTAGGAAGCACGTTTTTATTATAAGTACATTGCTTACAAAGTTGCTGAATCAGGGTACTCCACAAAAAACTTTTAATGACCTATTCTGGAAGTGTCTTCCACCATTCCCACTCATCCAGTTGGCCATTAACCCAATCACAAGACTTCAATCCATATGCAAAGAAGGCTAGGGATTGTAAAGTGACAAACTGATCTTTAGAAGTTTGACTAAAGATATCACACCTATCTACTTGGTTAATCATTTTAATATGAAAGGAGCCTAAAGTTTATGTTGTGCTTAAATATGTAGATTTTTTTTAAAGATTTATTTTATTTATTTGAGACAGAGAGAGAGAGAGAATGAGAGGGGAGAGGTCAGGGGGAGAAGCAGGCTCCCTGCAGAGCAGGGAGCTCAATGTGGGACTCCATTCTGGGACTCCAGGATCATGACTTGAGCCGAAGGCAGTTGCTTAACCAACTGAGCCACCCAGGCACCCTAAATATGTAGATTTTTTAAAATATGCAATTATTAAACTCTAAATGTACATACACAATGGAATACTTGTCTGACTCTTCCTTCTATAAAATTGATCATGCATAGCTCAATTAAGAGCTTCATTTATCCTATAGAGAAAATATAGTTTTCCAGTCTTACTAATCATTTTCCAGGCCCAGACTATACTAAAAGGAGCAATTTGGGAAACTGTGTATACATCTCCACAGGGTAACAATGACAAACCATAACAATTCGCAATTGAAAACCAAAAGAGAAAAAAAAAGTTAAAAAAAAATAATGGAACGTATAGGGGCTCATGAGTGGCTCAGTCAGTTAAGTATCCAACTCTTGTTTTCAGTTCAAGTCATGATTACAGGGTCATTTGATCAAACCCTGTATAAGGCTCCACACTCAGCAGGCAATCTGCTTAAGTATCCTTCCTCTCCTGCTGTCTCTTGCCTCCCCACCACACACTCTTTCTAAACAAACAAACAAACAAACAAATAAATAAATCTGTAAAAAAAGTAATAAAATATGTGAAGATTGGCATTATTTTGTATAAGGACAAAAAAGGAAAGAACCAACAAACTACTACATACATACCTATTTACTACATATATATTTTCATAAGGTCAAAAAAAAAAAACCCACCAACTGCTATATACAATCCTTTGATTCTACACAAAAAGGATTTAATATTCAAAAGTAAATGTGACAAAATTAAAAAAGTAAAACTCATTAAGCATAGACTATCCTCCTTAAAAGACCATTGATATTTGTACACAATTTTATAAAAACACTCAAAAGTCATCTGTATAAATGTTTAACCTAGCTTTGAAAAATATAGATTACACTAAAGAACATAGTTGAATATCTTTTAAGAAAAAATCAATTTTTCTTAACTACTGTATGCTTGGAGTGATAAATTACAAAATAGCAAATATTATGTTTATAAAAAGTAAAATAAAATGTAAAAAGTGAGTATTCCACATCTGTATTTTAATAGAATTCAAGAATAACTTTTTTTAGATTAAATACAATTAGAGTCAAGCTCTAAATTCATATAAAAATTATATTAGTGCACAGTATGTTTTATTGACTACTCTCTCTGTTAGTAGACAAAATAATATTAATCATGGGTAAGCATATAAATTAAATTTTCCTTCAATTCTTATATAAGAAAAAAATTAAGCATTAATTAAAAAGTTATGATTTTATAGGACTTTTATTTATTTATTTTGCATTGCTTTTAAGTGTGTCAAGGAGAGACAATGAACTAGGGTGAAGAAAAGGAAAGAAAGAGCATTTATTAGCATTCACTTTAATAAATTATTATAAACATTTATACCAGAGAGTAACCATGTAAATTAAATAATATTGATCAGTTGCTATTGTAATTCATTTCCATACATGAATTTGTGTTTAGATGCCGGTTTTAAGTATTTTTAAATCTGCTGAGTATATAACATTCTTGTATAATATACTCTGAGGACATCATATTCATAATTATCTAGAGCTCCTTTTATTTAAAAATCCCTATTATTTGTGATTTAATTATTAATAAATCATTATATAATATTTATTTTAAAGAACACTAGGGTTAATAAAATTTCCTCAGCTATTATGTCATTTCATTGTATAAAAATTTTATTTTATTTAGCAAATTTACGTGTTATTGAAATGATGTTTCTATTGCTTGCAATTACTTGTAGAAACAGAATATTACCAGTCTCATTATTTGCACATGTGGCAAGTAAAAGAATATCTTTATAAAAGAATAGAAAAAATAACTATAAAACCACTAGTATATAACACTGGAAGTCTGCATGGTAATAAGCCAATTTTTGTGGAAATGAACTCATTAATGCTAAATTTTTGCTGACTTCCAACTGATCGGAGAACTGCTTTACAAAATTCAAAAGGCACTTCATGAATTGTAAAAGATATGAGAAGAAAGGGAATGAACCGACCATAACCAGGCATATTTTACTCATTTGGCTCCCAACAAACTCCTATCTAATCTATAGCTGTGATCTGAGGAAAAAAGTGAGTAGAATTGATGAGGGTGACAGAGGGTTCCATCAGAATGACACGAAAGCTTGTTGAGCAATGTAAAGCAGTTTAGAAGTGAAGTACAGCTGGGCTTTGATTGTTTATTAGATTTTATTTTGGCTTTCCTTGCACTTGTAAGCTTTCCACATATTATTTATAAAGATGTCAATTTGTCCTAAGTGAGCTTTAGACAGTGGAAAAGGCAAACTGAAAAACAAAATGGAATGTGAAATAGATAGATATACGATAGACATTGGCCAAGGGGAAAAATGTTTCTCATGTTTGATTAGAGTACTTATCCAAAATATCATTTAAAAATACTTGATAAAATTTCTAATAGTCTATAAACATCCATAGTTTTATTTATTTTTTTATTTGACAGAGCAATCGAGGCAGAGAGGCAGGCAGAGAGAGAGGGGAAAGTAGGTGCCTCATAATTTTAGAAACAAAAAAAGAACTTATTTAAGTAAAAAGTACTTATCAAAGAGCTTGATTTTTAAGGCAACAATTATTTTTACTTAAATAACCTTGAACCTGAATGGTTCACTTAAAAGCACCTGGCAAGTCAACACATATTTGGCATGGAACTCAAATATGGGGTTTTCAATATTGGAATAAAGCAACCAAAATTTGATTTTTCCTTTTCAGTTTACCTATAAAGTGTCATATCACATTATTCATCTGCTATAATTATTCACAACATATTTTCTGAAAGAAGCAGACTCAGACAAACCTAACTATATTCTTTTGTTTGTGTCTGAAGTATAACTGATTTAAAACTGAGGGAAGAAAACTGCCTTCCAAACTGAAGATATGCTGAGTTAAGGGGTAAATACAGTTTTTACTTATTGTTTAGATTCCAGACACCTCAAAAACTATATGCTACAGTTAAAAGTAAGATGGCAAAGATAAAAAAAATTATTGAAGCAAAAGCCAATGCAAATTTCAAGTAATAAATTACAGCTATAAGAGAACTATTCTACAACAGGAGACCTATTAAAATCAAATTCAGGACTTATACAAAGCTACTAAAATTATCAGAAAAACCAAACATGGACCAGAATGTTTCTGGGAATTAAGTTGATGAGACAAAATTTTTTGCAATGGATACCTTTCTATTTTCTACAATACATAGACTAAAAATGCAAAATACCTTATCTAATGGCATGCACAAACAGAATTGAAACAGAAATGAGAAAAATGACTCATGGAAACCAAAAAATTAAGCTAACTAAAAAAGGAAATTCAATTAGTTTTTCCTTTTTTTAGCATCAATTTATTGATTGTTAGTTTGTTCCCTTTTGATCCATCAATATGCCACACTTCAGAAAAGAGTAACTAAGGGGCGCTTGGGTAGATCAGTCAGTTAGGGGGCTGCCTTCACCTCAGCTCATGGTCCTGGGGTCCTGGGATCAAGCCCTTGTGGGGCTTCCTGCTCACTGGGGAGCCCGCTTCTCCCTCTCTCTCTGCCCCTCCCCTTCCCCCCGCCCTCGCTTGTACACTCTCACTCTCTCTCAAATAAATAAATAAAATCTTCATTTTATTTTTATTTTTTATTATGTTCATTTAGCCAACATATAATACATAAAATACAGTTTCTGATGTACAGTTTTTGATGTAGTGTTCAACAATTCTTTAGTTGCGTATAACACCCAGTGCTCATCACAACACGTTCACTCCTTAATACCCATCACCCAGTTACCCCAACCCTCCCCCCTCCCTTCTGTAACCCTCAGTTTGTTTCCCAGAGTCCACAGTCTCTCATGATTTCTTCCCATACAGTTTTCCCTCCCTTCCCCTGTGTTCCTCTGCACTATTCTTTATGTTACACATATGAGTGAAACCATATGAAAATTGTCTTTCTCTGCTTGACTTATTTCACTTAGCATAATCCCCTCCAGTTCCATCCATGTCAATGTAAATGGTAAATATTTATCCTTTCTGGTGGTTGAGTAATATTCCATTGTATACATGAGCCACATCTTCTTTATCCATTCATCTGTTGAAGGACATCTTGGCTCCTTCCACAGTTTGGCTGTTGTGGACATTGCTGCTATGGACATTGGAGTACATGTGCCCCTTCTTTTCACTACATCTGTAACTTTTAAAAAAGAGAGAGAAATTAAATAATTCAATAAGTTAGTTAAAATGTACATGCCCTGAATAATTCAATCAGTTATTCAAGGAAGAGAGAAGTAAATGAGCAGTTTACTATCTCCTGGTGCTATGGAATAAATATTAGAAGCATCCTATTTTTCATAAAGATATAGTATGTGCTATGAAAGAAATAATAATAATTAAAATGTAAATTATTATAGGGTCACAGAACACTTGAAGGAGCAATTATTTTTAGTTGTGGCACAAGGGGATTTTAATGGAGGATATTGCATATAAATTGACCAAAAGCATGATGATAGCAATTGACCAATCAAATGAAATGATATGACACAATATATAATGTTTTCTGAAAATGATTCAAATTATGTTTTTAAATAGATGTATGTGTGTGTATAATTATACATATGATGTAAATGTATATGCTTTTTATATGAACATATATATGATTACTGGTAAAATACGATAAGATTTTGAAGAACTTGTATGTTGCAATAGTTTAAATTTTATCCTTTTAATACTGAGGATTAATATGATCAAATGTTATTTTTAGGAGGTTCATTCCCTCTTGCATCTACATGTTCTCTCACTGAAGACATGTTAATATTTATAGTAAAATCTCACTAAAGAAAAGCAAATTTGCCACACTTAGCACCTTGTAGTTGAATACTGGAGAGAGGTCAAGCAGGACATGTGATTAAAAAATTCCCTTCTTAGCCATATTTCTTAATCTGCCACAAATCTATCACATACTAACCAGTTATTAGCTATCATTCATACACACACACACACACACCATATTATGTATTTGTTTAATGACTCCTAAATTGAATAAATCCTATAAAATTATTCTATCCTCTCAAATTCTCATTCCCCATTGATCTGCTGATAGGATGAAGTTGGGGTCTTTCAGCCTTCTCTTAGAAGAGTCCTTATTCTCCTTCTGATCCAGGCATTGATTGATTATAGCCTTTAAAAGAAGTATTTAGATCTAGAATTCAGATGATGATGATAGATGATAGACAGATAGCTGATAGATAGATTCAGATAGAGAAGGATGTCCAAGAGAGATTTTAAAACAGTGCACATTCTCTCAAAACTACAGACACACACAACATAGTGACCTGACACTGGATGGAGCATTCCCTAATTCAGGGGTGGGTAAAAAGTGTTGATTTCAGTCACTGCAGTCCTTACTCTACTCTAAGGCAAGTAGAAGATGGTATAAAAAGTAGGATTTATTTTTAAATGTCACTTATGATACAAAAGGAATTTTGACTCCAAATGTTGGTCCCTCAAATACAAATCATTCTACTTTATTTATTGCCAACAACTCAGGTGCCCTCTCACATTTTAATTCAATCAATACTCTTTATTGTGTTGGTTCACTGATTCTCAATTTGAAAGAACAAAGTCTTGTCATTCGGGACAGAGAGGAAGTTTGAAACTTAAAAGAAAAAAAAAACAAGAATTATTCTGATAAATAACTTACATATTTAATGTTTTTTAAATAGCATATCTCATGGATATTTCATCACAGAATTGAATATACCCAGTAACTGGTTTCTGGAAATGTATTGCTTTATTATATTGTGAAGTATTTTTGATCTTAAGCAGATTAATATATTTTGAGAATTTTATATTCTTAAAATATTAATCATTGCATTTAAATATGTTCCTCTCAGTGTTAAGATAGTATTATTGACTCTAATATTAAAGGCAAATTGAAAAATATATAATTTTCAATTTTTATATCTGCAAATTATTTGTTTCTCCTCAGGCAAAAATGAAATTTGCTTTAAATATTATCTTTTCCCTAATTTTATTGAGCTTGTACAATATTTGGCTTGAGAATATAGTAGAGCCTGTTTTACCTGGAAATATTATTAGTATGTAGAGAAAATGATGACTATCTACAATTTATTATTCTTCTCTCAAGAGAAAAAAACACAGGAAAATTAAAGGCTTTGAAGAGTAGTTCCATCAACTCTAGATCTTATGATTTTTGAGCATAATGAGAATTTTTCCAAATTCATATGTTCATATTCTTAGGGGAAAAGATATATTTGCTTACAGGTCCCACCAAAGCATAGTAAGAGCCTGCTTCTAATTACTGCCTACTCTGATCTTCTCAGAAAGGGGCATTTCCCTGGCCCATTTTGATTAAAGACAAGCACTCCCTAGTTACCTAACATTGATTGTCTCCATGGTGACGCTTTGTGAATTGCTGGTTTGGTGGTTGAAACTTTTGCTTTAAGAACTCTGTTTGGCTGATTCATCACGTCCCAATCCAATGCAAGTGTTCTGAGCCAGAATTCTTGCAAATTTTTCCATTTCAAATAACAAAATTGACATTCTTTCCCTGGATTGAAGAGTTTTGTTTGCTCTGTGGAAGAGATCCTTGGATAAGCCGAGCGACCTCTAGATGTGTTCAGACTAAATCTAATGATTGTACTTTTTTTAAATTAAGAACGCATTCAAATGACAAATTTTGTCTACTAATTTTTTCCCCATAAGTTAGAAATTGCATGTCTTGGTTCATCTGTTGTGTTGTAATTTTACATCCTGTTGGGTGTTAGAAATTTTACATCTCCATTTTCATAGATCTCTTACTACATCAACATCTTCAGGAAAAAATAAATGCTAGAAGAACTGGGTAGTTGGCTCTAACTCGGAAAACTTTAAGAAAACGAATTGATCTTTTCAGTTTATGAGCCTGGAGCTTTCTCACTAGACTTGTTTTAATTTCCTAGTAAGCTGGAACTGATTGGTTTAACATGGTGAATCTCAGCTTATTAAAATCATTTTGGTTGCTTTTTAAAAATACTCAATTCACTGCATCCTACCTCAGGGTGATTAAATCAGAATCTCTGGGAGCAGGGACCAGACATTCTAATATGATTCCAATGCCAGGCCCAGCCTGATGACTATGAATCAAAGCTCAAAAACACTCTGAAGTGGCATCTCTTGTTGAGAACTGTTTTGTTGTTATTTTGGACATATACTTCAGAGCAAAACTGATCATGTTAGGGGACCTAAATCCTAATAGTAGTGAAAATACTGGATACCTTTCCTGAAGTTAATTGTTTCTGATGCATATGTATCAAATTGCATTTTAAAAAATAAAGGATGGGGTCCCCTGGGTGGCTCAGTGGGTTAAAGCCTCTGCCTTTGGCTCAGGTCATGATCTCAGGGTCCTGGGATGGAGCCGCATCAGGTTCTCTGCTCAGCAGGGAGCCTGCTTCCCTCTCTCTCTCTGCCTGCCACTCTGCCTACTTGTGATCTCTCTTTTTGTCAAATAGATAAATGAAGTCTTTAAAAAAAATAAATAAATAATAAAATAAAATAAAGCATGGCTCTGAGTGAAAACCTATGGTACAAATATAAAACATTTTAAATTGCATTTCTGTTTGGGAGGCCAGTTTTGTATATTACTTCATAGTTATTCCATGTATACCACAAGCTGGGGAGGATTACTGAAGATGAGGTAAAAAGTGGTTATGGGTTGGTTACACTTCTATAACCTTGTGGAGATTTCTGTTAGGAAGAATATAGGATTGGAGCCTTTACTGACTTTTCCTCAGGCTTTCTTTTTGTGGTAAGAAAGTGACAATAAGCTAAAGAGCTAGAGTTTAATAGAAAGCTCAGGATACTGATGCATATAAAAAACTTTAATATTCATGGAAGAATCAGGGTTGATGGAAACTGTTTTTTGATGGATCAGATAGCAGTCTCCACTGGGCCATCCTACCTCCTCTCTCACTTTTGTAAATCAAAATCATCTGAAGGGCTCTATATCAAAAACCCTTGAGTCAAGATCATGGTGTATAATGTTACCTTTGTTGCTACTTTTACTATCCTCCCATATTTAACTGACTTATGTTAAGTGATCCAATGAAACTACTTAACTACTATAGTTAAATAGGTATTCTCTGCAACAGCAGCAAATAATATGTGGACTACATTATTCTGACCCTTTAAGAAGCGATTTTACTGAATTTTAATTAGAAGTCAGCTTTAGTTATGGTATAATTTTCTTTCTCTAATGTAGCTAATTTGGCTTTATTATCATTTTGAATTATTTATCTGACAATGCCATCTTCTTTGCATTAACTTTGAGACTGGTATGAAATTATTTGTTTCTTTGCATTAGTAACAGACTTGGTAAAATAGTTTTACCAAAGCATGCTCTTTGTGCTCATTTGGCTTTGTCCTTCTCACTGATGTTTCCCTTCATTCCATTTACTTTCCAAATCATTTTTTCAATATCATCTTTTGTTTTATATGTATTTAAGTCACTTTATATCCTATATGAAACAAGGTGAGATATCTCACCTTAAATAAACAAAAAGCTGACAAATACAAAATATAAATTAAAGATCTTGAAAAAAAATATTGGCATTTCTTCCTCAAAATAATAAATACTTGACAAAAGGGATTGAAGTCCATCTTTTTTTTCCTTCCCTCCTTAGGCACTAGTCTGTCAGTAAGCATTGCTGAGAATTTTGCTTAGGTCCAAGTCCTATGTGGGATATTTATATTTGCAGATGCACTGTATTATCAATTTGTCTCCAGCTACAAAAATATCCATGTACGTTGTATATGCACAGTTCAATAATTAATTGGATATGCAATTGAATTTGATCTGTGAAAAATTTTAAAGCCTCTATTCTTGGGAAAGTTATCTATGTTCAACGTTGTATTTAGGAAGGTGATAGTGATCTGAGAGTCAGTGAATCAAGTCAAATGGCTAAGGATGCTGAAAATAATGGAAAGAGCAACAGAAGGAAAAATGATTTTCCCTCAGCACAACAATTTAAATAAATTGAATACACTATCAGAGAGGCAGTGTGCTATTTTCAGGAGTTAGAAATTGTCAGAGCAGCCCTTTCTAGATTTGCTTCAAGCTGCTGGCAGTCTCATTCCATTCACCCATTAGGTTGAGGATGAAAAGCAAGCCAGGTGGCTTATGTATGCATTCAAAAACAAAATTGTTTTATCCAAATGTGAGAATGGACAAGAAGCGAAAATAGTTCTGTGATCTGCAAATGAGAATGGGACTTCTTTCAAAAAAGATTTCTCACTTGAAAAAATCTTGAAATATAGAAGAAATTTCTGCTGGCAAACAACAAAACTTGCTCATTTTGGCAGGAAAGGGACCTACTTTCCTGCATTGCCTTTTCAAGCTTTTAAAGGATGAGGCATAGAGTATTAAGAAAAAGCATAAAGAAGTAACATTTGAAATACTTGCTAACTAATTAATTTTTAACTTGTTTCCATGTGTGTCAATCGGAGTCAAAATTATAACTACTTTATTTTTTAAATTTTTTAAACACTTCCCTCAAAGTTGCATTTTTCTTTTTTTTTTAAGATTTTATTTATTTATTTGACAGAGAGAGAGATCACAAACAGGCAGAGAGGCTGGCAGAGAGAGAGAGGAAAGCGAGCTCCTTGCTGAGCAGAGAGCCCGATGCGGGGCTTGATCCCAGGACTCTGAGATCATGATCTGAGCCAAAGGCAGAGGCTTTAAGCCACTGAGCCACCCAGGCACCCCTATAACTACTTTAAAATAAATATATATGTCCTGCTACCAATGACCAAAACCATGAAAAGAAGATGAAATTTGGAAGTATTGAGCATGAATATGTACACTACTAATGAAGTTAAAATATGCATTTGAAGTCATTTTTTTTCTCCCTCACAATTTTACCAAATAAGAAAGAGGAAATGACCTGGATTCAAGAAGACATCCTGAGAACACATTTATTTGGAAGGCTATGTTTGTCATGACATTAACAAAATTGAACAAAATTAACAAAATTGTGTTGTCTTACTTTCTTCATATTTATAAAATTCTTGGTTCAAGAGGGCAAAGTGAAAATGAAGGAGGAAACTAGTTCTGAATCTTAACTCATCAAACTCCTAAAATGAGCAGCTCTTACAGACACACAATTTGCAGCTCTCCCACTGCCTCCTCCATTATGCAGGCACAGTTATGCTCTCCAGACAGAAATGAGCATGGCTTGCCCCGCAGGGAGTGTGAGGACATAATAACATATGGGCATTTGTCAAGAAAAAAAAATATGCAAAACAAGAAAAAAAAAGTGAGAAGAGACCAGAGGATTTGCAAAAGGGAAATAATTTGTTCCGCTCCCAATTTTAGCTTTGCAAGTATGATAACCCATGGACTTTTAGCAATACAGCTCATACTTTAAGCATCATTTTTGAAAGAAGGGACAAATATCAGAGGACTTATTTTAAATATTAAAATATTTCTTTCCCAGTTGTGGAGACAAATTAAGGCAACAAGTCTTTAAAAGAAAGGAAATTAAACACTAGGATTAGAGGCATTAGCATTTTTGGTTGTTAGAAAGTTAAGTAATAAGTCATAGGTGAAAATATGATTCAGGACTGTACTGTACAAGTTATACTGAGATTTTTCTTCTGTCACTCTGCCTTTCATCTGTCCATCTGTCTTCTAGCAAAATAATCCAGTACTAAATTCCTGAGATTGAACCACTGAAAATCTCTATCTCCAAGTCCATCATACCATATTGAAAGGTATATCCATCTTAATTAGCACCAAGTCATGGGGGGGGGGACCCTATATGTTTCTCTTCTTTTTCAATGTCATTAAGAGGACTTGAACTTTTTGATGAGGTTGGAAACTGAGTGTAGCATGCAGTATCCCTGAGTTTGTCATTTAACTATTCCTCCGTAGGTTCCCTCTAGGATACAGCCAGGAATCAGAGTTCTGTCATCACAGCTGAAGAGAATCACAATTTTTAGTCTTTTCTCAAATATCCAGGATTTCTCTCTTAATAGTAAATTCCCCCAAACTCTCTTCTACTCTTCAACCACTCTTGAGTGATTTGCATCATCCCTTCCCTGAACTGGACATCATGAAACAAAACATTCATTTAACTTGAATTTCAGACTCTCAGAGACAAAGATTTATAAACTCCAGCTACTTCTTTGAATGAGGAAGATAAAACCTTGTGGAGGCCAACAAGAACTAAGTATTTTATTACATGAACCTGCCACAAATGTATTACATTTTGAAAATAAGCTTTCATCTCAGAGATAAAAGTTGCCAAATTTCAGGTTCTAAATCTCACAGAATTGTTCAAAGAAAACCTGAAGGTACATATCATTCTATACAGTTTACTTCATTACAATCTGTATTTTAGTGATTTCATGAGGAAAAGGAACTTAAAGTCATTAAACAATATGAGTAATAGAACATGGGCCATTGTGAGGTCTCTGGTTTTTATTTCATACTTTATCTGCTTTAAAGAGAAATACAGTCATGTACCCCTGTACTCATGAAGTCATGATGCATAACTATATATGCTATATTATATTATATTATATATATATTCTATATTATGTTACAAAACACTATATTCCCTGGTTTATGCTGCATTTAGTAGTAAATAGAAACCTGTTTAAAGTATTTTCTATGCTGATTGCAGAGATCAAAAAACTTCTAGTTATTAGCAATATATGTATATGTTGCACTCTTTTCAAATAGGAATAATTCAAGGTCCAAGAGAATGTGGGTGCCTTTCTAAACTTGATTGCCATTTTTTATTGTATCTCAAAAATAAATTGTGAGTAGTTATGCATGAAAAATATAATATAAAAAAGTACTCATACAAAATAAAAATATATGTTCTATATATATACTCATATAATGGTCATGTATTAAGTTAAAATATCCTTAATTTCCACTGTTACACAATGAACATCCAGATATGAGACCATAAAACAAATTAATCAAAATCATCATTTTTTCCAGATATTTTTGATTATCTCTTGGGTTTTTTCTTCTGTGTGTGTGTGGGAGGTGTGTTTGGGAGGTTTTTTGTTTTGTTTTGTTTTGTTTTGTTTTTGGTGATTTTAAATTAATTAAACAAGGAGGCCATTAGGGAACCCTGGGTGACTCAGTTGGTTAAACATCTGACTCTTGATCTTCTCAGCTCAGCTTTTGATTTCAGGGTCGTGATTTCAATCTTCACTTTGGGCTCCACGCTGAGCATAGAGTCTACTTAGAAAAACAAAAAATAAAGAGGCCATTAGACTGCTTTTAATGTTGCAGTGACCTATGTTAGCAAACCAAAATATAAGCTTCTCAATGCCTTAAAGTTATAAAATTGAAACTTAAAGACAAGGGATTACCAACACCCATTTAGACTTTAAGACACAGCCAGTTAATAATCTCCTTGCTTTGCCCCTGCCTTTCCCCTATAAAATCCTTTCTAGAATCCCTGTCCTTAGAACCCTTCTAATTACTTCTGGTGTGGTGCTGATTTCAACTGATGCTTAAGTAAACTCTTAAAATTTTTAGTATGCCTCTTTGCTTTTTAACAGTTCTCAGAAAAAAGTTCTATGAATTAGTATGTTTTATAAAAAATAATTTTTACTCTCTGAGAAATGCAACCCACTGTATTTTATGTCACTTTTGAAAACTATGATTTTTCATGCACTAGCAAATTTTAAATGTATTAGTGTGAAATACCAAGAAAATGAAAATCATATTTCATTGAATGCTTCATTCAAAAGCATTCCTTTGATGATATTATTAATTAAAAATAATTATTTATGGAAACTGTTCCGAAATATCTTAATTATAATTTAGATCAATTGTTCCGTTTGATGGGAAGGTGAAAAATGCAGCTGTCTGTTTTCTTGCAGATCTATACGGAGATAAATCCTCTGTAACATATTTATTTCTGGCAGCATTTCTATTGTCAGTGACTAAAAAAATAGCTACAACTGAAGACGTAAATAGCAGTAATGATCTGATGAGTGTAGTGATTTAAAAAAAAATTCGACAGTTAATGATGTCAGTTTATACTTATGCCATCAGGGGAAGAAAGTCATGAGTTTATTGAAATTAATTATGCCCAATTATTATGTATAGTCCTTTATGATAGGATAGAGATGACCTATTATTTATCATGGTTCTTTTTTGGGGGCTAAGAATGTTCATTGTAAAGTGATTTTTTTTAATTTTCTGAGAGTATTATTTTGCTGCCCTTGGACTTAGTCTATGAATTGCCAGATCAGCCTCTAACCCTTCTATCAGATAAGGGATTTACTACTTTGAATGTTTGACCATATCAACCACAGAGCTAATAAAAGAATGTTTTGTATGCTCAGGGGTTTTATTTCATTAATGCTTCTTTCTGAAATCTATGGCACTGCAGGATCTAGATATAAAGAAGCATCAAGGTATTCAAGTAAAAGTATAAACCACTTATAAGAAGTGAAGGAAATGGAGACCTTATTTTCTATTTCCCTGAAGATCAACTAAAACCAATCCTATTCAACAAGCAACTATTATAAAAATCCTTAACATTCTTATTTAACACATTTAAAGGATAAAAAACCATACATTTAAACCATAATTATCTAGGTATTATCTGCCTTGAGAAAAGTAGAGAGGAAGTATTTACTTCAATTCTATCAGAGCATTCTTTCTATCAATCATATTCACATTTGAATATCCTAATTAAAACCTCTTAATCTAGTTCACTAAAGGCAATTGGACACTAGTTTCAAAGGACAGCTATTGAGATCTAACTGATCCTTTCACTTATCACTTCATCCTCACATTCAACTGGTCACCATGGCCTTCAAATATTTCCTTTAAACTGGTTCCTTTTCACCAACCTTACTGATGGTGTCAGTCATGAGGCATTGCCAGACTACGTTAATGGGCTAATTGACCTCATTGTCCCTAGTTGTCCCCCATTTCAGTCCATTCTCCATGCAACTAACTTTCCAAAGTAGAAATCATATGCAATTCTTCCTCTTGAAAATGGTCAGGTAAACTTGAAAAGGGTCAGTTGTTCTCACCTAGAAGAACCTTCTAAATATCTCAGCAATGTCTAGATTCTATGCCTCTATAGTGTCTATGGATCTGTTTATCTCCATGGGCCTATTTATCTCTCTGTTTATGTCTGTGATACATAGAGAAAAGGGAGTCAATTACTTTTCCTTCACAGTCCACATAATACTGCATGTCTTTCCAATTTTTAATTTCTGTGTTTGAAATAGTCTTTATTCTTATTCTATTTATTCTTTAAGGTTCCATTCAAATATCACCTATAGGATGAAGCTCTTTAAAAAAATAAAGGATTAAATTTAACTATCAAATATGTCGTTTCCTACAACATAGCAAGAAAATAATAGAGAACTGTATAATTTAGAAGTAAATTTCACCTTATTTTATAATCCTTTCTTTTATAAGTCATCTTTCCTTTAAAGTAGTGACTTTTGTTACTACTTTAGTAGTAACAAAAGGGATAAGAATTCTTGTCCCCCCAAAAGTTCCTTCCAGCTGGACTAAGAATCAAATTGACCTGAGACAGATTAATAGGAGAAAATCACATTCAATCCACATAGACATGGAAATTCTAAAGAGTGAATCTTCTTTATTTTGCATCAAGGTTTTAAGATATTATTGAGTATCTCAAGGAATATTCCTATCTTTTCAAACTTAGTTTCAGGCCTGAGATTAAGACAGTACATTTTCTGGGCCTTTCTTTGAGAATCATCTAGACATTTATGTAACAGTGTTGATGGGTGTGTACAGAAGTCTTAATTAAACATCCAACCAACCAATATAGATTGAATGTGAATCTATTTAAAGAACACAATCACACACACACACACACACACACACACACACACACACGCTTGTCCCAGGAAACTTACTCTGGTTTGTTTTTTGTTGTTTTTGTTTGTTTGTTTGTTTTCTTAAGAACAATTCCATACTCTTTAGATGACTATTTCGCATCATTTTTCTCCTGAAAATTTTCATCAGCTCTTTTCCCAACATTCTTCTTAGCTGAATACCTTACTCCCAAACTCAGCAAGAAAATAGAGGCAATCATAAGGGAACTGTCCACGCCTCAATCTCCATACTAGTCTACCCTTATTACTAATCAAATGCACAGTCTCTCTCTTCTTCTCACAGATAAACTCTTGAGATTCTATCTAAGCCAAACCTTTCTGTATACATTACATTGCATTTCGAGCTTACTTAAGCATATCTCCTGAGCAATTGTCCTCTCTCCTGCACCAGTCTTGCCTTCCAAATAGATCACTCCTTTCAGCATGCAAACCTGTCCTAATATCACCCATTTTAAAATGAATACACAAACAAAAAAAATTCTTCATTTTTCTTCTCTTCTGCCCCATTCTCACTCCTTTATGATACAACTTTTCAAATGAATCGTTGACATCCTCTGTGTTGATTTCCTCTTTTTTCATTCTGTTTGGAGCTCCCCATAGTGGATGAGCATCACACTATCCCACCAAAACAGAGATCAAGGTCACAAAAAGTTGCTACATTCCTAAATAAAGTCTCTACCCTTTTTTCTTTCTCCTGTATATTTTAGCAATTGGTTAACTCTTATCTGACGGACTCTCTCAGTGTCCTACTCTGCTTTTCTGTTTCACTCACTAACTCCCTAATATTTATATACCTCTGAGTTCAGTACTAGTCAAAGTTATTTGATGATTTGTCTCACCCAGTTATAAGGTTTAATATCTGTATTGATGGCTCCCAAATATGTAACTCCAATCAAGAGTTTTCCCTCCTGAACATTAGACCCATATGCTCAAATCCATATTGGATATCTCTACTTGGAGGTCTAATAAATAGATCAGACCTATCAGGTCCAAATCTGGAGTCTTTTTTTTTTTTTTTTAAGATTTTATTTATTTATTTGACAGAGAGAGAGATCACAAGTAGGCAGAGAGGCAGGCAGAGAGAGAGGGGGAAGCAGGCTCCCCGCTGAGCAGAGAGCCAGACGTGGGGCTTGATCCCAGGACCCTGAGATCATGACCTGAGCTGAAGGTAGAGGCTTTAACCCACTGAGCCACCCAGGCGCCCCCAAATCTGGAGTCTTGATTGATACCTTCCTAACCGCAAAACTGCTTCTGCTGTGCCTTTCTTACCTTTGCAAGTAGCAACTTCAATTTCATAAGCACTGAGGCAAAAATTTATAATCATCTTGTCTCCTCTTTCTTTTTATTTCACATTATCATATCCCATAGACTCTAACTTTAAATGTACTCAGAATCTAACTCCTCCTCACCAATATCCACTACTGTGAAATTCCACAGTTCCATAGAGTGTTTTTAATTAGGGATAAAAGTTGTTACAGAACTCCCTTTGTTTCCACCTCCACATTTCCCACCATTAGAGTCTCTTCTCTGAAATTAATTATCATGATCCATTTTAAACAGTTTTTTGCTACTGGTGATTCTGTCCCACTATTGGGGGCTCTAGTCAATGTCTTTAGATGGCTTTACTGTCAAAACTGGAGGAAAACTACTCACATCTAGTAGACAGAGTCCAGAGATACTGCTAAACATCTTATAACGCATAAGAAAAAAACCTATAGCTAAGAACTATCTTGCTCAAAATCACATTTAGAAATTCTACTTTAAAATTTAAGGCAGGGATGCCTGGGTGGCTCAGTCGGTTAAGCATTTGCCTTTGGCTCAGCTCATGATCCCAGGGTCCTGAGACGAAGTCCTTGAAGTCCTGCAATGTCCGGGGGAGGGGGGGGGATATCTTTGCTCAGCGGGGAGCCGGTTTCTCCCTTTGCCTGCCACTCCCCTTGTTTGTGCTCTATCTGACAAATAAAATCTTTAAAAAAAAATAAAATATAAGACATACCCTTTTCAAGACCTTCCAAAGGATTCCTACCTCAGTCTGAGCAAAAGCCAACATCCTTAAAGTTAATTGCTTACAGTGTCCCACAATATCTTGGTCCCTTGCTATTTCCCTGATTTTATCCCTTCTTACGATGTATCGTTCTTTCCCAGTAATGGTGGCCTCCTTGGAGTATGTCCAAAAAATTTCTGTATTGAGGTCTCAGTAATTGCTTGTCTTGAAATATGGTTTGAACAGATGTTTCTATGGTTTAAACAGATGTTTCTATGACTTGGCCATTCACTTCTTTTAGGTGTCTGCTCAATACTGCCTTAATGGTGAGGCCTTCTCTATCATTCACAAAATATCACCACTCCATACCAGACATACACATATATAGTTAGCTTTTCCTATTGCCTTTTTTTGCTTCATTTTTCTGAGTAGCTCTTGACTTATATATTTTTACTTGTTTCTTTATTTTCCCCTTTATAGTATAAGTTCTATGAGGTTATAAACACTTGTTTTCTACTTTGTTTACTTCTTGAGTACATAGAAGAATGCCTGGAACAGAAATAGATGATCAATAAATATTTGTTGTGTGAAAAACTGCATAATATGATTGAAAATTCATGGTTATTTATCTATTGAAATTGCATTAAACTTTGCTTAACTTGAATCAGGGAATAAAATATATCAATGTTCAACAAGAGTTGTGATTCCTCTCACATTTTATTTTGATTACATGAAAGTAGAATATCTTTTAAGCTCCTTCTCAATTCAAGAAAACATGGTTCACACCAATAAGACAGAGATTAAAGTGAATGAAGACACAAAGAAGAATTAAATGTTCTTTTATTCTCTTTCTTACTTATAATTGATGGGTAATTATGGGAGTAAATCTCAGTTCTTTGATTTGCTTTAAACCAATTCAAAAAGGAACAAAGTACCCCAAACCTTAAAAGGCAACTTCTGTTGATCAGCAAAGTGTAGTTCATAAATTCCCTGTGCACATCCATACACGGTAAATGGCTAATTCCAGACTTACCTAATAGAGTAAATATAGAGTTGTTATTGCTGACTTTGCTCACTCAAGCTAACTTATCCCCTAACTTATACACCCTTATTTATTGACTTATGTTTTAGGGGTTATGGAGAGAGCAGATCAGTGATTGCATTTTAGTTTGAAATTGCAGCTCATCTTGATAATTTAAGGATGTGAGTTAAGCAGAACATAGCTAAAACAATAAATGTACCTATGCAAAATAAGTCACATAGCACATTGTCATATCAGGCACTCAATTATATTCTTAAGAATTCAAGCTGTTTTTGTTTTTCTACTTTGCTATCTTGTGGGACTTCATTTTTATGTTAGACTGATGTCTTAAAAGTTCAATAGAATCTTAGGTAAAGAAAGGATACATGTTCATGATATCTTTTGGGGGAAAGAAATCTTTCTCAGAAGTCTCATCCAAAAAAAAAAAAAAAAGGAAGTCTCATCCACATACTACACCTGATTTCTTATCAGGTAAAGATTTGTGTAATCGGAGTGCCTGGGTGGCTCAGGGGGTTAAAGCCTCTGCCTTTGACTCAGGTCATGATCCTAGGGTCCTGGGATCGAACCCCGCATCCCGCATCGGGCTCTCTGCTCAGCAGGGAGCCTGCTTCTCCCACTGTCTCTGCCTGCCTCTCTGCCTACTTGTGATCTCTCTCTCTCTCTCTTTCAAATAAATAAATAAAATCTTAAAAAAAAATCACATGAAGCAAATAAAAGGACAGAATTTTGTTCATTCTATGATGTCTCTTTATCACTGAAGGTAAAATCACAAGTTATTCTTAGAAGAAATCAACACAAATAATATTTACTAATGTTACCTTAAAGCAAGTACCGTAAGTAACACAAGACAGATAATAGAGGCTTAAGAAACAGTTTCAAACCTAAAGAATTCACTCTGTGTTGAAGGCGTTGAGAGAAGTCTGAAATATCAAGAGTTATAAGAGATTTATACACAACAATGTAAAAGACTAAAAGAAAAAAATAAGATAGCTTCACAAACGTCATGTCTGGAGTCCATATTTATTTATACACTTTAAGCAGCTATGTTGGGTGTAATTTTATATTTTACACATTTGAGCCACACAATTTTCAGTTTTTTTTTAAAAAATATTTTATTTATTTGAGAGAGAGAGTGAACAAGTTGAGGAGTGGGCAGAGGAAGAGTGAGAAGCGGACTATTAACATGATGTATCTTTTATGATTATTTGCCACATTTCTTTACTATGATTGAGTTTTTATAGCCCTGAGATTATCATTTTCACATGTGATGTTAGTGGCAACTCTGATTTTCTCTTATTATTCTTATTTTATAGATAAAGAAACTTAATTCTCAAGAGTTTAAGTTGTTGGCCTAAAATCTCTTAGCTTGAAAATAACTGAAGTAGGGCAAAATTCTACTTTCCCTTTAAGTAATCTTACAGTTTCTACCTATACTCACTCAGACTTTAGAGAGTTTTGGATCACAAAGAAACATAAAATATCAGAAATGGGACTCCTTGTAAGAGTGGTCATCTAATTCATTTATACCCAGTGTTTAAGACTTTTTTGCCTACGATATTTGAATAGTCGACTAGCCTCTCAACTTAATCAGTTTAAATGGTAAGGTATTTAAGTTATTGTATGCATGAATATTTCAATACAATCTCAATATTAAAATGTTTATTTCAAAACAAATTCTTTATCTGTATAAATATTAGGTTACGATCCTTAGGATCAAAGATAATACATGTAAAATCTGCTAAATATTCTCTCACTTCTCAACTTTCTTCTTAATATATTGGGACCCATTGAAATAGCTGAAATTGAAGAAAAAAGATTCTTTAACATTTTTGGTTATGACTCCCCGAGACTAAATATATAGCAAGAGGGAATCCAGGCAGTTCATGTGCTTCAGAGGTCCTTCTGGCTGATTCAGATATTGATTCCTGAGGCTGGGTTAAGTTTCCAGGAATGAACGCAGGGAACTTACAGTTATTTGGGGCCAGTTCGATGGTTCCACAGAGGTTGTACTGAAACAACTAGTATAGTCTTCTCTTTTAAAAATATTCCTTCGGAACTCTGGGACTCATTCATTGCCTTGTGAACCAGGATGAGGTTTCTAGGAAAAGCAAATTTCTTGGCCTCCCTTTCTCATGTTTCTGTCTTTCTCCATATTCCCTGAAGAAAAGAACATTCATCTGATCCCTTGAGAATTGGTCTAAAGTGGATGACTGGAGTCCTAGTGACATTTTACTACAATTTGAATTATCATAAAGCCTCACTCTATTATAGACATGATATGACTAGCACAAAGTGAAGCAATTTGCTTATATGTAATTAATGCAGATTAGAGAAATTTGACCATTTAGTTGCCTTATAATGATAATCTATAATAAATTTACAGCCAGCCAAAATTGCCGATTTGGATTACTGTTTTATTCTGTCAAGGCAGTCTAAATTTTACTTTATATTTAAATGATAAAAGTGAAGATATTTGTAATGTATTTCATTTAAATGCAATTCTGATTTATTCAACTTTCCATTAAGCTATTTTAGAGTTCTGAGAATTCCAAGAGTATATTCCTCACATATTTTATTAAGTGAATTCAAATTCATTCAACAAAATGTGATTAGTAAAATATTTTACAGAAGAAAATATTGAGTAGCCAAGAACAAAGTTCTGCCATCTGGTCTCCACTCACAGATCAAAAACATTAGATTAACTTACTAAAACCTAATGCTTGAATGAGAGTACCCAGTATATAGATTTGGTATGACCCAGTGAGCATGGGTCATGCCCAGTGAGAAATACCCATGGGCAGCCCATGTATGTACTGAATACAGAACATATGGCAGAAATCCCTTCCACAAGAACAAAAGCAGATAATTTTTTAGTTTTCATTTGTCTCCTTCCTCTTAAAATATTATAGTGCGAAGTATACAAGAAAACTGTGATTGCATTCTTTCTGTTATCTTAGTCACAGAGGTCAGCTATTTTCTAAACCACTAAGTGTGTCAGAGACCATTTAATATACATCATAATTGTAGCATATTTGTGGCATGTATGGAAGCTGAAAGCTACAATAGACATCTCCCAATCAAATAAACTAATTTGACCTGAAATACACATTATTCTGAAAGGCAATCATGTTTATTTCATAATCTGTTTCTGATATGAGCACATTCAAAATGTATTGATTTTCACTAGAATGGCATCTGTAAAATATATCTTTGAATATCTCTATATACCAGATTCAAATCAATATAGTTTTCTGTTTTAAGAATGTGTGTATATTTATAGGTTGACCTTCATTATAGGGTGTCCAAAATAATTTTTTGGTAAGTTTTAAAAAACAAGCTTATTCTTACCCACATGGATCTGTTTATTGTTAAAAAAAATTAAACCTATCTCATGAAGTTTGAAGTTCCTGAGCATTGTCAGATAGATAAACTTGCTGATTTAACAGGTTTGGGTTGGGTGGAATGGGTTTGGGAGTTGCAGTTAGAAGCAGCTTCTGAAACTTTTACTTGATGTAGTCCTAATATTTATTCTTAAATTCGCTCCACAATTATAGCCTACCATTTTCTTCTCCCATTGAACATTTTTATAAGATCTAGTTGGACTTAGGATAATGTAGACAGATGGATTTATACCCTGGTATTTCAGAAATATTGACTAGTTTTTTTTTTTAATCACACTCATTTTTGTGGCATTGATTATCAAGAAAGATAAGAAAACTATGCATATATACAGTTGCATCTATTTGTTATATTTGATCCTTTACACTTTAATTTGGATATATATTATGATTGCTGCACAATTATAATACAAACTAAGCAACTTAAAGCAGCAAACATTTACTGTGTCCCCATGGTTCATGAGTCAAGTGCTTTGATAAGCACTCTGCTCAGGGGCCCACAAAGCTGCAGTCAAAATGTCAGCTGGACTATACTCTTAACTGTAGGCTTCGGTAGGACAGATTTGCCCCCAGACTCATTTAAATTGTTGGCAGAATTCATTTACTTGTGACTGAATGACCAAAAGCCTCAGCTTTTTTCCATGCTGCTCATGGTTCCCAGAGTACCCCCTCCCCCACCACACACACTCTCCATTGTCATGTGAGCTTCCTCCATATTGGATATTTACTCCAGCAAGGAGAACCTTTCATTATCTCTGCTGACGTGGCTTCTGATGTATGACATATTGAAATCCTAGGAGTAACACCCCATTTTCTTTGCCATGCATTGTAACCAAGTCAAGAAGTTAGTGACAGGCCTTGACTGTCACTTGACAGGACTTGACATCCAAGAGGAATGAAATTACATAAAGAGATAAGGAGTAGGAGGTAGAATATTAAAGATCTCCTTAGAGCCTGTGAGAGGACCATTTTACTAAATTTGCTGGCTAGAGTTGCTATTTTTTTAAACTCTTTCTTGGTGATGAAATGAACTATAGACAGGTTATGAATCAAAGAATTCCAAAAAAATGTGCTGTCCTTTGCTATGGCAAGCCTATATAATTTCTTGTGTTTCCATAGCCAGAAGAAGAGAATCAAGAGGGGTAACTTTCCAACAATGTTCATAACTGTAGCACCTGCAGTCTTGGTAGGTCTATAAACATGCAAAGATCACTTTATAGACAATGCAGAAAATAGCTCTGCCTTCAAAAATATAAATGTTTCATTATTAGGTCTGCCAAAAATCCACTGAAATATAAGTTACTGTCAGGTCATAAGAATGTTAACAAATTTTTACATGCTAGTCTTTCCCTGGTACTAAAAAAAATCTTATTGCATAATTTTTGTATAATTTGAGCTATTTCAGGGTTATCTACAAGTCTCAAAAAAATAATGAAAATATCTTCAAAGTACATATAAAGAATATCTAAACCACTTTTTTAATTTCAGAGGAGATTTCTTTGAACTTGATTTTGTAATTTGCCATAAATTTGGAGATATGACTGTAAAAATAACAATTGAAATAATGTTGGAGAATATGCTTGAAAAATACAAATTGTTATTGAAAGAAAAATAAAACTGGTAATAGTCAATTAGTTATTCTCAGTACTCTTAGTATTTCATATTTTTCCCTTAAGCTTTTATTTTATGTAAAGCCATACTAATTATAAAGTTATCCAGAATTGAATTAATTTATTGATTGTAAATTCACTTGTCAACATAATTAGTATAATACACCTCTACATTTACTGCTCAGTTAGACATATAAACAGTTTTCCTTAGAAATTTAGCTCTATTAGCTTTTGAAGTTCTAAATATAGAAAGAGGCTTTAGCAAAAAAATGCACTTAGAAAAATCAAACAAAAATCTATCTAATTACTCTCAATTGAAAACAAGGATGCTTACCTCTTTACGGATACAAGTGTGAAGATATAAATTGTTAAACTACTAATGAGCGATCATAGAATGGGGAGAAGAAAATGAGACACTTTTCCTATTTTCTTCTAACAGAGAATAATATTCAAATGACCACTTTATAAATTGGAAAAGGCATATGGGTGTGTACTTGATGGTGAATGAGTACAATAAATAGATGGCTTGCAGCTGCTTCCTTCTCAATACTAAGCAAATAGCAACGTTTTCAGACAGAAATTGACATTGAGAAAACATTTCTCCAAGTTAAACTATGACCAATTGTAAATTACCTTCACAGCGTTATTTGTATGATGGTAAAAGGCTTTCTCAATGGATCGGATCGTGTGTGAAAACTGTTTCTGCTTTTTTGGTAAGTATCGTGTTATTTGCATAAGTGTAGCCAGCTTAGGATATTACAGAAAAACTCTGCATATGATCTAGTGAAGTTAAGGGTATGGATCTTTCCTCATAGCTGGTGAAGGTAACAAATGAATATAAAGGTGTCATGTTGGACTACATTTTCTACAAGTTTTATGGTGTTGCTTTCAATTGTCTAAATGTATATTCTTTCATAAGCTTTAAAAGTCATGTCAATATATGATCTTTAAGAAAGTATTGAAAAAACATTATTTTGAGAATATGTGCATTAGGTAAACTCTCATTTCCACTTTCTCCTTCCTGTCAACTCCCCTCCTTCCTGGACCTCCCAACACGTAACTCATACCTCTGTTCTGATTAACTAGAATCATTTAGAATTATCCTGCTCACTTGTCAATATATTCCTAGGGGATGACAAGAACTATCAAAAGATGGAGGTAATAACCCCTGTATAGATTGAATAATATACTGCTGAGATTAAAATATTTGGAGTGATAAAAGACTTGAATTTCCAACATCTTCAGTGAATTCATTATCAAACAATAGTAAAGTCTTAGGAATTTTTTTGAACCTACAATGGAAAATTTCATTTAATATATGAGCCAATTGGGGAAATGCTTGAATAAACAAAGTAATAATTAAAGTGGAGATATACAAGTGATTCAGTCATCATTATAGCATTTTTAAATGATACATCATTAAATTTTTAAATAATGTGAAAGTTCTTATTTCTTATGTTTATGGAATGAATATGGTATATCCTTACTGCAGAAAAGCAAAATTAAGCACCAGGTTCTCACTTATGTGCTATATGTAATCTTTAACCTATATATTCAATGAATATTTAATGACCTCCTTCTCTATGCAACATATTTTGTCTATTTCTCCTGACACTACAAGGGTGAATAAATTATTATCTTAAACTAAATAGTCTCAAAAACTTATATGGAAATAGAATATTATACAAACAACTATCGTATTGAACAGAATGCATTAAGTATACAGCAAAGTTCCCTTTGGAATCCCAAAGGAGGTAGAAAAACTTCGGTCTTTAATTGTCAAAACAGACTTTTGGAGAAATTGATGTTTGCTTTTAGCCTGAATGGTAAGTTTAATGTTAGAGGAAGGTTAAATTTGAATACATAATGAAATGCCAGCTTAGATTTTTAAGAAAGGAAAGAAATGTAGTAGCCTATCTTTATGTATCTTTCCTACATAAGTGGGTTTAAGGATAAGCTCTTACATTTCAAAGGCCTGACTTAAGGTATGGCAGTCAACTATTATGGACATTCTTACTTTATTATTTTTAGTACTTTATTTTTATTATTTATAAAATAGAGAGAGAGCGTATGAGCAGGGGGAGAGAAGGAGAGGTATAAAGGAGAGGGGGAGGACCAGATGGAGAGAGAGAAGCGAACTCCCTGAGTGGAAGGCAGACGCTTAACTGATTGAGCCACCCAGGCACCCTGGACATTTCTACTTTAAATTCAAGTAAAGTTTTAACACTTTTTTTTTCCAAATTTTGTCTCTTTTTTTGAAAGGATACTGCCCAGTTAACCTTAAAGACTGATAGATCTTAATATACCAAGGCTCTGGGATTTTATAAGGCAGGATGATTTTATTTTTTTGAGATATTTCTTCTTACTTCATTTGCCATGAAGTTCAACATCAGCTTAATATTCAATAACAAATGATGTATAACTGTGTGCATCCAAGTGCATCATCCGGGCTTTTTTTTCCTCATTTTTGAAAAAGTCACAAACCACATTTGTAAATAGATCTGAATAAAATTATCTTCCTATTTGAAACATAAACTACTCCCCAAATTGGTATAGTAATTGTTAACCCCATTCAGGAAGTCATAATAAGCCACCTTGCTTCCTATTACTACCAAGGTTACTATTACTAAAGCAACACTTCCATGATCAACATTTCTTTTTGTTGTTGTTTTGCTTTGTTTTGTTTTGGTTGGTTGGTTGGATGGTTTTGCTGATGAGTTAAGTGAGGAATTATACTTCTTACTTAATTTGCAATTTTCTGATACCCAATGAAGTTCATATATTCATATGTTCATTGAGATTTCAGATATTCTGTCCTGTGAATTACACAATCATTACTTTTCTCCTGTAGGTTGATTTATTTATATTTCCCTCAATGAGATGTAGTAGATATTTTTAGTTTTCACGTGATAAATCTATATTGATCTTACGTACGCAACTCATGCAATATAATTTTCGGCAGGTGAAGTTATTCTTTGTTCTATCTGAGCTATTTTATTGTCCTGAACATCACAATGTTTTGTTACTTGATTGCTTGTATAATCTCCTAGGAAATTGTGAGTTCTTTAAGAAGAAGGACAGTGTTTTCTTTTCCTGTTTGTTAAAGGCATGCCCAGTACATTATAACAATACACATTAAGTGATAATGAAATGATTTTAGGTATGAGGAGCTATTAAACTCATTACCAGGGAGTACTGGACAATCGTTTTGGTAAAGGTTAGAGTACACATGACAACATTTTTATTTTGTGGCCATAGGATTAAAACAGGACTGACAGTAAACATTATTAGTCCCTCAAGCAGGGATTTATGGATGGCTCAGTAGGTTAAGCGTCTGCCTTTGACTCAGGTTATGATCCCAGGGTCCTGGGATGTCCCACACTGGGCTCCTTGTTCATCAGAGAGTCTGCCTCTCCTCTGCCTGCTTCTCCCTCTGCCAGCTGGTCCCCTTGCTTGTGTAGTCTCTCTCTCTCTCTCTGACAAATAACTAAATAAAAAAATTTTTAAAAGCACCTAACACAAAAATAGAGCGAGAATATATATTGATATAACAGAATATATATATTCTGTAATATAGATATGTGCATATGCATATTATGCACTATATTACATTGTCCATATTGTGTTTATATACACTGAAAAATAAATTCCTTGAAGAAACAATTATAGGAATGTGAATGTCTAAATAAATAAATAACTATGGTACCCTAGGCTGGAAAAAAATGTTGCATATACATTCTGATTAAGAATACTGGCAAGTCAGGGGCGCCTGGGTAGCTCAGTGGGTTGAGGCCTCTGCCTTCGGCCCAGGTCATGATCCCAGGGTCCTGGGATCGAGCCCCACATGGGGCTCTCTGCTCAATGGGAAGCCTGCTTCTCCCTCTCTCTCTGCCTTCCTCTCTGTCTACTTGTGATGTCTCTCTCTCTCTCTCTCTGTCAAATAAATAAATAAGTAAAATATAAAAAAAAAAAGAATACTGGCAAGTCTTTACTACTAAATTTTGTAGCACATTTAAATCTTATTACCATGAAATTTTAATTTACTTTTCTTATTTCCATTTGAGAATATTCAAAATGTCCCATATCGTGGCTCAGTTTCCTTTCTTATGTATCAAATGTGTATATCATGAGCCTAGACCTTGAAAATGTTTTAAAACGTGAGGAGTCTAAATTAGCTATTTAGTCCAAATTAATGGTCTGAAGTAATGGTGGAAGTTACTTTATATTTATTTTGGAAAATTTAAGTTGAAGAGTTCCTCTAAAATCACCAGAAATATTAGTAACCCTCGTTCTTCTTAATCAGTCTCTTTATATCTTTTAATGACTAGCATAAGCCGCAATGGAGGCACTGATTTATGTGTTACCACTTAGCTCTACATTTTGAAACTCATTAATGGTTCTTGTCATTCACCCTGTATGTGTATCATTTCTTTGATAATATGCTGACATCTCTTTAAGATTGAGATTGAGAATGCACAGATTAAGTCCCTTGAGATGATAATCTCACTTGATCCATTTTCTACGAACAAGTGAACATGTTCCTCCCCTTCTTTCAAAGTTTCTACATGACTCATACATGACTTTTATAATATAAAACTTAAAAATAAAATTGCTAAATACCTATCTAATTATAATTAAAGTGTAATATTTTAAACATAATTTAACTCAAGATTGGGCTTCAATAATACATAGGAATTGTGTAACTGTGGAATGTGTCAAGAACATAAATCAACATTTTTTCTCCCCAAATGTTTATTTTAATTTTTCAGTGTTACAAGATTGATTGTTCATGCACCACACCCAGTGCTCCATGCAATATGTGCCCTTCTCAATACCCACCACCAGGCTCACCCACCCCCCCACCCCTCCAAAACCCTCAGTTTGTTGCTCAGAGTCCACAGTCTCTCCTGGTTCATCACCCCCTCCGATTTCCCCCCATTCACCCTTCCCTTCCTTCTCACAATGCCCTCCATGATTTTCTTTATACTCCACAACACTTTTTATTAGGAGGCAAGATTATTCCACATTCATTCATTAATTAGGCCAGTATATTTTCATCGTTCACCCTTATTTATTTCACTAATTCATAGTGTTCACTACACATTTTATTTCTATTTTAAAATATATTATTGTAGTGCAGAATAATCATCTGTCTAGAGAAATTGGGTGATGTGGATTCAAAAACTAGGACACGTACTTCTTGATATGTGACATATTTGCTTTTCCACTTCCACCTTTCTGATCATGACTATGCCAGCAAAAATGTCAGAAAACAAGCAATTAGTTTTGTTACAGTGTTTTTAGAGAAATAAATAACTTGTTATATATGTAATAGTTCAAACACTTGCTAAAAATGTAACACACAGATTTCCTCAATATCTAATATTAGCATAATGTGAGAAAAATATTTCTATACACATAAAATTTGATGAGAAAAAACCCTCTCACTTGAATTATATGTAACAGTCATAATCAAGTCTCTGTTAATAAAGATCATAGCATGTTCAGCATATTTTTACAAAATGTTTTTTTTTTTTTTTTTTTTTTTAAAGATTTTATTTATTTATTTATTAGGAAAGAGAGAGAGTGAGAGAGAGCATGAGAAGGGAGAAGGTCAGAGTGAGAAGCGGACTCCCCATGGAGCCGGGAGCCCGATGTGGGACTCGAT
>CM052809.1:119378874-119434830 GCA_028533885.1 Nasua narica
CCGGGACTCCGGGATCATGACCTGAGCTGAAGGCAGTCGCTCAACCAACTGCGCCACCCAGGGGCCCTACAAAATGTTTTAAGTCAAAATTTAATACTAGTAAAATCTCAGTGGACTTGAAGGAGATGGTGCATTATAATATGGACACAATTTTTTTTTTTAATACCCACACCTTTGAAGGCCCTTAGGTATTCCCTATGGGAGATATCCATACACATATACAAGGTAAATCCTACTAATCCATGTAAGAAAGGACTACAAGAAAGCCTCAGAGCAAAATAATAATGAAACTATTTAGAAAGGGAGGCTCAGTTATACATATAACTGGCAAATAATTAATATTTTAATTTTTACATATATATACATATGTTAACATTACTATAAAGCAGTCTGATCATTTTTTATAATATTTTTGCCTATACCACTACAGAATTTATTTTTCATAACTATGCTTGCAAGTAGAATTTTATTATCCTCCTTTGATAGCTAACCAAACTTAGAAACTATGTGGTATTAAGTGACAAAGCAGAGACCAGACCCCTGATGTCATATTCAAAGTTGTTTTGTATTCCATTGCTGCAAGCTTTGTGCTATGTATATCTATATTTATATAATATCTAATAATTAATTTAAATTAATTCTATGTATGTGTGTGCATGTATAACCATATATATGGATTTTATTTACTTTATGATTTATTTATTGTATGATTTTTTTCACTACATGATTTACTATGTTTTTACTACATTTTAATGCATTTTTTATTTACTACATTTACATTTATTTACTACATGATTTATTTACCACATGATTTAATTTAATATATATATTAAAGTTTCTATGTGACTCTCATACATGATTTTTATAATATAAAACTTAAAAACAATGTATCTAAATATCCTAATTAATTCTTCTAATTAATTAAAATGCAATATTTTAAAGATAATTCAGCTCAAGATAGGGCTTTAATAATACATAAGCATTGTATAATTGTATAATTTATGTGAGTGGTGAGTTTGGAACATTCCAGGAGAGATCTGATATTTGCATGTTGAAGCAGAGAGCACTAAAATGCTGCCCTGACATTATCTGGATTGATTATGATATTTACATTGAAGGTCAGTTGCAAGTGACTTATGGTAATAGACTGAATGACAAACAACAATAATGAAAACAGTGTCCAAATGAGATCATTTTTTCCTAAGATGCTAACAATTAATATTAAATAGGTATGTTCATTGATATATCTAAGAGATATAACAGATCATTCCTAAAGCTTTAGGTTCTTCTATAAAAAGGTTTTGCTTTTTGCCTACATACATGTTTGCAAATAGATATGCTTCAAATTTCCCAAGACATCCCCACTTAGTATATGTTTTATTGACATTGCATTTTACTCTCAAAAGAACCCTGGCTTAGACAATAATTGATTTAGTTCCCCTACAAATCTAAAATATAGTCAAAAACACTATAGTTTTAGTTTTAGTCACTTTTTATACCAATCAAAAAGGAACATTTAGTGTTTTTTGCATGCAATGTTAAAAGCAGTGTATTCTGAAATTTCACTAGAAAAGCAAAGTTTTCATTTAAGGCATATGACTAGAAATTGTTCTAAGATTGAATACTTTCTAGCACATTTTAAGGCTGGTAAACAATAACAACAAAAATTAAAGTCAAAAGAAAATTAGAGGTCATATGACTAATATGTTCAAATCTATCTTTTATATAAAGAATAAAATGGATTAAAAATTGGGAAGTACTAAGATATAGAGATTTAGTATTTCAGAAATAAAACAGAGTTTGGAAAAGATCAAGTTACATCATGGCCAGTCATACCAGAATCAAGATTAGAAGTTAATTAGCATGAACTTGTCAATTTACATTTACTATAGCATCTAGCCTTTAATCATTAATCATTAGAGTAACTGAGTCACAGCCATGTGCATTATTCTAGGCTATAAAATATAGAAGAAGCCTTCGAAGTATGAAACATAAGAAAGTCATAATTAAATTCGAAGTTTAAATAAAAGAATCAGTTTTATATATTATATTTATATATTTTTTCCTGAATAAATATTTTCACTTTCCTCTTGTTTATAACATGGTAACCTATAGTTCACAGCTGAAATGGAATACAAATTAGACATTTTTCTTTCTAAAATGTAATTATTTCTAAACACTACCCCTTCTTAGGAAACCATATAATTTTGGTATTTAAGTTACTCCCAGTCTGCCTCCTCTTCTAATTATTTTAAAATGCTATATTGAGATTAATTTCTGTGATACTAATGTATATAATTTAAGTGAAAACATGAAATCAAATTACGACAGGCTTGTGCAATATTTAAGAAAAGCAGCTTAAATTGAGGAAAAGTGGAATTAGGTACCGCATATTATTGAAATGTACAAATTCATTCTTTCCTACTGTGTTAAGTAAAGAGATTGGCATGAAATTTTTAGGTCTGAACTAAAGTGTTAGGGGGTTTACATGAGCAGCAACATGAGTGAGCAAGGAAGGATTTCCAAAGGAAAGAAACAATAACTGGTCTTTAGGGAGCTTTGAATAAGGTTTAGTAAGCACACTCAAATTGCTCCTTTTCCTTTTTGCAATATTATATTTTACTGCTTATTATTTTATTTTTAGTAATATATTTACGCCTTTTAAAGTATAGAAAATAGTATACTTTCTCTTCTACGTATATAATTGCACTAATTTGATTTAGTATAATGACTTTCTTTGGATCCTATTAAAATAACCTTTGAACAATAACCAATGTTAAGGAAAGAAGTTTTAAAAATAATAACAAGGCCATTAAATGAAATATCCAGAATAGGGAAGCCCGTAGAGGAAGTAGATTAGTAGCTGCCAGGGGTTGGGGAGACAAGGCAAGAGAAAGTAGTTGCTGTTCAGTACAGAGCTTCTTTTGAGGATAATGAAAATGTTCTAAATTAGGTGTGGAGATGTATGCACAACTCTGAATATATTAAAATGACTTAATTAACAAAACAGTTGGACATATTTTAAAATTAAATACTACAATAATATTTGTATATTTCATTGGTAATAATCACCAAAAAGTCTTTCAAATGTTTATACCCTTTAAGCCAATAAATCCCCTTCTTAAACTCTAGTCTAAAAATATAAATAAGGAAGCAAAGATTTAGCTACAATGGTTTTTAACTGGAGCTTTGAGAGTGTTTGAATTATTGGTATCCGTGATGAAAATGTTGAAATATAAAGAATAATAATAGTAAGGGTAACAAGTATTATCTTTCAACTTTCACAAGCATGATATATTAAGCTGACATCCTATGTACATAGGTGTTGCACATAATTTTCATGATATCTCAATCCATATATTGCTATGAGCTCATATGAGGATTTACAAGATACTTTGTAGTGCCACAAAGATTTATATTAAATGAAATCCATTGATGAGAGGGTCTAATATGTCTACTTTTATAGATTTATATTTAATATATGCCCTAGTAAGTATTCCATTTGATAAAATTTAAAGATAATTTTAAAGTAAATTATTAGCTAAGCTATGGAACCTGATGTATATTTAAGCTTCTATATCTGCTACAGAATAATTAATTTTCTTATCCATACCCTCACCTGATACTCTTGAGAAGAAGAGATGGTTCTTCTTCAATTCAATGGGATGTATATGATGTTGTCTGCATTGGGAAGTCTTGAAGTTTGGATTATTTAGCACATAAACAGGTGACATAGTAGTTTCAATGTCCATCCTTGAGTTCTTTTCTAGAGTGGAAGTCCTAAGAGAAGGCTTCAGAATTTAAGGGGGACTTGTGGTCTGGGAGATCATACTTTTCAACCTGGGGGTGGGGAGACCTAATTTGTCCATGATAGTACTGTTTTAGGAAACTATCGAAAAATTGACACTTCATGTATAAAATAACTCAGTAGTTATTTTAGTGTCTTCTTTTCTATCATCTGTATCAGATGCAAATGAAAGAAGTGTATCCATTCTATCACATACTATCCTATTGCCACTTTTGAAAGTAGTTCCTCTCAGAGGCTTGGGTTTTCCTCTAAAATTAATCTAGATAGACCTTTGGTAGTCAATACTAATAGATTTTTTCTGTTTACTATCCATTTCCCATCAGTGGAGACACCCTTTGCACGTTACTTCTGTCTTTCCTCTTGGAAACAACTCTTCAGTTTATTATTGATTGGGTCCTCCTACATACTTCCTCAGTATCTTTGGGACCCTGTGGTGGGTAGAGTGCCTTGGGAATCACAGGAGATTGACTCTGTTCTCTATCCCCTTAGTAAGTGTAAATCCAAATCCACAGTTTTAGAAGTAGTTGATAAGTTCAGAAACATATACACGGTGTTTAAAAATAAAGTGGGAGAGGGGCACCTGGGTGGCTTAGTCGGTTAAATATCTGCCTCCGGCTCAGGTCATGATTTCAGGGTCGTGAGATTGAGGCCTGTGTCTGGCTCCTTGCTCAGTGGGGAACCTGTTTTTCCCTCTTCCTCTGCTCCTCTGCTAGCTTGTGCTCTCTCATTCTCTCTCTCTCTCAAATAAATAAAATCTTTAAAAAAGTAAAGTCAGAGATACAAAATTGTATTTCCAGGAATCTTATATCGAATATCCAAATCTATGAGTAGGAAAATCTTATGTCATTGTTTGTCTTTTTCTTCTCTTCAGTGAGACTGTTTTTTTTTTTTAATGGAATTTATCTTTTTTTGATGACAGCAATGATAGCCAGAAGATTGTACTCACTAACCAAGAAGTAACCTGTGTATGAGACCCAAAGCTTGCTTACAAACCCTCAACTTCTTCCTTTTTTTTTTTAGGATTGTATTTATTTACTCAACAGAGAGAGACACAGTGAGAGAGGAAACATAAACAGGGGGAGTGGGAGTGGGAGAGGGAACGCAGGCTTCCTACTGAGCAGGGAGCCGGATGCAGCAGCTCAATCCCAGGACCCTGGGATCATGACCTGAGCTGAAGGCAGATGCTTAATGACTGAGCCACAGAGGCTCCCCAGACCCTCAACTTCTTATAGCATGAGACTCTAAATGGACAAATCTTAGATCATCAGTAAAATTTTTGTATGTATTTGAATAAAGTAAACATTTGTTTAACTGCTACAGTAAGCTGGCTCTCTCTGAGGTCTGTATAAGACCCCCTTTTTACTAAGAGGAACTCTGCCTCAGGCTTACTTTGTTAAAATCTAAGGTACTCCCCTGAATTTGGTGGGACTCAGTTAGTTACCTTTGTCCACATTTTGGATCTCATGTGGAAGTTGAGTCCAGGAGATTCATAGTATGTTAAATTTCTCAGTGTACAAGAAATCTGCAATTGAGAATAGAGTCACTTTGCATTTAATATCACATTTCAAATCATTTGAGTATTTCTCATGCTGTTTTCAACTATGTATTTGCAATTATACTAAAGCCCTCATTTGGGATATTGTGGGTTAATCTCTTATTATGGATTTATAATAAAGAATTGAAAAATAACTTTGAGAAACATGAGGGGAAGAATAATCTGACCAGGGTTCAAAATAGTAGAGGGTTATTTGCTATTTGTGACTTCCTCGTGCCAAACGATCAAATCCTGAGATAACAGAAGGTTATTATCTGTTCAAGGTCAAGAATCTGTTGGTATTTTCAACTGCTTATGGGTCACGCATGTATTTTTAGTGTTTCCTTTGTATGTAATTTTACTTTCAAAATAGTAACTCAGCTAATACTTTTTTAAAAAAACAACATATTAAATTAATTTAAAAATCATATAATCACAAGTTTCATCTAAATTTCTATATCAGGATTTAAGTTTCTGCCAAAATTTGCATTTTAAATAGGTATGGTTGATAACTAATACTTCTCATTCACTGAATCTCACATCTTGGATTACATAAAACTTTGGGCCTTTAAAGATTAACACAAAAATTAAGATAAAACAGTAACACTTTAAAAATATTTTCTATAGTGAGAAACAGAGAACATAAAATGTTTGTTTCACACGCTCCTTAAATACAGATTTTCCGTAGCCTGTCACTCTTGTCTTTGCTACAAAGGACTATGAAATAAATCATATTGATTTTGATAAACAAAAAATTATGTCAGTGTGGTTTATACTGAATCTCAAGCTATCTTTATAGCTATGATGTCTATTGCTTTATTGTGCATAACATTACGTATCAAGCAAACTGCTTATTTTCATTCTTTTCTTCCTACTGATGTTTATGTATTTCACTCTACTAGTAAATTTTCTCGAAGTCATGGCAATCAGCTGGTCTGAAATCCAATTGATCTGAGTTTTGATTTCACCTTTTCCTTTTAGTACACATTTAACTTTGATAAGTGACTTAACCTCCCAAAGATCAACTTCCTCATGTATAAATTGGGAGTAAAAATAACAATAAACCATGTCCTACCTCAGGAATAACAAGAAAATCAAATATAAAATGTTTGACATATCATAAGGACTCAATAAATGATAGCTATCATTACTTTTCTCCCTCAAATCCTAGCTAAATATTTCCACCACTTCTTTTTTAGATACCCTTAGCTGAGTATATATTTTATCTGCTTAGATCTCCAAAGCAAATTACATTCTGAAAAATAATGTGTTTTTACCTGCCATCTGAAGTACCTAATTTATTGCTAATATGTCTATTTTATACTGTTGATGTATTTTTCATAGACTCAAAGAATGTGATCATCAGTGACATTCTCTGATGAATGAAAAATATACAGAACATATTAAATAACTATCATATTTGTTTAAGACTAGACACATTAAAATTGAGAGAATGGGAAGAGGTTATAATGCAAAGATGAAAGATGGAACTTCTAAAGTCATTCAAATACGACCCAATGGTAGCCATTGTTCAGGTTTTCTCCCCTGGTAGTCATCAATGATGAGTTATTGATAAACCTAGAATGTCAATGCCAGAGCCTTGTGATCAGGATCCTCACCTTTCATGGAATACATTTAGAGAAAGATTGTCATTGATGCCATGGCTTACAAAGTGAAACTAAACATGTTTGCTTACCAAGTGAACCAAATAATCCCAGGAGTCGGTGCAAAGTCACAATGATTGTGAGCAGATTAAAGCAATAACTAAAGAGCAGAAAACAGGCAAATTAGGCAAATAGAATGGAATCTGTATCAGTGAGCTTCAAGTTATTTTTCTCTCCTAAAACCACAAATGATTTTTTATATTTGATACATTTTCAACTTGATCTGTGAAATTTTAATCATTGTTATAAATAGTAGCAAAGGATATATTTCCCACCATATTTCAAATTGTTTGAATTTTACATCGCTTCTAAATATATTGAATATACTCTAATAATTTCAAATCTGCAATCGCCTTTTGAAAGAATAAAGCTCTTCTTTAACAGTCATAAATTTTTGTCTTGAAATGAAGTGAATTTCAATTTCACTTCTCCAAAGAATTTTTACAATAAATATTTTATACATGTATATGTACACAAACTTTAAAACAAAGTATACCGTGTATATTCACATTTAAATTATTTACAATTTACATAAAAATTCAAAAAAATTTACTATGCCAATGAGGTTTTATTCTGGCTTGTGATAGCATTCACATATTAGAGGTTCACCACTGACCACGATAACATTATAGATTACAACTTTTGAAATGTTTATCATAAAAGTAAACTTTATTGGAATTATAGTTAATTAAGATGTATGGCAGGGTTATAAAGCTTGTATAAGGATATTATAATTATCTCCTTGCTTAATGGTCCTGAGATTTTGCAGTATAGGGGAATGAACCTTATTGGAATGCAAAATGTGCTTGTTCCTGTGAAAATGACAGAAGCATAATTGTGAAGGAGGCAGTTAGAACAGGAAATGTAATTGTTAGGCAGGTGGCACTAGGAAAAAGTGCATACAGAGGTAAAGAATCTGGGAAAATATACTTTTAAAACAACCTGTGCATGAGATTTTGAAATGCTTTCCTGTGATGCCAAAGGTACACATGCCATAAGATAAAGACTGCTGTTTCATGTGATGTGATCAGTGGGATTTTCTTTAATCCAGTGTGCAGCCATGCCCATTCACATTAGAGAAATGTGATTACAGAATGGGAACTCTAAGAACACAAATGCTAATGTATTGATTAGAATGTTGTAGGCAAGTAAATCAATTCTTACCCTTCTCATCCATATTCAAGAGACCTCGGGTGTCCGTTAGGAAGTTCACCCCACTCCTTCCTGAATTCAGGTATAGGCCTACCAGTGAACATATCATCTATACAAACTCTCTAATTATGCAAATTCATTTCTAGAAATGAAATGAAGTCATTTCTGGGGAGTGTCAAGAAATAATTTACCAGGACACTCCTGCCACTTAACAAAGAACTGCCTTTGATAACTATGGTTAAGTTTTTACAGCAATTTGTTACATTTCATGATTAAGGAAAAAAACTGTTAAATACTCCATCAATAATTATATGCCACAAATAATAACTTGCCACTTAGGCTAAATCTTTTGGTATACTTAGTTCTAATTAAAAGAGTTAAATTTGTTTGATTTATTTATTTATTTATTTATTTAATATAGTCTGACTTCCTGGATTGTGTGATTCATTGTAGAGCTTATACTAATGTATACATCTTTGAAAATACAGAAAGTGAACACAAAACTGGGCTTGTATAAATGTTGAATGCACTTTGAATTAAGAATCCTTGGCTTGCTCAACAGCTTACTAAAAGCATGAGGATATTGTTCTCCAAATTACACTTCTTATTCATGTAAGCATTACTCATGGGAATTGTTGTGGTCTCCTAATAAGTTCTTCCTTATGCTTTATGGATAATCCATTTTTAAAAACATGTTCTTCATACTCAGATAGCCAGATCCTAGTTGGTCATACTGAATGAAAATCATTCCCTAGAAAATCAATTTTACTTACTCACAGTACCAATGCCAAAAACTCAAACAAACAAGGCTATTCAGTTGGTAGTCTGGTAACTTAATTAATTCAAGGAGATTTCATAGAGTGAACACAATCACTTTTGTATGTAGCGTACAGAAAGTGAATCTCAATAGAAATTCTATTTTTCCCCCAATAATATATTCTTTAGACTGTTGTAGCAGCATCTTAACTACAATCTTTCAATTCCTTTGAAGTTATGTTCTATATTATCATTCCTCATAAAGCAGTCAAGATTTAAGCTCAATGTAATTTACCTAAAGTTTTAAAAAGAGATACTATTTCAAAAATATTCTTTTCCATAATGTGAACAAAACCTATCAACTGATTTCAAAATATTAATCTCGTTTTTAAACTCTAGTATTTTATTTACAATTACTTTAGGAAATATTTTTCACTAGATAATATTATAGAATTTTATCATTAAAAATATTGAGTGAGCCAAAGAAATACAAAGATTGAATTAAAATGACAAAAATATAGTAAAACGTTATCATTACCTTATATATTAAACTGTAGGAGAATAAACAGAATTTAAAAAATGACAAGAATAGGCTTTACCCTATCTGCTGCGATGTTTTATTTCCGTAAATATGACTCATTTCTTGAATAACTTAGAGGTTTAATGGGCTCAGTAATGGACACTATGGCTTTTTTACTTTTGTTTTCTTACTCCCTTCACAGTTTTTATTTATAGTTTTATTTCCTTTTATTCTGAACCAGCCTCTCCAAATACTATAAATAAAATAAGGATATTAGCACAATTTTTAATAAATGATGTAATGGATGGAACAATTTGCCTAGGATGTTTGGATATAGCCTACCAAACATTGGTAGAGGAGTAGAACTTATTCTATTAAGGTCGGAAGAAAGAAACATAGTCTTTGTTTGGTGTGCCCAAGGTAGAAGCAGTTGCAAAATGACTAAAGTTTTGTAACATTAGAGCCAGAAAGACTAGGAAGAAATATGCAGAATCAAATTTCATGACATTTAAACATCAACAAGAGCCACGGTCCTACAAAAAAGGGGACATAAGGATATAATTCAGAGTAGAATTAGACTCATTAGATCAATGAATTTTAATCAAATGATGAATTACTTTGGAGTAAGAATTTCCTACAACCTAATCAAGCTATAAAAAGTAAGGAGGTTATACAAAAATTAGGTTAAGTGCTTAAATTAATCTTAGGGAAAGGGCATAAAAACAACCCTTTGACAGAGTACTGACTTTTTAGAACCCTATTATAAGAATGACTATCAATGGGGCTGTCCTACTTTCCCTTGTGTTTGTGACAAAATGCCTTATATGTCAAAAAAAAATGCCTTATATGTCTTTAACTCTATAACTTGCAATGTTCATAATTATTAGTCGAATTTCAGTCCTCTGAGAAGAAATTCACCAAAAAAAAAAATGTAGATGATAGTAAATTAAATTCTTATTAGTAATATATTTGTATGTTCAGTTTAGAAATAATCAGTTTACTGTTTTCTAGTGCAATGTCTTTCATGTTTAAGGATTTTTTTTAATTTATTTTTTAAAGATTTTATTAATTTATTTGACAGAGAGCCAGAGATCACAAGTAGTCAGAGAGGCAGGCAGAGAGAGAGAGGGAAGCAGACTCCCTGCTGAGCAGAGAGCCAGATACCTAGCTTGATCCCAGGACTCTGAGATCATGACCTGAACTGAAGGCAGAGGCTTTAACCCACTGAGCCACCCAGGTGCCCCGAGTTTAAGGATTTTACAAACACAGCCAGTCAAATGAAAATCCAATGTCAAATACTTTAAAAACAAAAAAAGAACTTACAAATGGGAGCCTAACACTGTCTATATGATTTTAAGATGTTTAATACACTAATTTGTTTACGCTTGTGATTTTAACTTCAATGGTGTAAGAGATTGCAACATTTTAAACAATTTTGGAAACTGTCAAATAACTTAAGACACAATATGCTTTTAGATTAATTTCTTGAAATTTCTGATTGTTTAGGTAACTGACAGATTGGTTGGTGAAATAATACAAAAGGATTGAATAGAAAAGTCAGACTCTCAGAGATTACTGATGTAACCTAGAGCCAAGTCCTACCTAAGATCATCAATGAAGCATGACATAAGCCCATGCTTGGATGTAATAATAATTTTAAAAAGTTATTGGAGAAGGAGGGAAAAATAAAGGGGGGGTGGAAATTGGAGTGGGAGACAAACCATGAGAGACTATGGATTCCAGGAAACAAACTGAGGGTTTTAGAAAATGGAGAAGGGTTGGGGGATGGGTGAGCACAGTGATGGGTATTAAGAAGGGCACTGATTGCATGGAGCACTGGGTGTTATAGACAATGAATCATGTAACGCTACATCAAAAGTTAATTATGTACTGTGTGGTGGCTAACATAATAAAAAAAAAAGTTATTGTATTTACTAAGAGGTTGTCCATCAGCCTCTTTACAAGAGAGACCCATGGCCTATGGGTTCTGGGCTTCGTGTTAACACTGTCTTTCTTGAGTTATTTATTACACACTGACTAGTAATTCTCTAAAATGTTTGAATTACATGAATAAATTCAATACATCAATTATAATTTTATATATCCAAAAACTGTTCAAATTGCTGGGCTTATATCAGTATAAAAACAAAAGCAAAGTAATCTCTTACTTTGTGGAGCTAACATACAGTGAGTGGAGGGATGAGGAAACAATAAGAAAATAAACAAATGAATTATAACTGGTAGTTACTTTGTAAAATTTTAGGCATTATAAATAATATCAGAAGTCTGGGCTGTGGTTGATAATGCACCTAGCTTATCACCTTAATTAATATTTCAAAGATTTTTGAGTAAAGGTCTGACAGAGTTGTAGGTTTTGGTCATGTGACAATCTAGAGACAGAATGTTCTAGTAGGACAATAGACCATGAGAGATCTTAAGGCAAGACTGTACCTGGTGTGTTCAAATTGACCTTGGGGTAGGAGCAGAGTGGATGAGAGAAAGCACAGGTACTAATAGGGAGGTAATAGGGGACCAGATCATTTAAAGGTTTTTTTCAGGCCGTTAAAAGGTCATTATGGTGGCTCAGAGCAGAATGGTTGCAATGGATAAGATGATATATAGTCAGTTTCTAGATTTTATTTTAAAATATTCTCAAAAAATGCTTTCAACTCTACACAAAATAAGAAGGACTAGCTTCCAGAACCCTTACTTTACAATTCCAGCAGGGCAGGATTAGCACTGCTCACCCTTTACAGTTAAATACACTTCACCTCACTTACTTCATCTATCTCCCCCTTTTTGGCCCTTTCCTTATTATAATGTCTTGAAACAAATCTTAGATATCATAGCATTTCAGCCTATCATACTTGAGTATCCATCTATGAAAACATGATATTTCCCTTATATAATATTGTACATCTAACAACATTAGTGATAACTTATTAGCATCTAACACCTAGTAAATATTCTAACTTCCCTAATTTATTCAAAATGTCTTTTTTACGATTTTTCAAATCATGATCTAATAAGTAACACATTCCATTTGGTTGGTATGTGCTTTAAGTATTTATAAATCTAGTATCCCCCTTCTTTTTACCCCATGTCATTGTCTTGTTTAGAATCCACGTCAGATGTCTTTTAGAATTTGCAACAATTTTTCTTCACCCTATTGCTTTCCTCTAGTGTTGTCTAACTTGTTTTTCTATACTTAAAAAATAAATTTATTGGTATGATTGAATTTAAGTTTATTTTTTATTGTAATAAAATTTCATAGGTAGTGATCTTCCTATATTTCTATAGGAACAACGAACAAGAATTTTTGGTAGAGTGTTTGTGGGATGAAAGAGAGTAATCAAGAAAGAATCCAGATTTGTCGGTCTGAGTAAGAGCAAAGATAGAGTTGTTATCAAAGGAGATGGAGAACACTGTTGAGTTAGGCAGGTTAGGGATGAAAATCAGGAATGTAGTTTTTGACACGTTAAGTCTGAGATGTGATATAATGATAGTGTGTAGACAGTTGGACAATTAAGATGAGAGAGAAACAAAGATAATCATCCAGGAAATATTAATTAGGAAGTAGTCAATATATTAATGTCATTTAAAGTTTTTAGAATGGATGAGAGCAGTAAGAGTCTAACAGATAAATACTGAAGATTGCGCAAAGGTGACTGATATTTAAAAAGTTAGGGAGAAGAGTGGGACTCAGCAAATAAGACTGAGAAGAAAGGGGTGCCTGGGTGGCTCAGTCAGTTAAGTGTCTGACGCTTTTTTAAAAAAACATTTTATTTATTTATTTATTTGAGAGAGAGAGAGAGAGAATGAGAGAGAGGAAGAGGTCAGAGGGAGAAGCAGACTCCCCGCTGAGGAGGGAGCCCAATGCAGGACTCGATCCAGGGACTCCAGGATCATGACCTGAGTCGAAGGCAGTTGCTTAACAACTGAGCCACCCTGGTGCCCCAGTGTCTGACTCTTGATTTGGGCTCAGGTCGTGATCTCAGGCTTGTGAAATGGACCCTTCTGTTAGGATCTGCACTCAGCAGGGAGTTTGCTTGAGATTATCTCCCTCCCCTTCAACCCCCCTCTCAGATAAATAAATGAATCTTTTTTAAAAAAATATTTTGAATGGGGCACCTGGGTGACTCAGTCAGGAGTCTGCTTCTCCCTCTCCTTTGCCCTCTGCCCCCCCAACTTGTGCTCTGTCTCAAATAAATAAATATCTTTTAAAAAATAAAAGATTTTTTTAATTTAAAAAAATTGTTTTTGTTTGCCAAGGACTCAGGAAAATTAAAGTATTTTCTATTTTTAGAATAAATCATAAATGAAATATGTAACTGGCTATAACTGTTTACCCATATAAAATATGCTGCTAAAGTACATAGTGTTTTACTTCCAATAGCTGGGCAAAAATTCTTTTAAAATTTGGACCTGAGAAATCCTATAAGGAATATGTCATCCAACATGTTTTTCCTTAATTTTGTCACAAATCTTTGCATCTCTATATAGGAAGATGATTTCCACTTAACAGTGAAAAAATAAAGGTGAATGCTCTTTTGCAATCAGAAAGTGAATTTCTTTTTCTGACAGAGTAAGCATATCTAGTACCATTTTCCCTGTTGAAGCACAAGCCACAGGGCCGAGAGTCATGCCCCCTCCAGCGTCTCTCTGTTCCTTGGTCTCTGGAGAAGGAAGGGTCTGCACTTGGGATACTTGGGGAGACGGGAGCAGGGGGCCAGCTGGACTCAGGTGGAGGGCTGACATGCGCAGATGAGGGTTGGCTGTCCGCTGAGATTGCTCAGTGCTCAGGTACTCCCGATACTGTTTCTTCATGAGAAGAAACAAGTGTAGAAAGCAATTTCAGGTAGTTTATTTTTTCAAAGTCAATTAGGGAAATGGAGAAAGACTGGGAGACAAAATTTCAGTAATAAACCAACACAATTTATGAGTGTTGAAAACAAGAAGCATTTATGTTTTCTTCCTGATAAAACTCAGCATGTGCAACATCTCCCTACCATGACAAGCATCCCTCTTGTGGCTACACTATTCCTAAGGCCTTGGAGTCCTTGCTTTCAGCAGTGGTGATAGTGGGAGCAGAAGACATTGCAAGTATGGACCAAAGCCTGAAGTAACATACATGTATCAAGTTTGTTCTTATTCCACTTAGAAGAATTCCATCACATGACCAAATCTACCTCAAAGGCTGCTGGGAAATCTAATCTGGTCATGTAAATAGCTGGAAAAGGAAACAAACTGGTGAACTACTAGATTATTTCTACTAAAGAGAGATTTTTGAAATGAGAGCAGCAGCAAGAGTTTAGGGAAGTCAGAGACTAAATGGATTGGAAAATCATTGTAAGACTATAGGGAAACTAAAATTCCTCTTGAATTTTTCATCTTAAATTTGAAATAGATCTAGTAATCATGATTCTATTTTTTTCTGTTTATTTATTTGTTCATTGTTTTTCCCTTTATTTTCCCAGCCATAGTCAGTTGTTTATCTATACATGGAGTAGTTAGTGGGCTGTTCTTATGGCTACTGTAATAAGTTATGGGTGGTTAAAACAACAGAAATGTATTCTATCACAGTTTTGGAAGCCCAAAGTCCAAAATCAAAGTAATGGCAGGGTAGTTTCTTTCTTTCCAACTCAAATGTGTTCTATGCCTCTGTCTTGGCTTCTAACAGTTGATCAGTCCTTGGAGTTCCTTGGCTTGTGGCATCACAGCTCCAATATATGACTCCATCATCACACGGTACTCTATGTGTCTGTGTATCTCACTGTTTCCTCATCTTATAAAGACACCAGTCATTGGGAGTACTTGGCTGGCTCAGTTGATAGAGCATGTGATTCTTGATCTCAGGATTGTACATTTGAGCCCCATAATGGACATAGAGATTACTTAAAAATAAAATCTTAAAAAAATAAAAAGCCACAAGTCATTGGATTAGGTTCTTCTCTTATTCAGTGGGACTTCATTTTAATTTAACTAGTTACATAAATCTTCAAAGACCCTATTTCTAAATAAAGCCACATTCATGAGTACTAGGTGTTAGATGTTGAACACATCTTTTTAAGGAGACACAGTTTAGCTCAGTACAGTTGGTTTGCACCATGATTATGTTTTGCAAAGTAAACACGACATTTGAGAGAAGAACAAGGGAGTTGTGGGTGTTACTAAGAAGGAATTCTAATGATTGGCCCTGGGATTATAATTTAAGTATGAAAAAGAGAGAAGATACCTTAAAGATTGAGAGATTATTAAAAAAAGTGGTCAGTGAATTTGAAACCCTAACTTTGTTAGAGTTCTTGGAGTTGGGTACTAGATATAGTTTACGGTAGTGTCTCATTGAGACTAAAGAAAGAAATTGCCCTTATCATTTTTGATCCTTCCCTAAGATCTAGGAATCCAGAAGTGCCCTTTAGCTTCTTGCTTAAAAGGGCATTCAGTGCCTCTAAGGGTCCTATTCTGGCTCTCCGTCCTGAATGACCAACATCTCATTAATGGAAACATTTATGTATCCTTTGTCTCCAGAAGCTCAGGGAGACTAATTCCAGTATAGCATGTCAATAATTTAGCTTTAGTTTTCTCAGTTGTAAGTTTTACTGGTGATTATGTATCCCCACTCACAGAACAAATTTCAAGCATAAAAATAAGTTGCCATGGAAATCCAACTCACTCAGTTTGAAAAGAAATAGGTTTCATTCCTAGTTGTTCCAAGGGTGGGGGATGCTTTGGAATCAGCATTGTAATAGCTTTTTTTTTCTAGAAAATGTCTTGTGTCTTAATCTTTCTCCTGTCCAAAGTCAAATCCCTTTTCATATACTTAATCTGTTAGAGGATACAAGACCGACTGAACTGACTTTCTAACATTATTTTATTTTATTTCATTTTTAAAAAGATTTTATTTATATATTTGACAGAGAGACACAGTGAGAGAAGGAACACAAGCAGAAGGAGTGGGAGAGGGAGAAGTAGGTCTCCCACTGGACAGGGAGCCTGAAGAGGGGCTCAATCCCAGGACCCTGGGATCTTGACCTGAGCCAAAGGCAGATGCTTAATGACTACGCCACCCAGGCGCCCCTAACATTCTCTTTTTTAAAAAATTTATTTATTTATTTATTTAAGAAAGAGAGGAAGCACGTGAGTGGGAAGAGGGGCAGAAAAAGAAAGAGAATGAGAGAGAGAATCTTAAGCAGGTGCCATGCCCAGGGCAAGTCGGAACTGGGGCTTGATCCCACAACCCTGAGATCATGACCTGAGCCGAAATCAAGAGTCAGACACTTAACCAACTGAGCCTATGTTAGGTGTCCCTAACATTCCTTTTAAAAATTATTTCCAAAAAATAAGGGTCTTATATTCACTTTAGTATCTGATGTCTGTCATAGAGGTTCTTATTTAAAAGAAGGTAAGGAATTTCCATTTAACATCTACTTTTAGTAGGTTTTAAAATTTGTTATTTTAATAAACAAGATATTAATTTCAAAATTCAGCTAGCAACAAAGAGTATATGTCAGAACTGGAACCCAGCTTTATGAGGCCTGTCACAACTCCATAAGTGCCAAAGGTAAATAAGACACCAGTGTTAATAATAGGGTAAGAAAAGTGAGGTGCCTAGAACACAAAACTTAAGGAGGTATTTACTTTCACTCTAATCTTGCATTTTTTTGTCATATTTTCCAATTTAGGAATAAGTAAAATCACCTCACAGAAAGCAAAATTAGAAATATTGTCCAAGACACATTTCTATTACTTCCCCATCCACTGAATTATCTTTAAATATTCAGATTTCCTGATCTCATTCATAAATGTACCCTTCTCTCAATCCACAGTATTTCAGCATGATTATTTCTTGTCTAGACTATATTAAATCACATCTTAATTTATCTTCCTATATCCAAATCACTCTTCTAAAATTAACTATCCTCACTTTTACCTACTGCGCTGATCTTTCTAAAATTCAAAACTAGTCCTTCTGTGCTTATCTTTAAACAGCTTTTTTTTGCCCAGTCAAGAAATAAAGTTCACATCACAATCTATTCCTGTTTCCTCTTCCACCTTATGTCTCTCAGCCTATCTGGGCAGTTCCCAAATGTACTGTACTGTTTTGTTCATGTATGTCTTTGTTTTCATACTAGATACTTTCCCATCACTCAGTTCCCCCTGGAAAGGAACCCACAAATGTCTCAGAACTGAAGTCAAGCATCATTTACTTGAAAATTTCCCCTCACCTTCCCCAGGCCCAGCTGAAACTCTATTTATCCCATAGCCTGCATAGATGTCTGACATGACATGCTTTATCACATTTATTCTAAGATTCAAAGCTTCTTGAAAGTCAGCATATACCTATTCTCTCTCTTTATTCAGAATTTTGATAAAAATATTTAAACTACAGAAGTTTTTTCCAGTACATTATGTTAGATAAATACATATGATATAATACTTTATAAGCTATGAAAAGTAAATCATCCTATTTATAAAAAAAAAAACAAACAAGTCATTCTTCGCTCTCTCAGAATTTCCTATAAACACCTGATACAAACTCTGACTTTTTAAAGTTAGGAGTAGATGAACATGCTACATTAATATAAATTCTTCCTTCCTGAAAATGGCTGGATGTTGTCAATCCTATCTTTAACCCCCGAATCCTTTTAGCACCCTAAAATTAATGTCTCACTCCCGTCCCAAGAGGTGTCCTCACGCTGAAGTAGTGCCCCCTGAAATGCTATGGAAGTCTCACAGCCAAATCAATTCTGCTCAGGACTCAGCTAAGTTGTAGGCTAACGTTTTTCCCAAAGAGAGCTGCAAGCCCAGCTCCCAAGATAGGTTCGAAGACTAACCAAAATTGTTTTATTTTTTTTCCTCTCCTCTGTGTCTACATAAATTCTATAGAGAGCATCAGTTCAGCTGAAATCATAACTTCTAAATTACATATAATTTCATAATTTCAGCCCAAAGTGGAAATTACAGACAATGCTGTTGCCTTTTTATACGCGGAGCCTGCCCTGCTCCAATTCAATCAATCTACGTTTCAGTAGCATGTGCCTAAAACAATCAAAACTGAGGATATGTGACTAACATTTATTGCTGAACAACTTACAGTCAAATTAACCTGAAACATTTAATTATACAGATGTTACAGTTTCTCTATTTCAAGGTAATCAGGAATAAATGGTAAGCTGTTCTAGGAAATGACAATGATACTATTTTATATCAGCAAAAATGACATATTTCTCAGTATAGTATTGCTCTCTTATCTATAATTAACATCTGTAACAGATATTCCTTGGAGAAATACAGCATTTAGTTATAATCCAAATGATTAAACATCAACTCATATTACACAGATAGAGATAAACACATAATACATATCGAAAGGTAAAGCCCAGAGTCTGACTCCATGAAGCTGAATTGGCCTTGTTCTGACCGATTTAGAATAGTAACAAGGAAGCAGACAAAACAGAGTTTGAAATACACTTTTTAAATTTTTTTAAAGGAAATGTACATTGTGTTTGGCAAAGGCATGTATTTCTGTTTGACAGAAGCCTGCTGAATATAGTTGGTAGTAAGGTGCAAGTCTGAACCCAGAGGAAGCCAACTTCATGAAAGACTATTTTTAGGTGAAAGAAACGTGGGCTTGTTTCAAGTAGAAGAAAATGAGGGAGATATGAAAGAGTAGCAAAGAATAGTTGAGGAAATAGAGTAGAATAATGGAATTAAAAAGACATTAGAGGCACTAGCCAAAAGTTGAAGGCAAACCTTAAAAAGGAATAAAGAGGTGAAGATTAAAAGGGGAAAAAATGTTCTAAACAGTGAGTACCTAATGTGAATGCCACTTTCCTATATATATATATACCTCAAAATGATAGAAATTTCCCCTCCTTTTCTCCTATATACAGAGGAGGGCATTCAAATAATCAAGAATAAGGTGTCTACCGGTGGGAGTATGGCAGAAGTACAGAGAGGATGAGCTTCCACCTGCATCTAGATTCAATGGAAGAGGGTCATACCTCTTTCTTTGCTGACCACTTTGCCTCAGACCCTGCAGGATGGAGGCTGACACGATGCCCTGCCTGAATCAGGAGAGCTTCGCTGACAATATGCAATGCAGAATACCATGAAGTGAGAAACAGAATGTACTGAGACACTTCTTTCCCTTTTAAATTTGATGTATTTTTTACAGCATCCTCTACTTCTCAAGATAATCAAATCATTTTTAAAAATAAAAATGTCAGACTGTTTTTTAAGTTTTTTGTGTTCCTTCCTTTCTTTGATGCAAATTTGTGCTATAAAATAATACTCTGTTCCCGTTAAATAATTTTAAAAGAACTTTCACAGAAAAGTAGACATATAATTTAATAGAGAAAATTCATTTAAAGTATTTTATATATTTTCCTAAAGAATACATGTTACAAAATAGAAAAAAAAATCTCACCACCTTCTCTTAATATAAAAGAGGCACTAGAAAAATCAAGGAGAAGTGATTTTCAAAGATAAATACAACATCCTTCTTCATAATATGTGTATAGATTTTATTTTTGGCAATATATATTCACAACGTTAAGATAAGATAAAGTTCTTACTTTAAGAAAGAATAAAAGAATGGACTGTTAAAAATCCCTTTCTGCCTGAATTGAGAAGTTTGGATTAAAGGTGTGAGATAAAGCTTCCTAAATCATGAATTGTTTAGTTGAAACCATTTTCTCCTAGATGTATATTTTTAGACATGGTAAGAATTTATATTAAAACAAACTGTGAACAAACTTGTGCAAATGTCCCTAAGTGATTGAAATACCACTTACTTTACCACAGACTGGAATTCTAGTGTAAAATGAATAAACAATAAAATGTTATATTTTAAATCTGATACATGTCAGATTAAAATACACAGAGAAATGGCATATTATTTTTACAAAAAAGAATGGCATAGTATTTTTTTTCAGGTTTTTTTTTGTTTTTGTTTTGTTTTTTTTTTTTTAAGATTTTATTTATTTATTTGACAGAGAGAGAGATCACAAGTAGGCAGAGAGGCAGGCAGAGAGAGAGGGGGAAGCAGGCTCCCCGCTGAGCAGAGAGCCCGATGTGGGGCTCGATCCCAAGACCCCGAGATCATGACCCGAGCCAACGGCAGAGGCTTTAACCCACTGAGCCACCCAGGCGCCCCGGCATAGTACTTTTTTAAATGATACCTGGCACATATGAAGTTAGCAAAATTATTAAAAGTCAGATGAGATAGAGCTTGATCAATCTTCCACTTAAAAGTTATTCAAATAGAAAATTATACTCAAACACTCACCAATTAAGATACAAATGTCATATTGAATAATCACTTATATACTTCTAAATTAATTGCTTTAAAAACTATTATATAAAATGGATTTTAGCTATATAAAATAATTAAGTGGAACAATCTGACACGGTAGACATTTCAGGCACAAATAATAATATTTAATAGACAGGGTTTTATTTATTTATTTTTATGAGAAAGAGAATGAGCAGGGAGAGGAACAGGGAGAAGATTGATGCAGGGCTTGACCTCAGGACCTGGAGTTCATGACCTGAGCCAAAATCCAAGCTGGATGCTTAACTGACAGGTGCCCCAGAGAGGTTTTATTTTGAATTTAAAAATACATTATAGCAGTTGTCAAAGAAGATAAACTTTCTGGATAATTTCTTAGCTTTTTCATTTCATTTTTCCTCTCTAGACAAAACCAAAATGTTAAAATGTTCTCAAACATGTAAAACTACCACAAATTTTTATTAACAGGAGTATTGGGACTTGGAAAGGATGATTTACTGAATGATCTCAGAACAACTTCTAATCATTAAAATCCATATTTAAAAAATGTAGTCTGACACTATTTCACCTCACACACAGAAGCCAATTCTAAGTATATTAAGAACTTAACTAAACAAGGCAAAATCATAAAACATTTAGATTATATGTTTAAGACTGAGAAAAGAAAACCCTGAAAGAGACAAAAACGGGAAACTGTAAAGACACAAAAAATAAGCAGAAAACCCTAAAAGGCACAAAAAGCATAAGCCTTAAAATAAAAGATTGGCACATTTGAATAAGATTTCAGTTGATCAGGATTCACTATGAAGAAACTGAAAAGATAGTCTACCAACCAGAAGGACATATATTTTACATTGTCAAAACTTTTCATCCCCAAAAATATAAAGACATAGTACTAAATTGGTGACTAAGGAGTGCACTTGTGATGAGCACCAGGTGTTGTAAGAAAGTGTTGAATAACTGTATTGTACACCTGAAACTAATAGAACACTGCATATTAATTGAAAAGAAAATAAAACCTTGGGGCGCCTGGGTGGCTCAGTGGGTTAAAGCCTCTGTCTCGGCTCAGATCATGATCTCAGGCTCCTGGTATTGAGCCCTGCATCGGCTCTCTGCTCAGCAGGGAGCCTGTTTCTCCGTCTCTCTCTGCCTGCCTCTCTGCCCACTTGTGATCTCCCTCCCTCTGTCGAGTAAATAAATAAAATCTTTAAAAAGACAAAAAAAAGAAAAGGAAAGGAAATCTTAAAATATAAAAAAAAAATACTATGAAATAATAATACAAAGATAACCAGTCAAATAGAAAAAGAAGGCAAAATCTTAGTCATTTTTGGGAAGAAGTAATCTGAAAAGACCATGGTCTTCTGAAAATATACTAAAAATATCAATGTGGAACATAGAAATTAAAAACCAATAAACTGCATAGTTCTTTCAAACAAAATGTTTAAGTTTTGATAACATCAGATGTTGATAAAGATTAGAACGATGAAAATCTTGTATGTTGCTAGAGAAAATCTACATTTTATACACATATTAGAAAATAATTTATTACTATTTGGTAAATCTGGATATTTGCATGAGAAAGACATTCCAGTGTTAAATATCTACTGGAGAGAAACCCTTGGGCGAGTGAATCTGAAGATAGTTCAATAAATTTACGACAACATTTATTACAGCAAAAATTGGAATTAACCTAAATGACCAACAAGAGAATAGAAAATAATTTTTGATTTATTCAAATATCTATCTCACTTAGATAATATTGAAAGGTATATAAATCTATCTAGTTTAAGATTATTTATATATGTGGCATATTTTAATAAGGAATTGAGTAACTAATGTAAAATTTAGCAAAATTGTTTCCTCCTGAATAGGAATGAGATGGGATCAGAGTCATAGACTGTTTCCATTCTTCAAATTTTCTTCTGTGTGTGAATTCATCTGTATTTATTTTATTGCTATTCTTAATCTAATATTAACTACAAATATCCTTATGTATGTATTCATATTTAGGTAAACAAAAACAGAACCTTCAAATCAAAAGACTTTAAATAAAAAAGGACATTACAGTGCCAAATACATAGATATGATCACCATAGCTATCTATCATCTATCATCTATCTATATAATTTTAATGCACCAAACTAGACAATTACTGTTATTTCACCTAAATTTTGACCAATAAAAAAAACTATTACAAGCTAAGGAGACATAATAAATAAATATAAGAACAAATCATCAAATGAAACACTTACAGATTTAGGATTTCCCATATCTTTCTGCTGTCTTATAATTGCAAATTAAAATTCATGATTTAATTTTTAAAAAGCAAACATCCTAGGCAGAGGCAAAATATAAATCTGTATGTGTCACTTAATCCATACTTTGAATGCTTTAGATCATTTCCTGAGAGAAGTATTTTACTTATGTTATATAGTCATTCTATATATATTTACTGAATCATTGTTGTGTATGAGGCACTTGTGATTTAACAATGACCAACCATTCCAAATATTCTTAAACTATTACACTGTAGGATTCACACTAGTAATGTAATGGACAGTTTCATTAAAGTGTGGTTTGGTCACTGAAGGAAGAAAATTTAATTTTCTTGTAGAATAAAAACAGATTTGGAAATTCAGTTAATTCTATCTAGTAGAAATAATTCCTAAACCAATTAATGAGTTCGAAGCAGTATTTAACTAGATGAAAAATCAAGGGAGGACTATCTGAAAAAGTGTGCACGTAATATTTGAAAGCTGTAAGTGAGAAAAAGAAGTATGTACATTGGAGAAACTAAGTAATTCAATTTGCCTGTAGAATGAGGGTGAAGGGAGCAGTTGCAAGAGATGATGCTGAAGAAGTACGGGTTAATGAATATAAGATTTAGATAGTTACTAGTGTGTTTAGATTTTATCCTGAAGTGGAGTAGGGATTCTTTGTAATTCTTTACATAATAGAAGCTCATGAGCAAATTTGGCTTGTAAATCACGTTGTACATATAGAGCCAAAGACAGTGCAATGAACACAGAGGGTAAGAGACTATTACTGTAAAGGAAGATAGTAGGTAAGAGACTATTACTGTAAACTAAGCAATCTTATTGTAAACAAGAACAATGGGAGTGGCCAGAACAAGAAATCGGAAGATTAGCAAGACATTTTGAATTTACAGGAGATAAAGAGGATATGGGGATGGTGAGCAAGAGAAAGCACTCTACAATGTTGCCTTTCTGGCTTGAGTAAAGTGGATGATTGTGGTTACTTTCACTCTATAGGGATGGGACATTCTAGGAAAATGATTGCCTAATAAAAATTTAAAGTCTTACAGGTAGAACATACAAATAAATATATCATAAATAAATTAGCAATAGAAGCCTAGATTCAAAACAGACACTAGGAATACTGACATCATAATAGGGTGGGTAGAAGAAAAAGAGTATGCAAAAGATTGAGGAAGGACTACATAACAAGGATTTATGCTATAACAGAGGGGTCATAGATACAACAAAAAGTGTTTAGAAGAGAGAAGGATAATAATGCCAAATATTTTTAAGGACTCAAGTAAGGTAGAGATTTTGAAATCCCATCACACTGAAGTTGGTCTTGGAGAAAGAAATTTTAGTGAATACCATATGACTTCACTCATATGTGGAATTTAAGAAACAAAAACAAATGAACATAGGGGAAGGGGGAAAAAAGAGAGAAGGAAGCAAACTATAAGAGACTCTTAACTATAGAGAACAAACTGAAGGTTGATGGAGGGAGGTGGACAGGGGATGAGTTAGATGGGTGATGGTTATTAAAGAGGGCACTTATTGTGATGAGGATTGAGTGTTGTAAGTGATGAATCACCAAATTCTATTCCTGAAACCAATATTACTCTATATGTTAACTAGTTAGAATTTAAATAAAAATGTGAAACAAAAAGTAAATAAAGAAATACTATTTATTTTATTTTTTTAAGATTTTATTTATTTATTTGACAGAGAGAGAGAGATCACAAGTAGGCAGAAGGGCAGGCAAACAAGAGAGAGAAGGGGAAGCAGGCTCCCCACTGAGCAGAGAGCCTGATGTGGGGCTCTATCCCAGGACACTGAGATCATGATCTGAGCCAAAGGCAGAGGCTTTAAACCACTGAATCACCCAGGCGCCCCAAGAAATACTCTTTAAATTGATCAAAAAAATAATAAAATGAATTAAAATTGAAGTCAAATAACAGTAAATTGAGAAGTGATAAAAAGTGATTTAGTGGCTTTAGACATCCCCCATCCTAATTTAGACTTATAGGGAGAACAATTCATTTGCATTACAAGGAATTTGGAGTTGTAGAAGTTCCTTCTATGAGACTTGAGCAGGATTTGAACACAAATTTAGTTTCCCTGTGAGAGACCGAGTTTGAAAATAGATGGCAACTGGTGATGGATGGAAAGACATCTCTGTGAAGTCTTTATAGAATGAAGTCCTTAGCATAGATGAAAACCCGATCTCTAATCATAAATAAAAATAAAGGAGGAAATAATTGATGTGGAATTTATTTTAACTCCTCTATGTCTTTCTGTCTTTGTCTCTCTCATACATATATTAGAGTACATACAAGGTTTTTCATACATCACAACTATTTCTAGAATATTTTGTTCACCACAGAAAGAAATTTTATAGTCATTTATAGTCATATAAATTTTATAGTCACTTCTGATTTCTTCCCCTCACCCAGCAAGCACATGATAGACACTACTCTACTTTCTATCTCTATGAATTTGCCTATACTGAGCATTTCATAGAAATGAAATCTTTTATGTCTGATTTTTTTTTTTTTACTTATGTAATGTCAAGGTTCATCTATGTTGTGGCATATATCAGTACTTTATTTTTTTATGGTCTTTGTTAGTTTGCTGGAGGTCTGATGGCAAAGCGCTAAAGACTAAATGACTGAAACAAAAGAAATGAATTTTTTAGCAATTCTGGGAGGCTGGAAGTCCAAGATGATGTGTCAGCAGAATTGGTTTCTCTTGAGGCTTTCCCCTTGGCTTGCAGATGGTCATCTCTTCCTGTGTCCTCACTTGGGGTTTCCTCTACATTCTTGCAGGGAAATTTCATCTTCTTGTAAGGACACCAGGGCTCACATCAATGATCTAATTTTAACTCATTTATTTCTTTAAAGACATTAACTCCAAATACAGTCACATTTCTAAGGTATTACTGGTTAGGACTTCAACATAAGAGGGTCTACAATTCATCCTATAACTTGGTCAATTATTATAATATCGTCTGAATAAATCACATTGTTTATCTATCAGGTGCATGGGGATGGTTTCCACTCTTTATGTACTATAACTACTGCTACTAAGAATATCTGAGGACAAGTTTTTGTATTGCATTTTTTACCACTTCACCTCTGAGTGGAAATAATTTCCTGCTGCTCTAGGTCTTCTTGATAGATGCCTGGATAAGAGAAGCCTATATCTCTCATATTGTGCTTTGCTTTTGATGTTTATTAAATTTAAATCTTTTAAAATTTCAAATTATGTTTCATCAAAATATCACATTTTAAACGCACTTAAAATGTATTTTTGAGATAATTTAGGACAAAATAAAATTTGAAAATATTATGATCACATATATTGAATTTAACTTCATAGAACATGATTTCATGTATTTTTAAGCTTTCTCTTTTTTTTAAGATTTTATTTATTTATTTGAGAGAGACACACACAGTGAGAGAAAGAACACAGGCAGAGGGAGTGGGAAAGGGAGAAGCAGGCTTCCTGCCAAGGAGGGAGCCCAATGTGGGGCTCAATACCAGGACCCTGGGATCATGACCTGAGCCGAAGGCAGACACTTAACGACTGAGCCACCCAGGGACCCCTACGTAAGCTTTCTTAATGGTCTGTATGCAGAATCTTTTTTACTTAGTTATTGTCATTTTCATTTTATTTTAGGTTATTATATTTAATTTAATTTAATTTATGTGATATGTTTAAGTGACCTACATGAAAACATTGTAGGACTGTTAACACTATTTATAATAAGCTCCACAGTGTTAGGTGCCTATTACCAACTTAATAGCTACTTTAATGATATACTGACATTTTTAAAAAGTAAATTTATCAGTTAAAGTCAAAACAAGAACATTTTCAAATACAATTTAGAGAGGTAGTGGGTTCAGTTTTCACTTTAAAAAGATAATACTGTATTAGCCTTTGAATATCTAGTATTTTTCTAACATCTATAGGATATATTAATTTACAGTAGGTCAGTACAGAAAAGTGGGCAATGTAAAATGTAAAGACATTTTTCAAATTAATTTATAAATACAAAATAAGAAAAAAGAGTGTTGAAAATTCTGGTAAGGTAATTACCTGAAACACAAAAAGCCAATAAATTTCTATTAGTTATTTTTTCTTATCATTTAAGAAATAAATCTATATAGCTACTTGTTCATATCTATAAACAACTTATAAATTATAAATGTTACTATATAGATGTGGTAATTTAGATTGCTTACTCACATTTTAGTTTTTCCTCCACTTATTTAAGAAATTTTAACCACAACCTTATATACTGCACAAAGATTATTTTGTCTCCTAATAATTTTAGACAATTTAAATAATTAGGTACTTAAATATAGGGACAGGGAACTATTCAGGAACTCAATGAATATAGAAAATGATACTTATATATAGGGTGTATTCTTGGGTCATATACATGGACATACAAACAAGCACCTACCTCAGGGCATCTAGAGAATGCTAACCAGGTATAGTAACACTTGAGATAAGTTTTTAACAACTAGCATGGACTAGGCACAAAGGAAGAATGTTTTGCTATGTACAAATTATAGATATAGTCTGGAAATAGAGAAAGTATTTGGATAATTGAGTTAGTTCATTTTGACTAGAGCTAGGGCATGTTGAGAATGGTGAGAGATGAGGCAGATAAAGACATTAAGCAGAACTCATGAAAGGTTATGTCAAGCTACAGAGTAAGAAATTAATCCTAAATGAGAGTATAAGATGATTTTAAATGAGGAAGGTCATAATTCAATCTGTATTATTTTCTTGGTTTATCTAACTTATTTTTCCATCTGTCTATCCACTCCTCCATTCATTCACTTATCTTTCTATCCATCCATTGACTTATCTACTTATTAATCTGTGACCAAATGTCCCTCTCATGCACACACAGTGAAGAAGGATATGAGATAAAATTTGCAATTGAGAACAAAAAAGTAGTGACAATTTTGGAAAATAAATGATGGAGTTATTATTTTACAAGAAAGGGAGTTCACTTTTCTGTAGCTTCCTCTACAATGGAGAAATAATACCCATGGTTATGTCTTGAGGCAAACTCTGTCTCTGGTGTTTGTAACTCTTTTCAATGACTACAAATATATGAAACTTATAGAAGTATCCATTAATGAAAAGAAAAGAAGTTTGCAATTAACTAATTCCAAATACAGCAGAGGAGAGGGACAGCCATTTCCCTGATTTTCATTGGATTAGTCTTTAACAAATATCAGGCTCTAATGAGTGTCTAATAGTGGCTTTCTGTGGCATTCATCTCACTTGCTTTCTTCAGTTTTGTTAGCACTTTTATTTTATTTTTAAAGATTTTATATATTTATTTGAGAGAGAGAGAGCATGAGCAGGGTGGAGGGGCAGAGGGAGAGGGAGAAGTAGACTCTCTGATGAGCAGGGAGCCTGGTGGTACAGGGCTTGATCCCAACACACTGTGATCATGGCCTGAGCTGAAGGCAGACACTTAACTGACTGAGCCACCCAGGCACCTCTTGCTACCACTTTTAAGGAAGAGAAAAGAAGCAAACTTTTACCTACGGTCATCTCAAGATAGCCTTTAATAAATGATTGAAAAGTTCCAAGAACTTTAATAATATCATGGCAATCAGATAATGCAAGATTTATATATTACTCTGTGTAATAGTCAAAATGATGTATTACTTGGGTACTGTAATTGAGGGGCATAAATATAGAGTTCTGGGAATGAGTTTAATTTGATCACATAATTTTAAATGATGCACATTAATAATTAATGTATTATGCTCAAATATAACTTGAGTTAGATAAATTTCCACAGAAATGCCATACTAAATTATCATGATTAGCATTACCTTAATAAATATCAAATAAATTATTGTCAGACCAATTACTTTTAAAGCATTTATGATTCATAAATACTGCATAGAGTACGTCAATAATTAATAAATATTTTAAAATAACAATTTCTTAGTGTTGTAGTTTCCACAGCAGACCACAATAATTTCTCTTTCCCTTTGTAATGTAACTTTAGATTCTTCCATCAAAGAATTGGATCCTATTTTCTCAAACCTTGAACGTGGGCTGGCTTTGTGACTTGTTCTGTCCAATGTAATTGCTGCAACTTGACTCTGTAAATTTCTGAGACTTGCATATTTGCTCCTATCCTCGTGGAATGTTTCCCTGAAATCAAAAGAAGGACTTTTACTCTCTTAAACAAGAGGTTTAAAAGTCTGAGGGAACAAATGCCAATGGCCAGAAGAGCTAGTGTAACTATGGTTGACCACCCAGCACATGTGAGTTGTGAATTACCCAGGAGAGACAACCCGAAGTGCTTAGCTGAGCCCAATCTAATTGTTAAGAAATCATGAGCAAATTATAGAGTTGTTTTAAGCCTCTAAATTTTAAGGTGATTTCGTATTCAGCAATATAAATGACAGATTTAGGGGTGCCTGGGTGGCTCAGTGGGTTAAAGCCTCTGCCTGCGGCTCAGGTCATGATCTCAGGGTCCTGGGATCAAGCCCCGCATTGGGCTCTCTGCTCAGCAGGGAGCCTGTTTCCCCCTCTCTCTCTGCCTGCCTCTCTGCCTACTTGTGATCTCTCTCTCTCTCTCTCTGTCTGATAAATAAATAAAATATTTTTAAAAAATTGAAAAAGTGACGGATTTGGGTAACATTATGATCATTTTCCATATTCATCTTTATTTTTTACAAGCAAAATAGACAATTTAAGTATGGAGAGAATATATCAGACAAAAAATGAGATAATATAATAAACTTTTTAGAACAGGGACTAATATTTGAGAGTATTACTATGTGCTAAGGATATTACTAAATGTGTTTTATTTATTTTTTAAAAGATTTTATTTATTCATTTGAGAGACAGAGACAGAGAGAGCACAAGCAGGGAGAGTGGCAGCGGGAGAGGGAGAAGTATCTTCCCCTTTGAGCTGGGAGCCCGACATGGGACTCAATCCCAGGACCTGGAGACCATGATCTGCACCAAAGGCAGATGCTTAACAATCTGAGCCACCCAGGCACCCCACTAAGTGTGTTTTATATATATGTTGAATTATGTCATATGATATACAATAAGTATATGGATGCAGTTATATATATTATATGGAAAGCTACATTTAATTTACTTACTCAGAAATGAAGACACAGTAAACATGAATAAGTTAACCAATATCATAAAACCAGAACTGAAAGATATGCCCAATTGTGTCTGATTTCAGAAGATACCTTTTTCTCAGTAAAGCAGAGCAAATTCAATCATATTTTTTCTTGGTATGACTTTATATAAAAATGATTTCCCACTCAGTTAATCAATAAATATTGCAAAATAATAGGAAAATATATATATATTGCCCTCTCCCCCCAGTTCCACAAAGATCTTAAAACCCTTATAATTTCCTAAGTGATAAGAGTACTAGGGGTAGCTTTTCTTCTAATATTTGATCTTTAATCCTAGTTCCTGATACAGTTTCTAAATTTCTTGGCATTTTCTGGGTGATAGGAATGTCTTTTGTTCTAATGAGGTGACTCTTGGGATAATAATATTATTATGTTATTATATCCGGGATGGACTTCTGGAGAGCTCCAGGATGGGGGCTGGTCCCCAGAAACATTCAGCCACGATTAGAAGTCCTGAACTTTCAGCCCTACTCTCTACCCTCAGCCAATCTTCTGGGAAGGAGAGAAGGACTAAAGATTGAGCTCGTGATTCATCATGCTGTGTGATGAAGCCTTCACAAAAATCTCACAAGTACAAGGTTCTTGTGAGAGAGCTCCTGCAGAGGGAAACACAAGCAGTGTGCTATACCCCATCTCCATGGGAAGAGAGCTGCTCCAGTTGGGACTTTTCCAGATCTGGCCCTCTGTATCTCCCCATTTGGCTGTTCACTGAGTCCCTTATCATATCCTTTATCATATAATAAACTGATAAAAGTAAGTGTTTCTCTGAATCTGTGAATTGTCCTAGCATATGATGAAATCTAAGGAAAGGGGGTCATGAGAACTTCCAATTTGCAGCGAAATCAGACAGAAATTGTGAATAACGTGGGGACCTGCTTCTTGTGATTGGTATCTGAAAGTGAAGGATAACCTTGTGGGACTGAGCCCTTAACCTGTGGGATCTGATGCTATCTCAAAGAAGATAGTGTCTGAATTGAGTTAAATCGTAGGACACCCTGCTGGTGTTTCAGAGAAAGACTTGATGTGGAAAAACACTCACACATCTGGTGTCAAAAGTATTGTGAGTGTGGCAATAATGTACAAGTGAAGGAGAAACCCACGCAAGGTTTCCTAGGTTTTTCAGGTTTTTAACATTACTGCATAATAGCAACTAAAATCCAAGGTGATTTTACCAATTTGTAAACTCACCAACAGTACATGAGTTATTATTATCTCAGTTTCCTGTCTGCAATTAGCATGATGAATAGTTTCTAATTTCTAGTCTACAAGAATTAAATATCAACTCATTTTTAATATTTTTATTTTTTCTAAATGAAATAGCGAGAATCTCTTAATATTTTATTGAATGTACAGGTTGCCTTTCAAATTTTTCTCACTAGAAATATTTTCATCAAGAAGTTTTTGATTCATATTTAGTACTTAATCCACTTAGGAATGATCTTTGTACACAGTATGAGGCGTAATAAAATTTTCTTTCTTTTTTCTGCATTGATAGCCAATTTCTCCAGTATTATTAGAACAGCTGTTTTCCACTATATTAGTTTCTATTTTTCTGTAACAAACTACCAAAAATTTTAGTGGCACAGAGGAGCACACATTTATTATCTTAAAGTTCTAGAGGTCAGAAATGTTGCACAAAGTCTCACCAGACTAAAATAAAAATGCTGCCGTGGCAGGAAAATAGCTGAACAATGGTGCACTGTTCAAACAGTGAAATACCCTCACGCCACCTCAGGTAGAAACTGTCTAGGGTATCTCTGTGGTTTCTCGATGAAACCCTAACCCTTTGGGCCCTACCCTGCAGCTCGCTTTGGAATCACTTCAGCCCAGCTGTAACTTAGAACCTGTTCATGTTCCCTTATCTAGTGTCAAGTGATGAATTCTTATACATGGAACCAAAATTATGATCCGTTTTTTTTTCCTTTTTAGAGATGGACAAATCAGTCTTCAACAAAACTAAAAATGTTTCTTTTGTGAAAGACAGTGCTGAGCAAACAAGAAGGCAAACCACAGACTAGAAGAAAATACTAGCAAATATCATATCCAAGAAAGGTTATGCATAGAGAATATATAATGGACTCTCAAAACACAACAATAATGGGAAAAAAACATTAAAAATGACTAAAAGATACAGACGGTTTACAAAAGAGGATATGAAGATAGCAAATAAGCATGTAAAAAGACATCCAATATCATTAGCCCTTATGGAAATGAAAAGTAAATAAAAGAAAGAGAGAGAAAAAAGAAAAAAAAAGACCTGATGAGGTAACAGTCCATGACCCATAGAGTAACTAAAATAAAAATAATGCTAACAATACTAAGCACTGGAGAGGGTGTGGAACAACTAGAATTCTCAAACATTGCTGATCAGGATGCCAGAAGTAAACTTATGCCTATACAAAACTTCACATGAATATTTGCATCATATTCATGTTACTGAAAACTGGAAACAACCCAAATATGTTACAAGAGGCTAATAAATGAACAAGTGAAACACCGTGGACAATGGAATAGAATAGAACACTACTCAGCAATAAAACACATGCATTTTTCATAGACGCAACAATCTGGATGAATCTCAAATGCACTGTGCTGAGTAAAATAAGTTGATCTCAAAAGGTAACATACATGCTGCATGGTTCCACTTTTATTGTGTCTTTGAAAATAAAAAACAAAGTAAAAATTAAAACTATAGAAATTGGAAATAGGTCAGTGGTTGCCACAGGTGGGAGAAGGGGATGAGAACAAAGGAACAGCACTAGGTTGCTTTTGAAGGTGATGGAACTGTTCTATATCCTAACAATGATGACCAGTCATATGAATCTGTACATGTACTAAAATCATGGAATTTTACATAAAAGCAGTCAATTTTAATCCATGATAATTAAAAAAATTAAAAATAAATGCAATATTTCAGATCAGGCATTTAGGTCACCCTGTTGAAATGTTATTTTTGAAGTTGAAGTTACAGCCTGTTATTCCTCTGGATTCAAAGGCTTTTGTGAAGAAAGTTTTTAATTAGACTAACAGCTTGCAATCATCTTTTGTGAAGTTTCAGCCACAAGTTCAGTAATCTTGAAACCCTTCTTAATAACAGAAAGGTCAGGCAATTTATTTTTTTTTTAATTTTTTAAAAGATTTTATTTATTTATTTGACAGAGAGAGATCATAGGTAGGCAGAGAGGCAGGCAGAGAGAGAGGGGGAAGCAGGCTCCCCGCTGAGCAGAGAGCCTGATTCGAAGCTCAATCCCAGGACCTTGAGATCATGACCTGAGCTGAAGGCAGAGGCTTTAACCCACTGAGCCACCCAGGTGTCCCAAGGTCAGGCAATTTAAAGAGCAAAAGAGGTGAGGATGAGGGTCTTGAATGGCGGTATAGATTCTGTTAGAGGAAGAAACTGCTTCAAAGCCTTTATTATATTAACACTGCCTATTCCACTCATTAGATTGTTTTTTTTAAAGCTACAGCTTTATTTTTATTTTCTTGGTCAATTTAGTAATCTATGGTCACAATTCAGGAGTGATTCTTTTGGATTTGTTTTTATCATTCACTTTTCTTATTTTAATAATTAGACTGAAATATCTTTCTGGTTTAAAATGTTTCCTAGTTTCCCTGAGGATTGGCAATGGCTGTGGTCTGTATTCCTTGGCCATTTGTCTTGTATTCTTTGTTCATCTTTACTTCTCTTTAATTTTAAGATATGCTATCCTATTTACCCCAAACTTCTTGTCTCAACATCTACATTTCATAAAAGATAATACCAAATATTTATAGTGTACCTATAATCCACCAGTTTGTCTTCACAACATAGATAGAGGCATATTAATTTCATATTTTACTTGTATGGAAACAAAACACAACAATATTTAGAATTGATAGATTATTGGAGAAATATGAAACATATTTGTTTTGAAAATATAAAACATATTTGGGTTATAGCAAATCATTTTCTCTCCACTGGTCACTGATATATAACTAGAATGCTATTACTCTATATTACTTACAAGACTTAGAAAAAAATCTATTTTTTTACCAGAGAACTGGAAAAAGAAAGTAAAAACAAAGCAAAACAAAGCATTCAAACAAAAGCAATACAAAGCATTCAAACAAAGCAAAACAAAAGAAAAATGTTTTAAAGACAGTAAAATAATTAAATAAGCTTTACTTAAAAATTTTAGTATTTCTCCACTATTGATTTGAGGTCCAAAATCTGTTCATTTTGTAACTGCCAAACCTTATTCCATGAAAAAAATTTCAAGTGATGTAAGATTGCTGAAATGAGGATGAGCTAGTGCATTTCTTGAGCAGTTTAAATTGAGCTTTCTAAAATCCACTAAGCAGTTCAAATCTAAAAATAACCTAAATTATTCAGATCTTTAATAATGTGCAAATACGATTCCATCCTTTCTAAGCTCTAGGTGTGTGATAATTCCTATCAGTTTTCATTAAAGGCTGTTGGATTTTGAACATTTAGAATTCTAATCTCATTTCCACAAAAGGCTGAAATAGCATTAATATCGATCTCAAAGGAGATCACACATTTCATGTGCTTAGAGGAAGAAGGCACTCGAGGAGCCTTTGGAAGAAGGAAAGAAGGGAGAGAGAAGCACCATCCTTATGTCATGAGGCAGTTTCTGTCTGGTTAAGATGTTTGGGCATCTCCAATAGGAGACATCAAAACAAAAGTGTATAAAAAAATATTTACTTTGACAACTATAAGTTGTTTTTGTAGTTTCCCCTCAAGGGGGTTACCCTTTATACGACCATTCTATATTGTAACCTATAGGAAAACTAACTACATGCACAGTATATTTAATAATATTTGATAGCCTAGATAAGAAGGAGAAAAATGTTTTCCATATCTGAAATCAAGGGATTTAAGGAACATAATATTACCAAGCTAAATGGATAGGAAAGGGGCACCTGGCTGGCTCACTTGGTAGAGCATATGACTTTTGATCTCGGGGTTGTGGGTTCGAGTCCCACCTTGGGTATAGGGATTACTTAAAAAAATAAAATATTAAAAAATAAATAAATGGATAGGAAAACAAGTAATGCTTTTGCATCAGACATAAACATACTTTAAAATGATAGATCCTTGAGACATACCAATTATGTAACTTAAATATGATAAAGAACTCAAGAAATACTAAACTAGAAACCATAGTAGAGATCATCAAATTATCAAACTTAGAAAGTATGTACATTATTTCTTTGTATTTTGAAATTTAATTGCACTAATCTTCAGCCAGTATGTGAGTAATGTATTTATATTAGTGAAACATTCTTTATGGTTACTTTCTTGAGATTCAATTCACAGTCCTTATGTTAGAAGCAGCTTCCCTTACCCTGCCAACTTTCAAAACTATGATTCCACTCTTTTTCAAGAAGCTTTCTTTCTTTAACTAGATGAAAGGTAATGTGAGGCCACCATAAACTCAGTACAAGACAGAAAAATGTAGTCAGTTCAGCTTGCCTGCAATTTTATTGCGTTCCACTTTCAAACCATGGAAACCTAAACACTCAGGAATTTTCCGTTTCAGTTAACTTTTGTCAGCCCTTATGATGTGGCCTCATTCAGTTAACACCTACTATTGACTCACTATTATGTGCATGTTAGTATTGGGCACAGCCTCCGAGAAGAAACAGTAGTTTCTCTTAGCTTCTTCAAATTTTGTTTCACAGATATTATGCTTTTTGAAATGTTCTGACTACAGGAGACAGGGATTCTGACTATCTCAAACATTAATTCAGGGCAAATCTTTTGCAAATGCTTCAATATTTTTAGAGGAGGAGTTCAATGAAACTTTACTGTAAATAAGATTAAGTTGGTCTGTTTTTTATAATGCTGATTTCTGGGCATCACAGTAAAAGGGGCTAAGAGGTAGATTTCAGAAATCATAAGAGAGATCCGAAGACCCTTTCTAGAAATTAACTTCCTAATCTGTGACCGGATAGGGCTGGTGGACTATAATTCAGGACTTTTAACAGGGGTCACCTAAAGGAGCTTATCAAAGTGGTTACAATTGTAAAACCCCCTAAATGATTGACTTTCACAATATCTTTCAAGTCCCTCTCCCAAAGGAACTGCCTTTCTCATTGTCTCAGTGAGAACCACTGTTCTATTTGATTCATAAGCTTCCATTCACCTCTGATATTCTCCAGCAGTTCCTTGTCTCAATTTGTTTTGCTTAGAACCAAAACAATGAACATGGACATTACAAAGACATTTCTATTGCAGATTAGTTAAGATTCAGAGAGATTTAGTGGGCAGGGATCAGGTTTCAGGTTTAAACCACTCACTGACTCTGTGACCTTGGACAAATTACTTAACCTCTTTGAAACTCAGTTTCCTGTCCTTGGAAATTGAGTAATGGTACCTAGCGTTCAGGTTTATTGCATTGATTTCACAAGATAAAATACAAGGAGTTGTTTTGCAGTGCCTAATACATAACATGTCCTCAAAAGTAACAGCTATTTTGGGCGCCTGGGTGGTGCAGTTGGTTAAGCAACTGCCTTCGGCTCAGGTCATGATCCCGGAGTCCCGGGATCGAGTCCCACATCGGGCTCCCAGCTCCATGGGGAGTCCGCTTCTCACTCTCACCTTCTCGCTTCTCATGCTCTCTCTCACTCTCTCTCTTTCCTGATAAATAAATAAATAAAATCTTTAAAAAAAAAAAAAAAAGTAACAGCTATTTTATGTTTATTATTATTATTTCATTTTTAAAAAACATTATGTTGTTACTCATTAATCTATAACAAACAAATATATAACCATGATTATAATCAATTCTTAAAAAATGATTATAGTGTCAATTATTTGAGTTTTCTTCTGTCATCTATCTAAAAACGACTTTTATCTTCTGTGCTGCCACCACTATTACTTTAAAGTTTACACATACATGGGGGAGTGGGACTCATTTAATCCCTGAGAAAGTTTTCCTTTACCTCTATTTTTGCCTTGCCTTTCAGATTAAGTACTTAACATTCTAATTAAGATGCTATAACTGACACAGTAATTTAAAGCCATGCGGCTCAAATGCTGTCACTATTGAGGTCCTATTTTGCCTGACATCCATCTGGGATTGGAGAGCAGATCCTTGCCCTCTGCTCTAGGGAAGACTGGTTCCCACAATCCACTGCTATTCATTTTTGAGAGTTACAGGACATTTTCTTCTACCTGCCATATATATCCCCTCTGATATCTGCTATGTCTTGCAGTTCTGCTTGTTTTTAGGCACTTGATGTCTCACTTGTAGACCTCTGTGAGTTTCAATTTTGGGAGTTCTATGTGATGAATTCTATCAACAATTTTTGGCCTTAGCGTACATCTCAATCAGAAGCTCAGCAGTCCCTCAGACTATAACAGCTTGAGGTTAAAGATTCTTCATTTTCAGGTTCACAGGAAGATATCAAATTTAAGCCACTGTTTGGATAATTCTCAGGCTACATTGATCTAAAACTTCTTCACACTGTGTATTGTTCAACCTGGCTATCGTTTTTTGTTTTTTGGTTTGTTTGTTTGTTTGTTTTGTTTTGTTTTTTGTTTTGGGGGGTTTTTTGGTGGGGGTGGTCAACTCTGGGAACAAAATGAGAAAGGATAGAAAAGTTATGAAACTCATTTCATCAAACTGAAAAGCCAAATTGAAATGGGTGGTGGGTCTAGTAACTAAGTAGAAGATTTGGCTGAACAGCATGCTGACAGCGAAGACACCTGCTCTTGTCTATAGTCCACCATTACTGTTCCTCAAAGCAGTCTGTCACATACTAAAGTTTGTGTCCCCTTCTGCCCAGCAAAATTTGAAGGCCTGAATTTCAATGTGATGGTGTTTGGAAGTGGGGACTTCGGGAGGTAATTAGGTTTAGATAAAGTCAGAGGGTGGGGCTTCCATGATGGGATTAGTATCCTTCTAAAAGAGACCTGAGCACTCTCTCTATTATACCATTTGAAGATACAGCAAGAAAACCATCCATCTGCAAGTCAGGAAGAAGGCCCTCATCAAACACAGAATCTGGCACTTTGAATCTTGGCTTTCCAGCCTCCAAAACTGGGAGAAATAAACATCATTAGTTTAAGCCATCCATTCTGTGGTATTTTGTTATGGCAGCCTGAGCTAAGACACAGTTTACCAAGCATTCCCCTCTTTCTCATTCAAATATTTTACCGATCTCCCCTTGTTTACTGCAATATCCTCTGAACTGGTCTCTCTGCTTCTCACTTCATGACTCTTGTTCTATTCTTTTCTTTTCTTGCTCTATTCTTAATTCAATCAAGATTATCTTGTTAAACTACCACAGAACATATCATTCTTCTGCTCAAAGTCCATCAGTGTTCTTATTTGTTATTCTGAATAAAGCCCAACTTCTCTCTGCAACATCTCTGACTTCATCTCCTACTTCTTTCCCTTGCATTTTTCCATCCACATGAGACCCCTTCATTTCTATGAATATGCCAGGTATTCTACCTCAGGACCTTTGCACTTGCTGTCCCTGGTGGCTGGAATGTCTTTCACTTAATTACCTACATATTTTGTACCAGTTCTTAGTTCAAATATTATGTTTTCAGTGAGAATTCTCCCAAAGTCTATACTAAAATCAACTTCCTCGAGTACTCCCTTTCATTTGCCTGCTTTATTGAATTCATATCAGTATATGACACACTCAACTTAGTTAATTATTTATTGTCTGACTTCCCTAAAATGTAAAAACAGAAGGGAAGGGATTTATCTCTTTTGTTAGCTGTTGTATTTCCAGAAACATCAGATAATTAAAAAATAGTATTGAGAAAATTTAGTTTCAATTAGTGACCTCTTGAAAATGCAAAAGCTGTGTGACTAAAAATTGAAAGAGGAGGTCTCGATAACAATGGAATCAACATTACCACTAGTACTGGTATTTATTCCATGCAATCTATTGGCAATGTAGGATGGTGACAATCATTTTGCGTTTTGGGTTTTGAGTGAGACAGGCATGCATTAATCTTAACGCTGACATTTTGGAACTAAATAATCTTGGGCAAATTACTTAACTTCTCTGGTCTCCTCCCAAAAAAATTAGAGTTCCAATCAGTACTTTTAAATTTAATGAGAAAGAATTAGTCAATACATTTCCTAAACATGGGGAAACCAAATACAAATAAATAAGCAGTAAAAATTCCTGGAATAATGATGAAAGCACTTCAATGCACAACTTGTTATGCCCAGATTTTGAGATCCCCAAAGACCACCAGGGAGCCGAGTCCGATGCAAAAGCAAAAGAGCCTTTTATTCAAGCTAGCTTGAGCTCAGTCTCCCACACTCACCGACGCAGCAGAGTGATGTAGAGAAAGACTGTGAGTTTCAAAAAGTGCAGCAGTTTTATAGGAGCCAGTGGCCAATGAGATCGTAACACACAGAAAGTTACTTAGTAACTGTTTGAACTAGCCTATCACCCTGGCCAGAATTTGGGCAAAAGGTGGGGCTTATATTCTTTCCTGGTCAGGGGTTCTGCATTCCTATTGGCTAACCCAAACCCAACCCACAGGAAGTCTGGGCCAATTAACTCAAAGGAGGGCTGAGCCACACTCTGACCCTCCCAGAGGCAGGTCCTGCAGGGGCCACACACAAGAAGGCCCCTGTAAGCAAAATGAGCCAGCCCTGCTCTGCTCCTTCAAACCTAATCAGTAATCAAGTTTTAAAATCCCTATTCTCATTATAATTTTGCTTTGAGCACTGAATATATATTATGCTCAATGATGTGAATACTTTATTCTAATCAAAATATTATCATATATTAGAAAAGCTGTAAGACTTAGGGGTTTTTGCTAATGATGAAGTTACATTTTAAAAAGTGCTGGTTTTGATTGTTTTAGTACCTGTGCATAAGTGTGTGTAAGAGGTAGAATGGCAGAGGGGTAACACAAGTGATTTTAGAATTCAGAGTGTTCTGAGTTCCAGTCACTTTTTTCCTGTCCCTAGCTATGGATGTGTGGTAATTCAAAATTTCTGCACTTCAGTAGTATCATTTTTAAGATGGGAAAGGATTCTATAAGTCCATTCTTCTAGCCAGATCTATTTATTTATCATCTATGTATCTATTTACATATGTATGTATGTATGTACCTACTTACCTACCTATCAATAATAAAGCATCTCAACATATTGTAGGAGTCAAAAAAGTTGTAGCTTTATAGATTATTTCATATAACTGTATTAACAAGGAAATCCATTAAGACCTATAATAATACTGGCAACAATAATCATAATGACAAAAATATTTGGTGGGCAGGGATAATAGTCTCTTAATTGGGGATAAAATGTATTTTGAAGGGATTATTCTCAGAGATTATTTTCATAATTAATTTATAACTTCATGAAAAAACATGTTTCGTTCCATCCTAAAAATTAGGAGGGGCAAAAAGCTAAACTATGTCTTCTTCTCTTCTTTGTCTAGAGCACAGTATCTGGAAGATAGTAAGAAAACATTTTCACTATTTTTATTTTATTCTTTTTTTAGCATGTCTATTTCAATGAAAAGTCTTATTTTCTTAAGGACAAGACTTTTTGTTGAAACATTATAGTGGTCATTAGGAGGAAGGCAGCCTGTTAAAAAACGTGAAGTTACCTTGATTTTGGTGGTTTCATCTTTTGCATCCTTGATGTACTCTAAGCTTAGTTTTATGCTACTGAAACCTAGATGTTGTTTATCTAAAGTTCCATTTGTTTCAGACTATTGAGGAGAGTTTTGTAAAATTTGAAAACTTGACAATTGTACCTCAATAAAACCCAACAACAAAAAAGTAAAATTTTATTTATTTATTTGTTTGTTTATTTATTTATTTATTTATGTGGTTTTATTATTTTTAAAATTTAAATTCAATTAGCCAATATATAGTACATGCCTACTTTCATATATAGTGTTCAATAATTTATCAGTTGGGTATAATACCCAGTGCTCATCACATTCCTCAATATGTTAAAACTTAGAGCTACTCTATGACCCAGCAATTATACTACTAGGTATTTACTCCAAAGATACAAATGTAGAGGTCTTTAGTGGCACCTGCAACCCAATGTTCATAGTACCAATGTCCACAATCGCCAAAAGCCAAGATGTCCATCAACAGATGAATGGATAAAGAAGAAGTAGAATATTATGCAGCCATCAGAAAGGATGAATACTTATCATTTACATAAATGTGGATGGAACTGGAAGGTATTATGCTGAGTGAAATAAGTTGATCAGAGAAAGACGATTATCATATGGTTTCACTCATATGTGGAATATAAGAAATATGGAATACAGGAAAGACCACAGAGAATCATAGGAGGAAGGAGGTTAAACTGAATGGGAAGTCATCAGAGAGGGAGAAAAACCACCAGAGACTCTTAACTATGGTAAAGTAATTTTAAATAGCTATTGGATAGACTAATTGATCTAATCACTGATACTATCAGTCTATTAAAATAATTTTGATATCCCCAATGAATTCCCTTCAAGTAACTGCCTGTTTAATTTTTTCATTTTAAATTCCATATTAAATTTTAATTAATAGCTTACATTTCATGTGCCTTTATAGAATTAAATGATAAATTATGCAAGTTTCAATGTTATAGATAAGTGTAGACATGCTAAATGAAAGTATTAATGATTAAAATGGCTTCTGATTATCTTCTTCTCCTCCTTCTCCTTTTCTCCTTCTCCTTCTTTCTCCTTTTCCCTTCTCCTCTTCTTCTTCGTCTTCTCCTCCTCCTCCTCTTCCTCCTCCTCCTCCTCCTTCTTCTTTCTCTTCTTCTTCTTCTTCCTTCTTTCTTCTTTCTTCTTCCTTCTTCCTTCTTTCTTCTTTTCTGACATTTTAAACTCACGAGGGCTTAGGATTTTGATCAGACTTATTTTGTGACCATTTTATTGGAAAATATGTATATTACAAATATTAATCGAATACCCACAATAACCCAAATACTCTTCTGGAAGATGAGTGCAAAATAAGAAAAACAGAAGGTAGCCTAGAAGAGAACAGTGGAATTATCTAAGTTAATTGGAGTCAGAGAAATCTATGGCTTGAGGGTGAATATGAGCTCCCCAGATGAAGAGAGAGGGAAAGGGAATACTGTTTGGAAAAAAACTGAGAAAATAAATTACTTGTCAAATTTTATAAATTACAAAATAAAAATAAATAAATCAAAAATAAAATAAAACTATAAAATAAAATTTGAATTAACATGGCTGAAAGCTAGTGAGATAAGGGGAAAATGCAATGAGGTGAGATTTTAAATATAGGCAGAGACAAAGATGAAGTCTTCTTGAACATATTAAAGATTTTGGATTTTTTATATTAAGTGCATTAAAAGAGTTATTGAGTAAAGAATGGGAAAGTGATTTTACTTATACTATACTTTAATTTTTAATCAGAACATTACCTAGTAATACTTTAAAAACTCAAAAATTGGGGGAAAAGAAGGCAGAGGAGTCTTGTGTAAGAGCAGATACAAATTTTCAAAAAGAACCTTAATTCTTGTTGAAAATAAGGAAAGATATTTGACTTCCCCCACCCTTTCCCTAAATAATTTAGTTTGTAATTATAGATTCTTTGTCTCTTGAAATGTTTGTAGACCTTTCTAAAAAAACTAAATAAACCTCTTAGCAACTTTCCTACTGAAGAATGTCTTTCTCAAGTAACTGGGAACCATCTTTTTGAGACGTAAGCGTCAGGGAAGATGGAGGCCCTGTGTCCTAGTTACATGGGTAGGTTGGAGCCTAACTTCAGCAGATGCTTTGCCTCCAGGTTGCAAAACTACATTCTCTCATAAAGATATAGAAGCTTTTTTTTTTTTTCTTGTGGAGGAAGCCAATCATCTAACACAGATGGTCACTCCAAATACCAAGAGAATTTGGGATGAACTGTTTGTGACGAATGGTGTTGTCAAGTCTTCTCACTTAAGGACATATATGTAATGGTTTATATCTTCTTTGGTATATAAAATGGTGGGATTTCTTTCTGTCTCAGCTTGTAATGCATGTCTCATTCTAGTTCAAGGCTTATGTAATAATAAAGTTGTTTTCTTTCTTGTCTACGCTTATGGAGATATTTTATGGATTGGGAGGAGATTTTGTTTTTAATTATCTTTTCCCAACACTTGTACCTTATCAAATCGTACCTGACAAGCAACTGATTAATGTCATTTCCTCCAGAAGGTAAGGCTCCTCAAATACTCCTTTACTCTGCATTAGTCTGTACTAGTTGTTTTCCGGGTTTGATACATAGACCCTCATCCATGATATCCTTTGGCTGAACAATGTATCATCAGTTTCTGTATATATTTTCTCGGTTGTGGTTCAGTTTTACAAACAATATATAAATCAATCAATTAATAAATAAGTACATCAAATAAGTCATGTCTTTTGTCCCTTCCAGAAACAACTTTCAGTGCTGGTTATTAGTATTCTGGGGCTTGTGGGAGTAGGATTTGGAGGTATTACAATTCTTTTTTTTTTTCCTAAATGCTTTTATTTTATTTTTTCAGTGTTGCAAGATTAATTGTTCATGCACCACACCCAGTGCTTGGGAGAGCCTGGTGGTGGGTATCATGGAGATATTACAATTCTACTAGAAGAATACTGTTTATGATCTTACTCCTGTCCTCCATTTTCCATGTGTTTCTAAACATGGTTAATTTTCTCCTGAAAACAAACTCCTTTTTAGTAATTCCTCACCATATAAAAAATGAAATGCCCTGATTCTATTCACTGTATCTTTCTTTTGCCTGTTCCTTAACTTCATATAAGTAAAATTGTTAAGTATGGACTTATTTTTTAATTAGCTTCTTTTGATAAAAATCATTATTTTTTTATTGAGATATAATTAACATGTAAACATACTAGTTTCAGGTATACAACATAAGTGAAATAAGTCAGAGAAAGACAAATAGCATATGATCTCACTCACATTTAGAGTCTAAAAAAATAGTAATATTTATGAAATTCATCCACATTGTTGCATTTACTAGTACTAGCTCATTTTTCTTTGTGTTGCCAGGGGGGTACACCACCATATAACCACAATTTCAACATAAGAGGCATTTGGGATATTTAATTTGGGAACTAATGAGGAAAGTTACTATGAACACTTGTACAAGTATTATTGTGAGCATGTTATTTACCATACATAGATACATTGAAGTTAAATCATAGGGCCATAAGGTAGTTGTGTTGTTTTTTTTTTAAGATTTTATTTATTTATTTGACAGAGAGAGAGAGAGAGAGATCACAAGTAGGCAGAGAGACAGGCAGAGAGAGGAGGGGAAACAGGCTCCCTGCTGAGAAGAGAGCCCTACGCGGGGCTTGATCCCAGGACCCCGAGATCATGACCCAAGCTGAAGGCAGAGGCTTTAACCCACTGAGCCACCCAGGCACCCCTAATTGTGTTTTTAACTTTATAAGAACTGCCAAAAACATATCATTTTATACTCTCTAATAAAGACAAAAGATGTTTCTTTCTGTTCATAATATTGTGACTTTTTTCTTAATTGTGCATAGATGTCGAATTTTCTCAAATATTTTCCTTCATCTTTTGAAATAATTTTCTGTCATTGTTTACTTTTATTCTGTCAATATAGTGAAATATTTTAACTTAACTTCAAATGCTAAAAATGTAATTTCCGGGGATAAACCCCATTTGGTTTTGATACATTACACTTTTAATAGATTGCTGTATTTGGTTTGCTAACATTTTGTCTAGAACTTTTCCATTGAGTTTTATAATGGACTTTTTTGAGTGTGATTTTCTGTCCTTGTAATTTCTTCTTCAGATTTTGATATCACAGTTATCCTGCATTTAGTCTCATAAAATGGGGTGAGAAGTGTTTCATCCTCTATTTTTGAGTTTTAGTAGGATTGACATTTTTTTTCTTAAATGTTTAGTAGAATCCTCAGTGAAGCCATAGGAGTGCAATGGTTTTGTTTTCATTTTCTTTTTCAACCTTTTTGATTACACAATACATTTGAACAGCTTAGATAGTCTAGTTGCTCTGTATTTTTCTTTAAAGGTCTATAAGATATGTAGTAGTATGTACTCTTTCTAGTCTAGGTGCCCTGTATTTTTCTTTAAAGATTTATATGTAGTAATATGTCCTCTTTTGTTTCCGATATTACTCATCATATTTTACTTCTTTAAAAAATTGTTTAGCCTCTCCATATGCATCTAAATTATATTAACTTTTCAATGAACCAATTTTCAGTTTTAACTTTTTCTCTACATTTATCTTTCTCAATTTCATTATTTCTTTATTTCTCAATTATTATTTTTCTAATTACTTTTGACTTAATTTGCTTTTTTTTTTTGTTTCCTATAGATGGAAACCTACATGTTGATTTTAAACCTTAAAAAAAAATGTTTTTACCTGAGCAGTTAAAGCTATATTTTCCTCCTCAATATTGCTTTAGTTATATCCCACTAATTTTTTATTTTTCAGGACCTGACTGAGATCAAGAGTTGGATGTCTTTTCAACTGAAACACCCAGGCACCCCCTCCCACTAATTTTTAATTTTTCTTTCCATTATCATTCATTTTGACATATATTTTAATTTTACCTATGATTCCTTCTTTTGCCATTTATTATCCAATTTTTTTCTAAAATTTAAGAATTTTTCTACATTTCTTCATGTTGATGACCTCTAGTGCTAAAAATGTCAATTTGCTCAAAATGATTGATAATGATGTTTAAATCCATATTTAATTTTTTGGCTACATGTTTTATCAATTACTGAGAGATTATTGATATGGTTTTATTCAAGTTTTCCTATTGATAGATGCTATTTTTTCGAGCAGCCCTAACTTTTTTTTTTAATTATAGAAGGAATTATACAACACTTGGTCCCCTAGACCTTCACTATTTCTATCAGTGCTTTCTCCTCAACTTCTGCTCTTTGAAGAGTATCCAGCAGAGGTCTTCCTGTGATGCTACAAAAAGAAATAGAAAGGATCTTTGAGTCAAGTCACTACATGAAAGAGAGTTACTGGATCGAGAAACAATTGCATTGGAATTTCTGTAAGAATCCTTTGAGTGAGTGTTGAAGCCACTGAGATTTGGGGATTGTTTATTAAAATAGTATTATTTTACTATACATTACTAAATACATTATAAACTTACTTTAAAAATGTTAGCTCCTCCTCCTCCAAACAGTTAGTGCCTTTGGGGTGAACCTAGAGTGCTCCTTTTCTATGCCCATCTAGCTTATATGCTAGGTCATCTGCCCAAAAGCCTATTCCTTTTCCATCTTTGAAGTTTACATCAAGATATGTTTTATTACATAAAGGATATGATATATCTAAATATTATTATCTAATACTTAGTTAATCTAATTATCTAAATATGATTTAAAGTTGAATTTTTAAAGTATCTTCATTTTCAAGTATCCCAACCATTTGAAAACATAATAGTCTTACAACTATTACATATAATTAGCAGTATTTTAAAGTGATACAAGGTATAAATACTTGTGTTTATATACTTGTGTTGTCTTGTGTTGAAGATTATTTGTCACTTCTTCCATTTTTATGCAGTGTGATTAATTATCCTGTTCCAAAAATTTCTTACAAAAATAAAAACAAGGTGAGTCTTTGCCACTAGGCTAGTAAGACATTTCAAAAACTCTCCTTGCACATTCTTCGATTCCTTGAGGAATTGATAAATACCATCTATCTGAAAATGATATCTGGTCTTGTCTTATAATCTAAAAAAAAAATAGTATAGTCTAAATTTCACTTCATTTATACTTTTTTTTAAAGATTTTATTCATTTATTTGTCAGAGAGAGAGAGAGAGAGCACAAGCAGGGGGGAGTTGCAGGCAGAAGGAGAAGCCACATTCCTGCTGAGCAAGGAGCCCAATGTGGGACTTGATCTCAGGACCCTGAGATCATGATCTGAGCCAAAAGCAGACATTTAACTGGCTGTGTTACCCAGGTACCCCTGATTTGACTTATAATTTTTCTACTTTACAATGGTGTGAATTTTTACTTTTGTAAAGTAACGAAATCAGCTTTCAGAATGCCCTGCCATAAAACTTTTAGTGGAGTATAGAATTTTCTCCAGCTGCTTTAGTATCCACAAAGATCTACTTAACAAAAACATGGGAGAAAAAAAATAAGTGTTCTACTTGTTAAGACCCCTACTTTGAAGTAAGACAAATGCAGATTCAAGTTTTCTTCTTCCATTCATTAACTGTATGACTTAAGAGAAATTGACTCCTTGTCCCTCAGATGCATAACAGAAATAATTATAAAACAATTATTTCTTGTGAGTGTAAACATAAAAGTAATCCTAAAGTATCTTGTATAATTCCTGAAACATATAAGAAGTAATTAATATTCATTATCATGTTTATGAAGTGATTTTTTGAAAATTTACATCAAAATGTGTAATTCAATACAGCTGTCAGATGATCCAAAGCAAAGATTCTTTTCCCCAGTATAAGGGAACAACAAGCCTGTTACAGATGAATATATGTTCTTGGCCATTTCTAAATAACCATACCATTAATAATACAATAGAATGACAAAAATTAAAATATTAAAATATGTGCAACTGGTTCATTGAATGGGTTGAATTCATTGTGGATACACAAATAGGCAATGATTTTTGTCTAGCTTTGGCTTTCAGATGGGTAGCTCAAATCATATCTTCCCATTCCCTGGATGTCATCTTGGGCAGGTCTGATAGCTTTCTGTCCAGTTTAAGTTTTTTTTTCAGCCAAAGATTTTTCCAGTCCAAAGTTAAACTCCAATCTCACATTCAACTCACAATTTTTCCTGCCTCCTCAGTTGAGGCCACTGAGATTCTAAAACTAGTGATGCCTCAGTGGCAGTACTTACTCTCTTACTATAATTCTCTCCATCTACTGACTCTTCCGGAGTTGAAAGGAAGGGACATAACAAAAGATGTCATGGTAAACAGAATAATAGTTCCCCATGGATATCCACCACAGATCCCCAGAACCTGTGACAGTGAACCTTACCTCACAAAAGTGTGAATGAAGTAAAAAAGGCTTACCCAACCTCTCACTGAGGTTACAGGCTTTGACATTAGATTATTCTAGATTGTTTGAGTGGGCACCATCTGATCACAAGGACCTTTAAAAGGAGAGAAGCTTTCCCAGCTGTGATCAGAGATCCTTTAATGAGAGAAGGTCAGATATATAGCAATGTAGGAAGAGTTTTATGCCCAATTCCTTATTTTGAGATGTAGGGTATTCTGGGAAGACACTGGAGAGTGACTTCTAGGAGCTAGGGCTGCCTCTAGCGGACTGCTCAAAGAGGGATCTCAGTCCTGTAAGTGAATGGAACTGAATTTTGCCAATGCCTGCTCTGTGGACACCTCAATTTTAGTCTAGTGCAATCTTAGGGATTTCTAACCTATATAAGTATAAGATAACAAATATGTGTTGTTTTAAGCCACTGGGCATAAGGTAATTTGTTACAGCTACAGTAGAAAGTAAATATGGGGGATAACTAACAGCTCATGCTGTTTGTAATTCCTTTTTAGCTGTCCTTGCTCTGCATAGCAGGCATTGAAATTCTGAATTGTCTTAGAATGAGTCTGAATTTTTAGAGCCCTCCGGGGTCTTCTGTGCTTCACAGTTCCCTGACATGCTGCACTATTGGGCAGAAATTTCTTGACCATATTCATTCAGTTCATCCCAGAGCAGTATAAGGAACTGATGAAGTTCCCCACTCTGGCTGGTTGCTTTCCTAGGAAGAGTCCCATCGAAATCATTTGAGCCTGGCTGTCTGCCAATAGTGCCACTTGACCTATAGGCAACTCTTAACTGTCTTGATCTTCATACACAAAGGGACCTACGCCAAGGGCTGCCACAGCTCCAGTGATATACTCTTGCTTTCCTCTTGGCTTAGTGTAAAGGTGAGGGACTGGGTGGGGAGGAGTAATACTAAAGTAGTTCACGCTAGACCTATAAATTCCATGCTTCCCTTTTTTGACAAACTCTATTTTAATTTTATATTGCTGGAGTTGGGGGCTTATTGTGGGTAATGCTTACTGATATGACTTGGTATTTTATATTAATTCGAAAGCACCTTTCTTTGTCTCCAGTGCTCAATGTCTCAAACAACCAAAAACAAAACCAACCAACCAAAAAACACCCTACAACAATAAAAAACATACTTTTACACATGTAAATGTGTTATATTAACATTGACTGTAAGTGTATTTTATTTTTTTAAAGATTTTATTTATTTATTTGACAGAGAAAGATCACAAGTAGGCAAAGAGGTAGGCGGGAGCGGGAGGCAGGGGAGAAGCAGGCTCCCTGCTGAGCAGAGAGCCCCATGCAGGGCTAGATCCCAGGACCCTGAGATCATGACCTGAGCGGAAGGCAAAGGCTTTAACCCACTGAGCCACCCAGGCACCCCTAAGTGTATTTTTTTTCCTAAGTGTATTTTAAAGATAAAATTATAAAATTAATATAAATAAGATATAGTTTCTGATTCTATCATGTAGCCTCCTTAGTTTTCTCAATGGCTACCCAGACTAGGAGGCAGATTCTGCAACTAAACATTGATAATGAAAGTCTCACATTAAACCCAGCTGTCTCCACAGCATCTTACTTTACAATTTCTTCATCCAGATAACAGAAACAAAAGTACCCTTCCAGGTGGCCTTCTCTAGCCTTATAAGAAGTGATATTAAAAATCACAAGGCATCTTTAGGGACAGCACAACCATATCGAAGAAGGAGCAAGAAAACTAAGACCATGGTTGGTTCCTTTAGCCAGCATCATGTGAATGCAAGCATCATTGGAAACTGACAAGCAGTTTTCACACTTTCATTAGTAGAAAGAGCTCTCAGTTTCCAGGGAAGGAGCTTTCCAGGAAATAATGAAAGAATGGAAAGAACACAGATATTATGAATTAAAGTGATAGAAGCTATGTTATTGGACTCAGACAAATCTTTATTTTTCCAAGATAACCCCTATGTTCATCACTGGCTTATACACCACAGAAGATGGAAAAAATCACGCTAAGAAAGTTGAATCCAGACTTTCATGAATTCCTCACATGAGTTGTTCTCTTTGGTATAAATTCCAGAACTCACATGAAAATTCCTTATACTGGGCACCTGGATGGCATGTGATTAAGTGTCAGTCAGTTTCAGATCCGGTCACGTGAGATGGAGCCCTGTGCTAGGCTCCTGCACTTAGTGTGTAATCTGCTTAAGATATTCTCCCTCCCCTTCTCCCCCTTACACTTGTACTCTTTCTTTCTCACCCTAAAATAAATAAAAAATCTTTTTAAAAATTTTCTTTTACTTTTTATTATAAAAAATTGAATTGTTAAGCTATTTTTTTCATTGTCTACTACTATAAGATGACTACATTGAAACTCAGTAAAACAATTTTCAAAGGCAGTAATAAACTTGTCACACAAATGGATGATGTAAAAATTACATTTCATTGGCTTTAAGATTTTCATGACTTTCTTGTCCAGGAAGAAACCAATATTAGCACTGCTGGGAATCAAACTCCTTACTTGAAAGAACAGTAGAAACAGCAGCAAAGACTGTGGAAAGATTGAACATGAAAGAGAAAGATTTAGAGAATCAATCAACAGGAAACTGTCCAACATTCTTTCCCTGAAGAAAAACCAGCATATAAACCTGCTGTCTTTATTATCTAGCTTGGAGCAGCTCTTTCAGTGGGTTGAAACTTTGTTTACTTTTTTATTCCCTCTACCTTTCTACCTGCAGCTAATTCCTGGCAGGATGCCATCAGGGTATTTAAACCCTTTTAGATCTCTGTCAGAAAAGAAAGAACAGTTGACTTGTATTGCAATAGATATTAAGACTTCCTTCATGTGAAACAAGGTTAAAAACACACAGGGGTGAAGAATAAACCGTTTGGGAGATAAATATGACAAATTTTCAAGATTCTATAATTTTTAGTCCTTAAGAAAAACTTAATGATGTCTATATATTCTAGGCTATGTTAGGCTAAACATTAATAATGGAGCACTAAGGCTTTATAACATCTTGGGGGAAAACTGTAAAATAGTTTTTCATTCTTTTTCTAATTATCCGTAGGACTATTGAGATAGGTTAAAACAATCCTTTAGTTTTCTTTAACATTCAGATAATATCTATAAACAAGGTTGTTACTGTTCTAAGAAACGCAAATCTGTTGACCTGTGTAAGCCTGTTACTATTATTGTTCCTATTTATAATAGGATAAAAATATATACTCACATTGCATTTCAATACCAAAACAAAAGAGTCTTTTTTTTTTTTTTTATAATTTACCTAATGATTCTTTATAACCATTCCTCCAACTACCAAGTTGTAACAATCCCTCCACTATTAAGTAGTGGCAGGATTTACAATAGATAATTAACTATATCTGAATCATTTCCAATTAACAAACCATGTATCATTTAATCAGTTTAATCGATCCTTTTGATGTACATAGTAGACATTTTTGACTCTTCATTTTTGCAAGGATTTACTCTAAGTTATACATGGCTTCCTCTTCCAGTGTTAAACTTTAATGCTTAACTTAATAATTACACATGTTCCCTTTGTTCAAAGCTTGAGTAATGTCATCAGTCGCTAGTCTGGATTTACCAAAATAAGACTTTTTTCTTTCAGCAATGTTATCTTGTGAAAGGAATCAAGAAAGGCACAATCAATCAATGATGTCTTATTCCAGATGATATATATGTTCTCCTTTAGGTTCATTCTTGAAGAAAGACAAAGCAATTAATTTAAGGGCCAGGGTGGAGCAATTCAAATGTGTTAGCTGCATATGTTCAGTATAGTAAATTTCATTATAACCCTTGCTTTTTTCATTGTTCACTAAAAGAAAATAAAAATAGAATATTTTTGAGCTCCTTCTAAATTGGGAAAAAAATCTGCAAATAACATGTAATACAGCCCCTATGACACCAGGGAAAAAAGTCTTTAAATTCAATTATCTTTACTAAACTTTACAGATCGGGCTCACACAAGTTCTACCATCCGTTTAAGACAATTTATTTATTTGGGGAATTAACACAAATAATTTATCCGTTGGAACTCTTAGCCACTTCTAAAGCATTTACTAACTTTTGAGTATTTTATTGTTGAGGTAGAAATGCTCCTATCACAGAGACTGGAAGTAAAATATGAGGAAGGACAAAAACGTATTTCATTTAAATCATACCTCTAGGCTGGCGTTATCCTGGTTCTATTTGCATGTGGTGGTCTATTTATTCATGTATTAGCATATGTTCACTGAACAGGTATTTTTAAATTGTGGGGAAATATGACCAATTACTTGTTTGAAAAAGTCAGTCTAATAATTAAAGAAAAGTACATTTGGTGGTTATTCCCTTGAGAAAGATTTTCAGTTTAAACAATTCTTTTATTGTAAATGGTAGACATTTTCAAATCCATCCTTTTTAATTCATTTCTTCAGTTTAGTGCAGAAAGAATCTCTTGCCAAATAAAAATCAGTCTAGGCAAATCTATAATTCCGTGCTTGAGACTGGCAAGTCAAAATAAGATTTTTAAAAAAAGCTTTTCGGTTACTCTCAAATACAGACAAACGCTAGTGGTATTTTACACACAACTTTTCAGGAAACTACTAACTTCTTAAGTCAAGTTATTTCACTTAGCATTTCGGCACACTTTCAGTTTTCTAGTATGCTTAGAGACCAAAAAATATAGATATAATAAAATTAATTGGAATGAGACAGATATCACCAAAATAGAGACACAGGAGACCCCAGCCTCCTGTCCTGCAACAGAGATCAGCTGTTAGACAGCTAAACGTGACCAGAAACAGCTCTGGGAGAGGTCTGGAGTCTGCTTCAGAAATTGTAGTAACACATGGAATAAAAAAAACCCTGAGAATAATCATGCAAGAAGAAAAGAAAGACAGCTTCATTTTGCAGCATCACTGCATCCCCCCAGCAGGCACCGTTCAGCACCAAGAAGGAGTTCCCTTCACCAGGATATGGAATGCTGAAGGGTGACCAGCTTCTCCAGATGTGGCAAGAACCACACAAAAGACCAGCTTCGGTTTCACCTCACCCAGACCAGCAGAGCTGCGACAGCTAGGAACAAGGAAGCAAGCAGGGATTACTGATTGCAGCCATGGCCTGTGCTGTCACAGTTCACAGTGACCAGCTGTGCCAGCAAACCCAGCAGGTGTGGCCACTGATGAAAACAGCAGTTATCACAGCTGTCACAGACCCACTGCAGGTTTCACCGGTTTTGTCCCACAGGGATTTGCACTTTCTGATGCTAGCTTCCTAAGTCCTTCCTTTTCCTCCCTCGCATCCTCCTGGAGTCCAGGAACTGCACCAATAGCCCGCTCAGGCCTCCGTGCCTGCTCAAGTGCAAGCTGTCCCCACATCTGGCACCCACATCTGGGATAGCCTTCCCAGCTGGGCACTTGCATTCCACCAGTCTGACATCTGTCACTTGCCTCCGTGACAGTGCACACACCTGAGAGGAGACCGTGTGGTCGCAGGAGAGCACACAGATAGCAGAGGCCTTCAGAGCTACTCGGGGGCCTAGATAAGGCCTTCTTTTCAGGGACAGACACTGGCCTGTCCCTCTGAGCTCACTTATAGCTTCACCCTGAAGTTGTGCATTTGCATGCCTCTGGACTGACTCTTGTCATCAGACTCCAAAGTAGTATGCACACTGGGAGTGGGGGTGGGGGACTGCACAGGCGCAAGAGAGGACACTGAAAATCAGGGTCTCTCTATCTGTGAGCTCTTAGCTGACCCTGCCCCTTGCTGCCAGCCCAGGGCCCCCCATGTATGCATTCAACCAACTAGCTGCTGCCAGTGTAGGCACCTGTGACTGTCCCCTACAGGTGAATGTGTGCACACCATCACAACTGGCTACCACAGGTGCCCGTCCTGGTTCCTAACTGCTGGACCTGGAGGCACGGCTGAGTATCCCAAGAGCACTTATCTGCAAAGACACTGTGACCTCACCAGAGTGCTCTGCAAGAATCACACTTTTGAAGCTGTGGATCCCGGAGGCCTGAGCCAAAGAGACATCATACTCCACTAGATCCAGTGCTGCCATATATGCTCCCACTTGGTGTCCTGTACCACCAGACTGGAAGTGACAGATCCTCCTAGAGTGTCCTTACCCACCCCCCCCCCGTGAAAGTCTTCCCTTACTGAAGTTAGCCCAAAAGTATGGAAGAGGTGACTGCTTATTCAAATGGGCAGACACCTATGCAAGTTTATAAGGATCATGAAGAATCAAGGCAACATGACTCCACCAAGAGAATACAATAAACCTTCAGTAACTGAATCCAAGGAAATGTAGATCTAGGAATTGCTTGACAAAGAAGTCAAACTAATTGTTCTAAATATGCTCCGAGAACTGTAAGAGAACCCAGATAAATAACTCTACAATATCAGAAAAAGAATACAAGAAACTGAGAAGTTCGGCAGAAAGATTGAAAATGTAAAAGAGAACCAAACTGAAATATTGGAGCCAAAGAATACAATGAATGAACCGAAGAATTCGACAGAGAGCCTCAACAATGAACTAGACCAAACAGAAGAGAGAATGAGTGATTCATAAAACAGATCCATTGTAGTTATCCAAACAGAGACGCAAAAAGAAAAAAGAATGGGGGGGAGGAGCAAGATGGCGGAGAAGTAGGAGGTTGAGATAGAGTCAGATCCCAGAAGTTCATCTAGATAGTTAATAAATCATTCTAAAAGCCAGCATACTCAACAGGAGGGAGAAGAGAGGAAGAAGAGCAATTCTAGGAGCAGAAAATCGACCACCTTCGGAAAGGTAGGACGTTTGGAAAAGTAATTCCAAAGCTACGGGAGGAGAGACCACGGGGGGAGGGGCCGGCTCCCTGCAGCCGCAGAGCCGCGGACACAAAATCGGAACTTTTAGAGTCTCCTCCGCTGTGGGACATTGCTCCAGAGGCTAGGCCGGAGGTCTGGCCCTCGCGGGAACAGAGTGGTTTCAGGACCCGCGAGATCATAAAGAGACCGGGGGTGTCTGAGTGTGGCAGAGCTCCCAGATATCAGGGCGGAGAAGCTGGTGGCAGAGAAAGAGCCGCGCAGTGCGTTTTCAGCTGGGGCTTACCGTAGACCGTGGCCGCGGCCCTTCGAGCAGGGACCACATAAGGCATTCCGGAGAGACCCCCTCCTTCCAACTTGGGGAGGAGCGGCGTGGCAGCGCGCAGCAGAAACCTGCTGGGTTTGGAGACTCCAGACGGGGCCGTGCGCCAGAGTTAGAGGCGCGCTGCCACCAGTGGCTGAGCTCGGAGCTTGTGCGGACCCTGGAGACGGGAGTAATTGACTGCTTTCCCCTGAGGGCACCCTGAGGAGCGGGGACTCCAGCGCTCAGCTCCTCCAGCGGAGACTGGGAGCCGCCATTTTCATTCCCGGCCTCCAGGGCGGTACGGAAAGCGCTAAGGGAACAAAGACTCCCAAGAGCGAAACTGAGTGAATTGCTTGGCCCCTCCCTGGGCAAGGGTGGGGCAATTCCGCCTCAGGCAAAGACATCTGAGAACCAAATTGTAAGGCCCCTCCCCAGAAGATCAGTAAGAATATCCAGCCAAGACCAAGTTCATCAATCAGTGAGAACTGAAGAACTCCAGAGTACTTTTCTCTCTCACTCATCTATTCTTAGCTCCATAAAATGACAAGGCGGAAAAACTCACCACAAAAAACAGAACAAGAGACAGTACCTACGGCTAGAGACCTAGTTAGTACAGACATCAGTAATATGTTGGAAATAGAGTTCA
>CM052809.1:119435330-119463773 GCA_028533885.1 Nasua narica
AGAGAAAGACAATTATCACATGATCGCTCTGATATGAAGAATTTGAGAGGCAGGGCAGGGGGTTATGGGGGGGGTAGGGAAGAGAAATGAAAGAAGATTGGATGGGGAAGGAGACAAACCATAAGAGACTCCTAAACTCACGAAACAAACTAAGGGTTGCTGGGAGGTGGTGGGGGGGATAGGGATATGGGCATTGGGGAGGGTATGTGCTTTGGCAAATGCTGTGAAATGTGTAAGCCTGATGATTCACAGACCTGTACCTTGTGGTAAATAATACATTTTATGTTAAAAAAAAATTAAAAAAAAAAAGAGAAAAAAGAATGAAAAGGATTAGAGAAAGCCTACCAGACTTATAGACTATCATTGGGGGAAATAATCTATACATCATTGGAGTCCTAGAGGAGAAGAGAGGGGAAGAGTAGAAAGTTCATTTTAAAAAAACGTTAGCTGGGAATTTCCCAAACCCAGTGAGAAATTTGGATATCCATGTTCATGAAGTTACTCAGTCACTCCAAATTTTCAATCCAAAACAAGTCTTCTCCAAGGTAGATTATAATGACTCTGTCTAGAGAATTTTGAAAGTTTAAGAGAAGAAAAATATCTCATACCAGGGAACCCCATAAAGGTATTAGCAGATATCTCAGCAGAGACTTTGAAGGTCAGGAGAAAGTGAGATGGTATAAACCAGGTGTTGAAAGAAAGAAACTGTAAACCAAAAATACTTAATCCAGCAAAGTCACCTCTTTAGAAATAAAGGTGAGATAAAGACTTACCAAAATAAACAAAGGTTGAAGAAATTCATCATTACTAAATTCATCATTACTAAATAAGAATTCATCATTACTAAACAAGAAATGCTAAAATAAAGTCATCGATCAGAACTGTAAGGACACTAATTGGTAACATTAAAACATGGAAAATATAGCACACTGGTAGGGTGAGACACTAATAACACCATGGTAGTTTCAGGTGTACAACATAATGATTCAATATGTGTATATATTGTGAAATGATCACCACATTAAGTCTAATTAACACCCATCGCCACATATAATTTTTTTTTAAAGATTTTATTTATTTATTTATTAGGAAAGAGAGAGAGTGAGAGAGAGAAGGTCAGAGTGAGAAGCGGACTCCCCATGGAGCTGGGAGCCCGACGTGGGACTCGATCCCGGGACTCTGGGACCATGACCCGAGCCGAAGGCAGTCGCTCAACCAACTGCGCCACCCAGGGGCCCCCACCACATATAATTTTTTTTGAAACAGTATCATTTATAATTCCAAAAATAAAAACAGGGAGCAATCCAAATGTGCAAAGCAAAAAAATGGAAAATTATAGTAACTCAAAACTGAGAAAACAATAGAATATACACATAAATATGAATCTTAAAAACAGTGTCAAGTAGAAAAAAAAGTCTCAGAAGACTATATAAAATATAATACTATTTTTTTAAGATTTTATTATTTTATTTAACAGAGAGAGAGTGCACACAAGCAGGGGGAAGCAGCGGAGGGAGAGGGAGAACCACATTCCCCATTGAGTAGGGAAGCCTGATGCAGGGATTGATCCCAGTACCCCAGGATCATAAATTGAACCAAAGGCAGACGCAGAACCAACTGAGCCACCCAGGAGCCTCAATATAATACTATTTCTATAAAGCTCCACAAACAAGGTAAAGTAAACATTTTATTTTTTGGGCCAATGGGTGTAGGTAATTGAGGTGAAAATCTTCTTTGAAAAGAAATAAAAAGAATGAAGAAATAATTAAAACAATCAAAAGATTGCTGGAATGCAGCTATAGAGAAGGATCAATGAGGGACACATAAGGAGTTTGAATGGTTTCTAGTAATGTTCTGGTTCTTTTTTTTTTTAAGATTTTATTTATTTTTTTGACATAGAGATCACAAGTAGGCAGAGAGGCAGGCAGAGAGAGTGGGAAGCAGGCTCCCCGCTGAGCAGGGAGCCCTATGCGGGGCTCAATGCAAGGCTCAATCCCAGGACCCTGAGATCACGACCTGAGCCAAAGGCAGAGGCTCAACCCACTGAGCCACTCAGGCATCCCTAATATTCTGGTTCTTAAATTAAGTGGTAAGTGGTTCATTTTATTATTAAGTCTTCCTATACTTTATATCTATTGCATATATCAAATAATATCCACACAAAACTTAGAAAAATTGGGCCCCAGATGGGATCTGTAAATAATGATTGTTTTTATACAACAATAAAACACAAGCAACAACAAAACAAAAAAGTGGAACTATATCAAACTACAAAACTTCTGCACAGCAAAAAAAAAAAAACAACCAACAAAAGAAAAGGTAACCTACGGAAGAAAATATTTGCAAATCATATATCTAATATGGAATTAATATCCAAAATATATAAAGAACTCATATAACTCAGTAGCAATTAAGTAAATAGATAATTCAATTTAAAAAATGAACAGTGGAACTGAATAAACATTTTTTTTCTGAAAAAGACATATAAATGGCCAACGTGCATGAAAAGGTGCTTGACATCACTCATCTTCAGAGAAATACAAATTAAAACTACCTGCTAGAATGGCTATCATCAAAAAGACAAGAGGTGACTGTTGTTGAGGACATGGAGAAAAGGGAACCCTTTTCCATTGTTGGTGGGAATGTAAATTAGTTACAACCCCTATGGAAGCATTATGGAGGTTCTTCAAAAAATTAAAAATATAACTCCCATATGATCCTGCAGTTCCACTTTTTGGTATGTATTCAAAGGAAATGAAAACAAAATCTTGAGATATTTGCACCCCAATGTTCATTGCAGCATTATTCAAATAGCCAGGATATAGAAAACAGTTAAATGTCTGTCAACAGATGAATAGATAAATAAGATACGGTATATGTACATTATGGGATAGTATTCAGCCATAAGAATGGCTGAATTTGCAACAACATGGATGAAATTTGAGGGTATCATGTGAGGTAAAATAAGTCAGAGAAAGACAAATACTGTATGATTATCATACATGTATCAAACATAAGAAAGCTGAACCCATAGAAACAGAAAGTAGAATCATGGTTACCAGTGGCTGGGCAATGAAGGAAATAGTGGGATGTTGTTCAAAGGATACAAACTTCTAGATACAAGATGAATAAGTTCTGAGGATCTAATGTATAACATAATGTTTATAGTTAATAAAACTGTAATATATGCTTGAAAGTTCTTAAAAGATTATGTATTAATTTTTTCACTCTAAAAACTGGTAATTGATGTAATGGAGGTGTTGGCTAACAGTATGGTGGGGATCATTTGCAATATATATGAACCAAATCACATTTACACCTTAAACTTACACAATGTTATATGTCAATTATATCTCCCTAAAGCTGGGAAAAATTAATTACCAAAGTTTTAGAAAGTAAAATAGAGTAGGCATTCCACTACCATAGACAATCAATAATTATTTTATTTTCTTCTAGTCTATTTTTCCCTTATGTTTGTTATAAACATAAAATCCTCCCACTTAGATCAATTTCCTGCTTGAATAGCTTCATGGAATGTTTCAAAAACTATGCCCCTGTATCTTAATGGGCACATAATTTCTATTTGGATGGATGAAAAGACCTGGAAAATAGTGGTGATGGTTACACAGTATTGTGAATGCAATTAATACCACTGCATTGTACACTTAAAGTGATGAAAAATGGCAAATTTAAGATTTTATGTAATTTACAGGAAAAGTATGTAAGAATCAGTCAGACATTTCTCAATTGCAAATAAATCAATTTTTATGAATCAATATTACAGACATTAGAACTCTAATATGCATAGACAGCAAGATCCAGACTGTGAAAATAAGAAATTGATTATATTGAGAAAATAACAGGATGATTATATTTTCTCCTATATGAATTCAGTAGGTTTCTTTGCATATTTCTCCTTCATATGAATAGCTCTTGTTGTAGCTGGCCGATTTGAGACTGGTTAAGTTATGTCTCCTAAGGGCATCAAGGTTTAATGCCACCTCTTTCACTTTCCTAAGAAGTGTTTCAGCGATATGCATGATTCGCTCAGTTTAATGATCTGGGACAATGGGAATGTGCACATCTTGCTTTGTGGCATTCTGCAAGTAAAACATTCATGAGTATTTTGACATTCATAAGTAAAATGAGGCGAGTACTACTGTTTTCCTTCTTATAGAAAGCCACAAAGCATAAACAGAGTAAATTAAGACATATATTTTAATATACCATACATCTGTCCTGGATCTACTTCAAAAGGTGAAAGCTGAACAGAATAATTTCCTACCAGTATATCTTAATCAAGATTTATTGATTTTTTTCTGCTTTAAAACATTTTAAATGGCTTGCTTTCAATATACCAATGAATCTAATATTGCCAGTCACAATTATGCTATGAAGGAAATATAGATTAGGAAACAATCATAGAATTGCTTTTTATTATTCTTCACAAAAAAAAATCTTAACATCAATCAGAAATAGCTTTGAGGTTAAAAAAATGAGGCACGTCGTAATGCAATACAATAATTTATGTCTGTTTGCTATTTAAAAATAAAACTGGAACTAAGGTAGGATCTGGAATAGAACTATTCTGGGATCACAGGATTGTAGAGGGCTGAATGATTCTGAAAGCAATTTCTCTATCTTTTAACTAGTATTGTTCAAATCACATTTAATTTTTCCATGATGAGGAAATATATAGGCATGGATACAATAACTTCAGAAAAATCATGTATATTTTACAAATTTCTTTACTTTTATGACCAATGTAATTTAATCTGCTACCACAAAAAATATTTTAAATTATCTGAAAGAGTAAAAAAAGAGTTTTCTTCTCTCCTATTTGGGAGAGCATTTTGGCAACCACATAAATGAACAAATTGGTTTAATATGCTTTAAAAAACTTAGCATGAAATTCTATTAACCTGTGATCTTTAATTACTCATCAATCTCTCTGCTCTTGCTTTTCATGTCAAATTCTAGGCAAGTAATATCAAAAAGTCTTTTATATATTTAAGACTATGATATTCTATGTTATATGGCATATTTAATTTGTTGTTTAAAAGCCCAAATTCAGCAATCAGTCCACCTCTTACCATCTAAATAAATGATCTTGGGAAGGTTTAGTAATTAATAGTAACTGTCAGGTTTCCTTGTATCATATCATAATTTTAAGTAAATATTTCTTGTAAAATACACACACAGATTTTAAAAATCACAACATAATAATAAAAGGGGTAAGCCCTTTTATTGTCCCGTATTACAAAAAACTAAACTGAGGTAAAGAGGTTTACTAAAAGGTATTGCAATAGTATGTGTATATATCTGAAGATACAGAGAAAGTGTTTAGGAGGTCATAGATTTTAGTGATAACTGCTCCTGACTCTAGAGAGAGAACTGAGGATGGTGGAGATTAATAAAGAATTTAATTTTATCGATACATTTAAAAGTAAGACTAAAACAAATCTACTACAACTGGCTAGAGAAAGTTCAAGTCAGAAATTCTCCTTAAGACTTGTTTTCTGAAAAGCGGTCAGAGCAAGAAAAGAAAATGCATGTCCCACAGGTTCAGTAGGGTTCTCTCAAGACAGCAAAATGGGCCTAGAATTGTATTCATTTCCAGCAATCTAATGCGACCAAATGTGCTCAGTGAATTGTATTACAACCAGAAAGGTCATTTATAGTCATATATAGTCTGATGTAGTGAAGAAGGAAATGAAAACAACCTAACAAACACAGACACTGCGGAGATGGGGGGGGGGGGACATATAACTGTATCAATAAACACAAAATTTGGAGGAGAGACATCATTTGAAGTTTCCTTGCAAACCTACTACATATGATTATGTTGTACAAAACTCCTAACTACTTCTTTAAAGAACAGCTACATGAATAACCTACCATTTAATGTGACATTTCTTCAAGTCTTACCTTAGTTTTATTAAATGCAACTTTGTGCAGAAAACGGGTCTCATTCTATATTATTGCTCTTCAGGATGATGTTGTGTCTGGGGGTAGGGTTTCATTTGTGATCTTGGGGTTAAATTAGTCCAGTATATTAATTAATATTGTGGCCCAAAAGTTTCCTAGATTTTAATTAAGGCTTTACATTTCTAACCATGAGCAGTCACTTAACTAACATAATTAAGCTGTGAACACTATAAACTCAAATAAATAAAGTGGAGATGAAGTTCTGTGTTTGTATTAATCATCTATTGCCCCAAAAATCATACATAGGAAAACATTCCAAAACTCAGTGGATTTTAAGAGAAGCATTTATTTCTCATTGTCATTGCTATAGTTCAGTTGGGATTGGACTGCCAGCTATGGTTTGGATCGGGTCTCTTTCATGTAATGTTCTCCTCAGGATAATAGTAGAAGATCAAGCTAGCAAGTTTATTTGCGTAAGCACAGTGCAATTTTTTGTTTGCAGTACCTGTTCTGTCATCCTATTGACCAAAAAAGAAATAATATCACTGAGTCTGTCCTTACTGGGAGGGGAAGTTTACCTCTCCTATTATAGATAAAAGAAAGAAGTATTTGCTGAGCAATATCTAATTACCATAGGGTGCTCTATTTTCCATAAAAGTTTCCCATATGAAAATAATCTCACCTTATTCCCAGGACAGCCAAGTCTCTTCAATAACAGCATTCAGCTCAAAGTCCAAGGTATCATGTTATGTATCAGATCTGACTGTATTGTCTTGATCGTTAGATTCATGAATGAATTTTCTGCACCCCTTCTAAAATGTTAATATAAATATAAACATTTATAAAAAGTTCACTGGTGACATAGGGGCAGGATAATAATAATATAAACATATTTAAAAAATTAAAGAGTATATGACACCTAGTAATTACTAATTCAGAGAAATTCTAAAATCTCACTAGACACATATTACCAGATCCTTCTGCATCAAGGATAGATATTGTTTCTTTCTTAGGTCCAATTTTACTCTTAGGAAGTAGCTCCCCTGTCCTTTGTTTTCCACAGCTTTTGCTTCTACTCTTGTTCTTATTCTGTAAATTTTCTTGACCGCTTCTGAATAGGTAAATATGCCCTCTTGGTGGCTGTTGCCTTTCTCAACCCAAATTCTGCCTGTAGATGTTGTGACTCAAGATGTTTTGCTTGTTTCTCTGTTTTTGAATCTTGAAATATTTTCATCTTTTTTTCCTAGAGACTTATTTTAGAGAGAGAAAGAGAGAGATACACAGAGAGAGAGTGAAGGTACAAGTGGGATGCAGGGCATAGGGAGAGAATCTCAAGCAGACTACCATCCACTGAGCACAGAGGCTGACATGGTGCTCATTTCCACCACCCAGGAGATCATGACCTGAGTCAAAAACTGAGAGTCCATGTTCAATGGACTGAGCCACGCAGTCATCCCTCTACCTCTTTTTTCAGGGCTAAAGTAACGATTCTCATCACAGATCTCTATCACTGTTTTCTATGTATCCATTTGTTACAGACCACATTCAATTCTTCCAACATCTTGCTATTTTTTTCCTTCTCTGTTTGTTAGATTGTTTTAATCTTCCAAATGTGCTGCACATAGAAATGTGGATGAAATAAACAAAATGTGTGGAAATCAAAGGATATAGCTATTAACCAACAAACATGTATTTCGCTAGTAAACTTGCTGTTTGTGAAAACAACAATTTCTAAAAACACACACACACACACACAAACCTATTTTGTTAATAGCTTAAATATGATTTGATGATATTTAAAAACAAATTCTACTGAAAATAGAGGAACAAAATTCCTCCATGTTACCATAGTACTGTAAGGAGAATTGAATATCATTTACTAGAGAAAAGGCAAGGAATATACAGAGAATAATGATTAACAGAGAGAGTAACATGCCTGGATATGCCTCTAGTCAAAGTGAAAATGATATAAATACATGTATTTGTTTTCTATTGCTGCCATAAAAAATTACTCAAGTGGCTTATAAACAATACAGATATATTAATTCACAGTTTTGTAGGTCAGAAATCTGGCACAGTTCTCACAAGGCTAAAATCAAGGTATTAGCAGGGATAATCTCCATTCTGGAAGCTCTGAGGGAAAATCTACTTACTCGCTTTTTCAGGTTGTTAGCAGAATTTACTTCTCCTAGTTTGTAAGGCTCTGGACCCCTCCCCCTCCCCCTTTGTTTTTACTGCCTGCCAGGTGAGGGCCATTCCACATTCAAGTAGAAGCTGCTTGAACTCTTCAATTCATGGTCACCATCCTCCATCTTCAAAGCCAGCAAAACAACTCAGTCCCTCTCATGTTCCAAATCTCCTCTTCCATAGTTGAATATCTCTGACCTACTCTTGTGCCCTACTCTTCCACTTTTAAGGACACTTGTGGTTATATATGTGATTAATTAATGATAGACTCTCTGGTTTAAAGTCCGTGCAGTTAATGACACCTGCACAATTTCTTTTGCCGTATAACGAAGCCATATGTAACACCCAAAACATCTTTGAGGACAGGAGGTGATTATGCTGCCAAGCACAATATGTGTAGTCTTCACAGAATCAGGTAATTATTTATTAAAAGTTGAGGTTCAACACTTGGTAAAAATGAAAAGTAACATGATGTGGACTTTCAAGTTGGGGATGACCGTATGAGTATTATCATCCTTTCAATCTAAATTTTTAGCAATGTTACCCTGTCATAGCAACAAATGCAAATGGTTTTGCTCAATGATTTCACTCTTCCTCTGTGTATTTTAGTAATTTAGTAATTTTAATAATTTAGCAATGACCTATGGTCTTTCACATTTACACATGACTTAAAATCCTTTCACTGTTGAAACTTTTGCTTTAAAAACAATATTTAAAATTTAGATATTACCCCCTCAGCAAAAGTAGAAAATCAGTAAATATAGACAATTTTGTTAAATAATTCACTAATCACCACTTGATATCATTAAAAAGAAATAATAATTACTTCAGAAGATTAATTTCATGATACTCCAAAGGTATGAAAATTTCTATGCATGCAGCTATAACAAAAAACAGTATAAAGACCCTAAATATGTTTAAATATAAAACCATTAATTTTCACAGTTCACTGATTCTAGTATCTAAATAATTCTTTTTTTTTTTAAGATTTAATTTATTTACTTGATAGAGAAAGAGAGCGATCACAAGTAGGTAGAGAGGCAGACAGAGAGAGGGGGAAGCAGTTTCCCTGCTGAGCAGAGAGCCCGATGTGGGGCTCGATCCCAGGACCTGAGCCGAAGGCAGAGGCTTTAACCCACTGAGCCACCCAGGTGCCCTGTAGTATCCAAATAATTCTTATCTTTCATTGACAGTAAACTTACTCAACATTTTTTGAACTGAATGCATCACTAAACACCAGGATAATATCTAAAGTTTAAACACTAAAAGTAAAATCTAAAGTACTTGAAAATCAAGGTGAACCTAAAACTAAAGTAAAATCTATACTTAAGTTGAAACTTGTGAACATTAGGTAATACATAATGCACTAGTGTTAGCAAATTATATTAATGTCACAGCTGCCAACCTGCCTAGTTTTTTAAATAAAATAAATTTAAAAATTCCGTATGGAATTTATATTCCTGTCTATTTGCAAGGTTGAATGAATGAGAGAATAATAATTTTTAGACTATACTGAATATTTTCTCAGGCCTTTTTGGGAACTCTTACAAGGACCAAGTTTTATAGTCTTAGACACCTCAGATTCATATGCTTGAAGTTGCTCAAAAACAGGTCAGACAATTGAAAGCAGAAATAGAGCTTACGAATCAGATGTATAGAAACACCCACAGTGTAGATGTCAGACAACCATGCATTTCACATTTAGGCTTCCGTTGAGCTTAAGAACAAAGTGACCATGTTGACAGGGATGGGCATTATTCATGAACTCAGTAAAATGGACTTTCCCTGAGCAAGGTTGATGTGGCTAGAGCCACCGTTGAGAACGGACAAGTCCAAAGCAAAGAGTAGCTCTGAACACAATGCAGCATCATTTCCTAGGGTATCAACTGATAATCAGCTTATACATCAGTCACAGTTAAGAACTTTTATCATGGAAGTGGCAAACCTTTTTTCTCACTTAACTAGGAATTTTGAAATGGGATGGATGGGCTCCTGTTTCTATTACCCTTAAGCAAGGAAAGGAGGTATACTGGCCAAGGTAAAATGTTCCAAATATCAATGGGGAGTCATCTTCCTTTTACCTGTTGGAGACAAAAAGAAATTTGTTTAGAATGCAAGGCATACCCTGAGCCTATTTGTATTCTTGTATGATAATGTTCAGTGGAAAACTACACTGATAGGCAGTTTTGCTAATGATCAAGAGCCATCAGGAAGTAATACTTAGGTCACCCAATTAGACAAGGAACCAAGACCAAGAGGGTTCATAGATCATGACAAAAGGAATACAAATGAAGAGTTACAATCATAAATATCACAAATAAGTTATAATCATGGACCAATTGCAGAAATGAGGACTTTCATGGTTGTATTTCTGCCTTACATTAATATAGATATATTTATAAATGTATTAATGACCTGTTTCCTTTTTTATGGCTCCTCATCCATACTTTGAGATTCTAACATAAGAATAGTTGATAATAGTTAACTCATGTTCATGTTTCAATAACCCAAAGGTAAGTAAGTGTGTCTTATCTAGAACCAAAATGAACATAACTGTAAGAAGAATAAATTGACCTTTGAGATATTTTTTCACCTTTGGGGGAGGTGATTAGTAAAGCTGTGATTTTGTTAAAAATAATTGCATCATGAGGATTCATTTAGATTAGATAGTGGTGACAAGTTTTGAAGAATTTAGGATATGGGTTTCACATTGTGTGTATATATACTTATATGAATAAGTTGTTCATTTATGCATTTATGATATAAAATATTCTGCTATTTATTATAAATATTATAAAACATTTCCTATTTATTATATATATATATATTTTAAAGATTTTATTTATTTATTTATTTGACAGAGGGAGGGAGATCACGAGTAGGCAGAGAGGCAGGCAGAGAGAGAGAGGGAGAAGCAGGGTCCCTGCTAAGCAGAGAGCCCAATGTGGGGCTCGATCCCAGGACCCTGAGATCATGACCTGAGGCAAAGGCAGAGGCTTTACTCCACTGAGCCACCCAGGCATCCCTATTTATTATAATTTACTCATATTCAGTGAGACAACTTCATATTTGTGGCAATAGATTTCTTCAAATTCAGAATTTTGCTATTTCTTGGGCTTCTTTTAAAAACATGGTCTAAAGGGCCCCTGGGTGGCGCAGTTGGTTGGGCGACTGCCTTCAGCTCAGGTCATGATCCCGGAGTCTCGGGATCGAGTCCCACATCGGGCTCCCAGCTCCATGGGGAGTCCGCTTCTCACTCTGACCTTCTCATGCTCTCTCTCATTCTCTCTTCCCTAATAAATAAATAAATAAATAATTAAAAAAAAATAAAAACATGGTCTAAAAAATAAAAATAAAAAAATAAAAACATGGTCTAACTCTAAGGTGGCTATCTGATTAAGATTTATACCAGTTTATTGCATTTTGTTGATTTTTCTGAACTCATTTGTATTACTGCATGCGTTTTGGGCTGATGCATTTTATAAGGAACTCAATTATTATATAATTTAATGTGTTTGCATACTAATTTACGTTAGTCACTACATTAGAGTATGAATCCTGATTTAGCAGGAACATTACTAGATTTTTGTGCTAGTCTATTCAGAAGAAAAAAAAATCCAGGAAAATAGTATTAAAATTTGCATATTAAAACTCCTTAGTGTTTGTACTGCTGGGATGCATGTTAAGTAATAGCATATCTTACATAGAAATTATATTTTATGTAGGTAGTTTAATATCAGGTAAAACAAAACTTTATTGTTTATACAGGTCATAAATCAATTTTAAAAATAATTAAGCAAGCTAAGATTTTGGCTAAGTCTAAGGGTGAAGGACTAGCATAAAGGAGGTTTTGTGGATGATGGAACTTTTCTAATTATTGACCTAGGTGATAATGTAGTAGATAGTACCAAATTATTCATTAAACAGGGCAATTTATGTATTTCTTTGTATCTATGTTACATTGCACAATGCATCTAAGAAGAAAAATTACAATTATTATTACTAAGAATAATAGTAATGCTTGCAGTCTTGTATTTTTAACATTTTTATTTGTTGCATAATATTGTTATTATCTCTTAGATAAGTGTTAAACAAGTGTTCCTATATCATTATTTCCTTCTTGCATTATAAAAACTAATTTTAAATATAATACGAAATATATATTTTATTTTTACTGAATTTATAATTGTTCTTACATATATAATGCTGTAAATATACTAAAAGCATGTTATTTTGTATTGATTGATACATAATACTCCACATTTTGTACCCATTGAGTTGTTTTCTCTAGCTTATTAGTAAATTATAATTAAAATGAGATAATTATTGTTCAGTATGAGCTTGTCTTAAAATCGAGTTATTTCCTGCTTTCCTAAATATTAATTTTGATTTATTTAAAATTTATTAACAAATATTTCTAAGAAAATAGCTATCTAATCAACTAATATGACATATTAAGTCATTTTTTCATCACACATTTGATATTTCAGCGCTTCAATATGCATCTTAGAAAACTTGAAAACTCTACTTATAAAATACATGGAGATTATTATCTTAGAGCAGATTTATCATCTTTTTATTTAAATTGCTGCTTAGAGAGTTCATTTTAAGGGTTAGAAGTAGAACATGGGACTATTTCTTTTATAAAATATATAAAATCATAGATATTAAAGTGCTAATTGTTTTAGAGATTGTCTTCTGATATCAGTACCTTCAATATAATAATGAGTAAAGCAAGATCCAAAGAGAAGTAGTGATTTTTATAATTATTATACTAAATGCAAGAAAACTGAAATTTAGATTAGTAATAATTTTTATACAATGTGTATTATCTAGCAGATGAGTATTTTGATACATGTTTTATTCTTTGATTAAGCTCTAAGCATTTTGAAATAGTTGAGAGCAGTGTTCCCCTAAAGACCTCAATGCAAGCCTCACCTTAAAGTTACCAGTTTAATGAGCTGTCAGCAGTTAACCTATTTCACACCATTTTAATAGAATAATAAGTTGGTGGGACACCATTTTAATAGAATAATAAGTTGGTGAATCCATAGGGAGGTTACTATGACAATGTCTTATAGAAAACCAGTAGAATAGGACACTAACAGATCATTTAGGATAACTATTAGCCAACTCCCATTGGGCACTGATAAACAAGATTAAGGCCAAACGATTGGAAAACATAAGCAGATTCAATATTTTCATTCAATTTTCATCTAGGTATTTGTTCTTCATTACAATTTGTTTGCCTGGATTTCAAACTATGCCTAACATATAGTAATTACAGAAAAACAAGTTTTTGTAGTTCTTCAATGCCCTTTGTTTTCTCTCTCAATAGACATTTTTAAAGAAAAGAAATGTATCTGGCTTAATTTGAATAACTTAATTATGTAATAAGCATTAAGGAAATGAAACAAAATACTTATTTTTAATTACAAATAGTAAAAGTTAAATAAATGACTGAAATAGATTTTGCCAACTTCTGTTTCTTTGGATTGAATATAGAAACACACTTAGGCAATTAATAGAGTCTGAGTCTTTTGACTAGTGGATTTTGACTAGTGGATAGTGGACAGAAATCATCAATTTTTACTGTACTAGAGAAAAAAAAACAAAAGACAAAATGAATAAGCTCTCCATTTCAAAGAATTATATTTAGAGTTCAAACTTTTCTCCTTCTTGATATGACTAATTTTTGGTTGAGAGATACACAAAATATATTGATAAGAAATTGCTTAGTTTCTCATTTAATGAAAACATTTGCTTTATCTTATTTAACAAGTGGAAACTGAAATACTGTCAAATTAAGTGTAACTAATATTAGGTCATTTGCCATTAATTTTTAAAATTAAGTGAAATACTTGGGATATGATCTCAAATGATAACAAAAATATACGGGGTAATGAACTTCTGATTTAGACTCTAAATATCCATTTTTATAACTACGAACAAATATAATAATATGTTCTCTGTCATAAGACATAACATTTACTCTTTTAAAATTTTTATAGAGACTTTACTGCAACCTTGTTCCTCAAGTGTACTAACAGAATAAGCACAATGAGTATTTGATGACTGAAGCATATAGACAGTGTTAAATATAATTTTCTGTGTTTTTGACTTGTGAAATTTTTTAAATGTCCCCTCAGGTCATGTTAGGATTTTTATATAACAGAATAGGAATATATAAAGTGTTGGCTGCAATTTTTGAAATTGTATTTTATAGACTGTATGATTTAGGGAAAAGGGTTTTTCATGTTCAATTTTGAATCCCTGATAGGGTGGCAGAATACTAATCATAATGATCATTAAATAAATGTGATGATGGATTTCATTGTTTGCACACACCTTAACCTGAGATTCTTGATAAATGTGAAATAAACTGAATTTTTTATTAGTGGTCTTTCTATCTCTTTATATGGTGAAATCTTTTATGCAAGGGAGGTACCACATTTATCTATTGTTCAATTGATTTAACCATTCTTCTATCTATCTATTTACCTACCTATTATTATCCATCCATTTATCTATCCTGTTTATCTACTCATCTATCCATCCATCCATCCATTCACTGTCAGGAATATTTTCTAACCTAAATTCCATGCTAAATGAATAATTTATAGAATGAGAAACCAATGAATAAATCAATTATTCAATGTATAAATTAATACACTAATTAATAATTTAATAGTGTAAAAAACTTAAAATATTTCTCCTAAAAAACTGAAATACTAAACATTTACCACTAAAATTTTAAGTTCAAAATATAAAATTTTGTAATGATAAACACTTTCTTTAGACTATAGTTAAAGACTAAAAAAAACTAATATAAAAGAGTTTGTAAATATGTGTGTGTGAAGGGAAGAGGGGAGAGAGAAGGAGAGTGAGCAAAAAGAAAATCTGCACAAATCTATGTTTGTCATTTCCTATATTAAACCAACTGAACAAAATTGTAGAAGTTCATCACAAAGAATTTCCTATGGTAATTAAATAATATGTTTAAAGTTTAAATATGTGTATTATTATATATATTAATATAAATATATATATTTTATATACATAAAATATGTATTTATGCTTTGCTTTGAAGCCAATTATTGGGATTTTTTCCTATAAAAAATAGAAACTCTGCTTGTATAGAACTAACACTATATATTCCTATATTTTCAGATAAATCTCTTTATTTCTGCCTGTTTTATTTATAATAATTTTATATTAGTTATCCATTACTGCATAGAAAATTACAAAAAATTTGGTGGCTTAAAGCAACCCACATTTATTATTTCAGACTTTTTGTGTGTCAGGAGTCTAGGCACAGCTTAGGAAATTCTGTTTATCATCTCACAAGATCATAATCAAGCTGTTAGCCAGGCTCTGTTCTTGTCTGAAAGTCTGAGGAAAGTTCTGCTCTCAAATTCTCTCATTTTGTTGGCAGAATTCATATCCTTGCATTTTTACAACTGAAATCTCAGATCTTTACTGGATGTTAGCCTGAGGCCACCTTCCCCTCCTATAGGCCCCTCAGGGTTGCATGCCACATGGCCTTTTCTATAGATGTTCACAAGATAGTGGCTTGTTAAAGACAGCAGGAAAGCAAAATTCTAGAGCAACTCAACTAGCAAGACATTTTTATGTAATGTAATTCTAAGAACGACATCCCATCACCTTCGTCAAGAGAAAGGGTTTGCACTAAAATGTCAATAGAGAAGGTGAATATTATGGTGTCCACCTTAGAGTCTGTCTGCCACATGATTTGTGAAATCTTATGACAGTTTTTCTTTTAATATTCAAGCCCAGATGATTTGTTCTTATATATTAGTCTTATATTTCCTAGAACACATTTAAAACTCAAGTTTATTTCAAGTGTCGAATACGAAGGTCTTGCTTCTCAAGTCAGCTTTATTTTATAACCCTTCAGAATCTGATCACATATTCTTATATGAAAAATGTAATTACAATTATTCTTGAAAATCAATTTCAAGGGTGCCTGGGAGGCTCAGTCATTTAAGCATCTGCCTTCAGTTTGGGTCATGATCCCAGGGTCCTGGGATTGAGCCCCACATCAGGTTTGCTGCTCAGTGGGGAGCCTGCTTTTCCCTTTCCCTCTGTTCCTGTGCATCCTCTCTCTCCCTCTCTAAATCTCTCTCTCTCTCAATAAAGAAATCTTAAAAAAAAAAAAAGAAAATCAATTTCATATTCAATATTGTAACATATACCAAGTCATATTGTTTTTACTTAAATCAGGAAAAACTAAAAATCTAAACCGTTATGTATGTGTATGTGTGAAACAAATTAAACTTAAAGCCCTAAAAACAGGGGGAAAATGCAGAATAACTAATACAAATTTTACAACACTGATTCTTTTCTAATAAGTGGCTTTAACAAAACTACATATATATATATATACTAGTCCTGAACAAAATATGTGTGTTTTATCCTCAACAATGAGTAAGCTTCTCTTAAGATTCCCTTTATTTAAACTTGAGTGTGTTTTGTTGGTATAATATATGCATTATGCTTTGTGTTTTATGCATATTTTAAAATTGTGGGATCTAATCCTTTCAGTTTAAATAAGTAGGAAGTCTCAGCATGCATGTACAGGTTTATAAAGATTTATATAAAATTGTTTCCTTAATTAAATTTCTTTCTTCATAGCTTGGCTGATTTTACTCATTATTTAACTTTGAGAATCTGTTTGTTATATAGTGAATGTAAAGAAGTATTTTACTGTGTATCATCATAGAAATTATAACTGTACTAAATTTGATGCAAGCCATATGGAGAGAGAAATTTCTTATGGCAGAGGGAAATATGTCAAGAATATTCAAAATATGCACTAAGATCATCTTCCTAAAAAATTAGAAGAACTTTAAATGTTTCATTTTAGACTTATAACATGTTTTAGTAACAGTAGCATTTTTCCCTTATTTTACTGATAAGGGTGATACAAAGAAAATGTTAAGGTTAGCTAAGGAGCATAGAATGTAGAGTCAAAAGAGTGAGAAATTTGCGTGCAACTTTATGATGAGACTCTGATGCTAATGTGAGTCTGATATGAGGCAGCCATATGTGGGTGTCCTATCATGCGCAGAACAGATGCATGTAGGTTTTTAAAATGGTACCCTGGAAACCCTTCTGTGGGGAGCTGGAAAACATTGGAAATGTCTTGGCCTTAGTCAGCTAAACTTTGGTCAACATATTTATGGATGGTTGTAAGACTAAGTCTTTTACATTTTGTATTTAACAGGAAGATTTCAAGCAGTCTTAAAGCATATCGAACATCTTGAGAGCAGCAACAATGTTATTTTCAAGGTGACATTGTAAATACCTACTATAGTGCTAACAATTAGTAACTGTTCAGTGTATGATTTCTGAATGGATTGATACTTATCTTCTTATTTTCAACACCTCTATAGCTTTTCTAGGGATTAGTAATGCTTTGAGTCTGTTGTTGCTGTTGTTGTTGTTTTAGGAAATTGATATTCTTAAATATAATCACAAATTGGTGAGTTTTGAGGGAAATATAATTAGCCCTTGCTTAGTCATACATTGGCATGTAATAGGCTGGGGTAATGTCCAATGCACTTTAATAAGACAAATGAAGTTGGAATAATATTTTTTTAAAGGATATATATATATATATATGAAAAGGGAATTTCTCTGAAAAAATATAGAAAAAGTGTCTCCAATATAAAATATCACTAATTAGGGGTTCACTTCTTAGAGATCTGACTCTGTTTTAGAGTCAGGCCAGGTCAGGGAGGTTATCTAATTACTACAGATACAGCCTCTGAGACAGGATCTATGTTTGATTTCTTTCCACCACTCAGTGGAAACAAAAACAGATCTTTTCTATAGATCCCATTTTACTACATCACCTGTATTTGTATTAAAATAAAATAAAACAAAATTCTGCAGCCTAGACCAGGACTGGGTTTAGGGGGAGGAGGAGAGGATTGTGAAACGGAATTGGAATCAAGTTTTGTAATGCCAGTGTGTCCTCCCTCCCCCAAAAATGTGTACTTTTCTCTTCTTGCTTATTTTAAGTGCCTGAGTGTTAAAAGAAAAATTAATTTTGCTGACCTTATGCTGGTTGAATAAGCTAAGTATAAAGTGAAAATTCTGTGTTTTTAATTTTCTTCAAATTAATAATTATCCCAAGCTTGAGAGGTTTTTTTTCTATAATTACAATATTTCTGTCACTTTATTTTTGTCCACACTAGAAAGTGAGAAACTTAAATTCATAGAGAACTTAGGAATTGATAGGTCCTTTTCTCTGTTTTCAATTTGAGAGAAGTCTAAAACAATTCAGAAAATAAACTGCTCTGTCTACTTTTGAAGACACTGACTATTTCTTTATTAAATATGTAAATCTGCAATCTGATTCACTGTGTATTATCTATAGTACACAAACATATTGTGCTATATACATAAACAACATTTGCTTAAAAAGTGGACTCTTGTTCAATTAACACCTGACACATATACAGTGAAGAAAACCATGAATGAAACAAAAGGCAACCTACTAAATGAAAGTAAGTATTCGCAAATGATGTATCTGATGAGGGGTTAATATCCAAAATATACGAAGAGTCTAAACAACTGAACACTGAAAACAATCCGATTAAAAAAATGAGCAAAGGATCTGAACATTTTTATAAAGAAGACACACAGATGGCCAGCAGACACATGAAAGGATGCTTAACATCACTAATCATTAGGGAAATGCAAATCAAAACCACAATAAGGTATCACCTTTCACCTGTCAGAATGGTTAAAATCAAAAAGATAAGAAATGACAAGTATCGATGAGGATGTGGGAAAAAAAGGAACTCCTGCACACTGTTGATGGAAATGCAAACTGGTATAGGCACTGTGGAAACAGTATGGAGTTTCCTCAAAAAATTAAAAATAGTAATACAATATGATCCAGTAACTTCACTGCAAGGGATTTACCCAAACAAAATGAAACACTATTTCAAAAAGATATGTGAATCTCCATGTTTGTTGCAACATTATTTATAATAACCAAGATGTGGCAGCAACCTAAGTGTTCACAGATAATCAAATGGATAAGGAAGATGTGGTGTGTTTGAAATATACACATACATATGCATATATACCCCCCCCACACACACAAACAAATGGAATGGAATATTACACAGCCATAGATAAGGATGCAATCATGCCATTTGCAACAACATAGATGGACCTGGAGAGTATTATGCTAATACCATGGAATCTAAAACAAACAAACAAATGAAAAAACAAACAAAATGCAAAATCAGATCCATAAATACAGAGTACAAACTGATGGCTGCCGGAGGGGAGGGGTAGGAAGAGGGAAAAATGGATGAAGGAGACTGGGAGATATAGGCTACTAGTTATGAAATGAATAAGCTATGGGAAGACAAGGTACTCTAAGGAATAGAGTCAATGATATTGTAATGGTGCTGTCTGGTGACACGCAGTAGCTATACTTGTGGTAAGCATAGCATAATGTATAAACTTGTCAAATCACTATGTTGTACACCTGAAATTAGTATAGCATTGTGTGTCAACTATACACAAATAAAAAATATAAGTAAATAAAATGAATGTAAAGTAAAATTTAGTTGGATGTAAAGTATACATTTTTATTACCAGTTATGTGTATATTTTCCTTCAGCATGAGAATTATATTTTAATACATTATGTTAAAGAAAAATGAGCAAAACATGTTTCTTTTCAAGATAATTTATAATGTTAAGTCATGCATGCGAGTAATGAGATTAATAATAGAAAGTTTAGATTTATTCATTCTCTGGATGATAAATCATGACAAGTCATTTAACCCCGATGCAATAAAACCGTGTGATGGCGAGAGAATGGATGAGACTATTTAGAATGGTTCATGTCTAGTTGAGGTAAAATGAAGTCAGAGTTGTTAGCAGTGTTCTAAAATTGTGTTACATTGATAGAAGTCTGGTAACTTTGAATGGAGTGTAAATCATATGAGAAATGAATGCTCCCCTTGAAGATGCCAATGGCACAGATAAACAATATTCTCAGTGAGTATCACTCATAATATATGGTTCATATTGATTAAGACTTACATGAAACACACTACTAGCCCCAACAATTAAGTTAATATATAATAATAAGCATAAACAATGTGAACTTTAAAAAAAAAAGAATGTGAACTTTATTTCTGTTTAAGCATGCAAACAACTGTTCGTATATTTATTGTCTCTGGAAAAGCTATTATCATAACTTTATTTTTATAATTATTGTTTTAACGTTATACAAACACCTTGGCTCCCAATTCAAAAGTTACAAAGGAATTTCTTTTGCTTGCCTCTCTGCCTTTCACACACCTGGTAAATCCTTCTGGAAATTTGCCCTGTTTTATTTAATTTATTAGACGACCTTTAAGAGATACTTAGCTTAATATAAAGTGTATAATGTATTTGGATTTGTAGACTGTGATCATAATAAAGGAAATGCTCAATTTTAGACCTTAACAAGAATAAAGTTGTTTGTTTACCTAATTTTGTTTATAACTAAAGTTCTTACATAACAGTCTTTCATTGGATCTGTGGAGTCCATGTTAAGACTCTTTGCTTAGGGATGCCTGGGTGGCTCAGTTGGTTGAGCAGCTGCCTTCGGCTCGGGTCATGATCCCAGCGTCCTGGGATCGAGTCCCACATTGGGCTCCTTGCTCGGCAGGGAGCCTGCTCCTCTCTCTGCCTGCCTCTCTGCCTGCTTGTGTTCTCTCTTTGTTAAAATAAATAAATAAAATCTTTAAAAAAAATAAAAAAAAGACTCTTTGCTTACTAGAATTCTGAGTTTCTAAATTGTCTTTAAATATGTCATTTTACAAAGTATTAATATTGGCATCAATAGTTCAAAAATTATGAATTACTAGTTTTTGTATTCTTTTATTTTTTAAAGATTTTATTTATTTATTTATTTATTTATTTATTTATTTATTTATTTATTTATTTGAGAGAGAGCGTGAGAAAGAGAGGATGAGAGGGGAGAAGGTCAGAGAGAGAAGCAGACTCCTCGTGGAGCTGGGAGCCTGATGTGGGACTCGATCCCAGGACTCCGGGACCATGACCTGAGCCGAAGGCAGTCGCCCAACCAACTGAGCCACCCAGGCGCCCTGTATTATTTTATTTTTATCTACCAAAGCTGAGTGGATTTTTTTTTAATTGCACATATTAATCTATATAAAGTTTCAATTAGTCTAACTTCACTTTATTATACTTATTTACTTTCCATTGCACATTTAACGCTAAAGAGACGTTATTAGTCTTAAATGGATATTAAAATAATGATACAATATTGTGCTCATATAGAACAATGGCTATACCATACCAATCAAAAATTAGAAAAATTGTTACCATTGTTAATCATCTGACTTCAATAGCATTTCCAGAATGACATGACATAGCATTTACCAGCAGTCTTTTGAAAGATTGCTGAAATTGTGTACATCTGTATGTGGTTGTTGGAAGCTATTACAAATAATAATGTTAACAGCAACACAGAGACTTCACTTCAAACTGAAATTGACCTGTAATAATTGAATATGTCAACCACCATCATCCAGATATAGGTCTAACTTTAAAAATATTGAAATCAGAGCTGATTTCAGAAGTTTGATATACTTATATGTGAACTTCATAATACATTCATAAGTGAGCCCTTTGCCATTCTATTGGGATGTATCAGATTTATTGAAGTATGAATTTTCCAAGAAGATAACCAAATTATCAAACATTCTCCTATGAAAATTAACACATTCTTTTAAGTTTTTTTTTTCTTTTAAGAAAAATAAAATGTTCTCCAGGTAAGTTAAAATAAAATTCTCCCTCACCCTTTAAGGTATATAATAAAAAAAAAATTAAATTAAAAAAAAAGGTATATATTCAAATGCTTCCTTCTCAGTGAGGACTGTGTAAGCCAATATTTTTAACACTACAACCCTTTTCTCTTGGGTATTTAATTCTGCATAGAACATTATATCTTTTCCCTTTCCTCCTTCCTTCTCTCCCTTCCTTTCTCTCTTCCTTTCTTTCTTACTTCCTTTTCTTCCTTCCTCTCTGTGCTGCCATCTAGAATACAAAGTCCATTGGGGCAAGACTTACTTTACTTCTTGCAGGTGAGGACTTATAACTTACCTGTCATAGAGTAGGCACTCCATAAACACAAATAGACTCTAATTAGTACCAATTGCACTAGTTTGTCCAAACTTCATAAGCTTCCTTTCTTTGCTACCTAAATTTCTGCCTGGCCATCTCTAGCACACATATGAGCATGCGTATTAAAGCTAGTACACATTAGAGTTAACTATGCCTCAAACAATGGTGCTCATACTGTAGTGTCTAAGAACATTCTGGGCCACTTACTAAGAGTGGCATGCTTCCAAAAGTTCTGCCTCAAGACGTTTGCATAATCTCCTGACCCAATTCTCCAGGGACTATCCTAAAGGGGCTTAATTTCAATGATTAAGATTGCTGAGCTCTGGAGTTTACACTGGTTTCAAAGAACTGGAAACATAACCTTCTCAAATTTGGTTGATGCCCTGTTTACCAAAGTTATTCTAATTTCTGACACTTGTCTTAATTACCATGTCAAAAATAGATGGATTTTTTATTCTTTTCAGCAAAGGGAATTGGGTCTCAATGGCAAATGGTAAATAAATCACAGAGTTCCATGGGGTTTGAAATGTCAAACTATTTTGTCTCCACCCCAGTGGTTCTCATGGATGGCAGCGTACTAGTATTACTTAGGAGACTTTTAAATTTTAGATGCCCCAGGCCTCAATCCTTTGCAATTTCACTCAGGTATCAATAGTGTTTAAAACTCCACAGGTGACTCTCAAACATAACCATGATAGCGGACCATTGTACTATCCCTGTGGCATCGTTCTGATCACTAAAAGCCTTGTCATTCTTAATCAAGGTTGGAACACTCACTAATAACCAGCATTTTCAAATCAATTCCTAGTGAAATTTAGCCACACATGCTTCGCCTGAACCTAGTTTCCAGAAACCACAGAGCAAAAGCTGGAGGTTGTAAGACAGTCTAACAATAGCAGTAGAAAGTTGCTCTGTTTCCTTGTTAGGCTTAAGGTTTTGTTTTCTTTTCAATGTAGGTTATAAAATATTCAATCCCACTGTGATTTCTTATTTTGAAATATTGCTCTATTTTAGTGGCTGTCAAGATGCCTATCTGGCCTCTGGAGCTAAAAGCTAAAAATGCAACTATCATGTGGCCCCATGATTGCACTCACTGGTATTTACCACAAAGAAATAAAAGCTTAGATCACAAGAAAAAAGAAATGTATATAAAAGTTTATAGCAGCTTTATTCATAATAGCCAAAAAGTGGAAATAACACACCTGCCCTTCAATGGCTGAATTTTTAAACAAGCTGTAGTACAACCATACTGTGGAATACTATTCAGAAATGAAAAGGAGTTGATGGTGATACGTGCAAAAACCCGGAGGAATCCCTAATAATTATTCTGGGTGAAAAAAAAAGTCATTCCTAAAAAAGTCATTAGATTTGGTATGATTCAATTTATATAACATTTACAGAAGGACAAAATTATGGAAATGAGAAAATATTAGTGATTCGTGGGCATTTAGAGGGTTAGGAGGGCAGGAAAGAATGTGTATCTAAGGAGGTAAAAAAGGGCCATATGAATAATCCTTGTGGTAATAGAAATATTCTGTATATTTACTGTGCCAGTGGCAAAATCCTGGTTGTAATAGTGTACTATAGTTTGCAAGAAATTACCTTGGGAGAAAATGGGTAAAAGGTATTCAAGACCTCTTTGCATTTTTTCTTAATACTACACATAATTCCACAATTACCTTAAAATTAGAAATATAAAGGGAGAGCTTGGTTGGCATAGCCGGTGGAACATGCGACTTTTGATCTCAGTGTTGTGAGTACAAGCCCCATGTTGGATGTAGAGATTACTTAAAATTTTACAAAGGAAAAAAAAAGGAATATAAAGGAAAATGAGAAAAATGTGAATTGATTTCTTTTCTTTTTTTTTTTTTTTTAAGATTTTATTTACTTATTTGACAGAGAGAGAGAGATCACAAGCAGGCAGAGAAGAGCAGTCAGGAAGCAGGCTCCCTGCTGAGCAGAGAGCCCTATGTAGGACTTGATTCCGGGACCGTAAGGTCATGACCTGAGCCAAAAGCAGAGGTTTTAACCTACTGAACCACCCAGGCGCCCCATGAATAGATTTACTTCTGATGAACTATGAATAATATACATCAACTCTTTCATAACTAGTAAAAATCCATGAAAGCTAAGGCTTGGATACTGTAACTTTTCTGGAGGAAATGTAATTTTGTTTCAAATAACTTTAGAAATATTTTATATTTTCAAGTCATGTGTTGTCATGTATTGCTGTGCGTCATCATTGCAGAAATATAAAATGCATGCTTTTTTCCTAAAATATTCCACTCATTAAGATGATCTCAAACTTACTATGTTTGATTTTGTAGTTAGTCTTTAAAATCAGTGCTGTCATTTTTTAGAAACTTTTAGAATGTGAATTTTAATTTTAAACATGCAATTGATAAATTTTTGATAACAATAATAAAATGAAGAATTTATGACCTCTGCCTCTAATTCAAAGTGCACACTTAAAAGAGTAGGGTCATGTAAGTTATAAACAACTTTTTATATTTAACAAGGAAATTAATTCCAGATGAGATATTATCAAAATTGATGAGCATTATAAATTTTGGTATACATTTAACAATATCAGTGACATTTAAGTTATCTGCTTCATCACATGATATATTTTTAAAATTTCTCATATTAACCTTAATATTCTGGCCAAGTGATGCATAGGATTAACTTATTTTTAGTGACCTAGAAAAGTTTTTTAACATTTTCCATGTATCCATGCATATTACAATAAGAATGATATCAGAAGTATTTTCCTCATAGTAGAATGCACTGTGAAAATGTTTCATCATTCATATAATTTTATCTTTACCTGAAAGCACTCTTGGACTTTATTTCTTCTTACATCAGTACTTTCTATCACAGAATTTTTAACACTGTTGAAATGACAAAATCAGGACTGAGATAAGGCAGAGAGACCCTCTCCTGTATGGGGATAAGGTTAGTGTAGGGATGAAGCTCATATATCTTTTTGGATAAAAAAAGGAAGGAAGGAAAAAAGGAAGGAAGGAAGGAAGGAAGGAAGGAAGGAAGGAAGGAAGGAAGGAAGGAAGGAAGAAGGAAAGAAAGAAAGAAAAAATGTTCACAGCAATTTTAAAAACATTTTAAGATATCTTGGCAAAAATTTCACTGTGTCAAATGTTAAAGGCAAATGTCTAGGCTGAAATTTACCTTTTCCCCTTTGTAGCATCTTTTTTTTTTTTAAAGATTTTATTTTTAAGTAATCTCTACACCTAATGGGGGCTCCATCTCACAACCTGACGTCAAAAGTCACATGCTCCACCCATCAAGCCAGCCAGGCACCCGTCTTTGCAGCATCTTAACCATTTCTGGGAATTTAATTTTTTTATCATATTTGATAATTTCATGGAGAAAAAATGTAACTCTTGGATTTCTACTACTCATAATTATATTTTTAAATATGTAGATAATTTATATTTAGTTTTTATGTTGTATTTTTGAGATCTTTGTTAATTTTTTTATTGTGGTGTATGTGCATGTGTGTTTATAGAGATTTGAAAGTGAAACTATTTAAGCAACTCAGTTTTTGCTTTTGAATGAATGTTGTGTTTATGTTAGTTATCTTTTTTAAAAAAAGATTTATTTATTTATTTGAGGGCAGAGGGAGAAGAAGCAGACTCCCTACTGAGCAAGGAGCCTGATGTAGGGCTTGATCCCAGGACTCTGAAAGCCTGATCTAAGTCAAAGTCAGACATTTAAACAACTGAGCCACCTGGGCACCACTAATGTTAGTTGTCTTGTTTTATATTTCTTAAAGAACAAGTTGGAATTTTAAAGAGTCAAATATCAATATTTTTCCTTGTGTATCTTGCTTTGTTGTACTCTGTGGGTGTTTTTCTCTCTTCCAAATATATATAAAATATAACATACAAATTATATATAAAAACAGATATCATATGAGATATTTATTATGATGATGATTTGTAAATCCTAAATTCACATGGGATTTATTTTGGTATTTTATAAGCTTGCCTGGACTGGCCAGCAATCCCTGTACCAACAATGAAAGCTTACTCCAAACTTTGCTGCAAAAGAAAAAAGGCAAGGAGGTCCATGCTCAGAAGCGAAGACCCTTTGCTCTTCTCTGCTCTCACTTTTTTTGGTCTTTCAGGATAATCACAAATCCTTATCACTGTTTCTCAAGGAGTTAATGTGTGACTAGGGGTCTTATTGGAACTAGGAGGATCTGTTTATGGGAAAGATACAATATGCTAATCAGAGTGGTCAATGAGTTCTGCTAAACATAGCCTAAGGGACAATGCATGCATCTCTTAGATGACAGGGCAGCTGTTTGGGCTAAGAAAGCCTCAGGGAAAGCAAATCCCTGTGGAGTTGGAGAGGCAGAGTGGTTACATGGGCCTCAGCATTCCAAAGGCCAGACCAGCCTCTGTGTTACATTTTAGCAAGCCAGGTATTATGGTTGATTTCATGCTCTACAATAACCCCAACATATGCTGTGTAATTTAACTTATTTTTTCTATTAACCTTCTTTTGGAAAATATTTTTATCCACCTATTTTAAAATACATCCATAATCATATAAAATAAGTTCTTTAAGTTCTTTTTTAAAAAATTTGATAAGACATTACTCCAGTTCTTGGAATAACAAGACTGCTTACAAAAGTAAGATTATGTAGGCAATAATAAACTCTATACGTATGGAATTATCCCCCATTCAAACATTCCCTGTCCATATCTAATTTTACTAACGCAACCAACATCTTTGAAGGTTACACACATATTTGGATGCAATACAAAAATGATAGAAAAAGTGGAAGTATGTAAGATTTACAAAAAAAGCACCTATGAATGCTTATGTTTAGAAGTCAAATATGAAGATCAAAAGGAAAAGATAGAGTTTAATTTGTGTTCATAATCAGTTAATTATGTTCCCTTCTGCCAAGGAAACTCTAACTTAACACACACAAATTACATTACAAATTAGTACAAAATAACTTGAATTAATTTACCCCTCTATGGAATTATATAAAGTATATATCATTTTACCCAGAAATTTTATAAATGTAAATATTAGTATTTAGTTTTGAATATGCAAATCATTTATACTTTATGTGCTTGCTTTCTCTTGAAGAAATGCCATCTGTCACCTGTTATTGGGAATAGATGAGCACTTATGCTTACTGTATCTTAGTATCAGAGTCATCAAGGAAAAGAATTCCAACATTAGGGATGCCTGGGTGGCTCAGTTGGTTGAGCAGCTGTCTTCGGCTCAGGTCATGATCTCAGCATCCTGAGATCGAGTCCCACATCGGGCTCCTTGCTCGGCGGGGAGCCTGCTCCTCTCTCTACCTCTGCCTGCCTCTCTGCCTGCTTGTGTTCTCTCTCTGTTAAAATAAATAAATAAAATCTTTAAAAAAAAAAAAAAAAGAATTCCAACATTGGATGGAACAATACTTTACCCACATGGGGAAGAGGAAGTGCAAGATCAGCTTCAATAATGGGCATCAGTCTCACATGTCCAGTGGGGCCATTGGCCTGCATACATACTTCTTGTGCAGTAGCAGAAGGACTTTGTCTACTCCCTAGGGGCAGGGGACAGATAAGGTAATGGGTTGACCAAGTTGCCACATGACCCAGAGACTTAAACAGAACAAAGGAACACTATTTGAGTCTAAAATGGAAAGACTTTCCCACACAAAGTGATTAGTCTAGCACAAGTCATGAGAACTCTCTCTTGGTAGGGAAGGGCTCCAGGTCCAGCACCCATTCTTACATGGCTGAAAGGTCAAAAGACCATACCAAAAAGACTGCCTTCTCCAATAGTTTCATGGGGATTTTGCCTTCTCCATATTTTTACCTTAGAACTAAAAATAGAATATATCCCCCATGGAGAACTCCACAGAGAAGTCATTAGATAATGAGAATATGATTCATTCTCTGCCCGTTTATAACACATCAAAAGGCCAGAAAACAAAACAGCAGAACAAAGCAAAACTCTAAAATAACAAAGAGAGGTCAAATCAATCCAATTATTTTTATTGTAATACGTATTACAAAATGCAGTGTTACCTGATTAATACATCATGTTTTCTCTTCACAAAATTCCTGAACATCAGAAAAGTAGACATTTTTATTAGAACTTC
>CM052809.1:119464273-119514926 GCA_028533885.1 Nasua narica
TTTATAACACATCAAAAGGCCAGAAAACAAAACAGCAGAACAAAGCAAAACTCTAAAATAACAAAGAGAGGTCAAATCAATCCAATTATTTTTATTGTAATACGTATTACAAAATGCAGTGTTACCTGATTAATACATCATGTTTTCTCTTCACAAAATTCCTGAACATCAGAAAAGTAGACATTTTTATTAGAACTTCATTGCAATGAAAATTGGAATTTGTATCTATTCATACAATGTATCAGAAGCATTTTAACTACAAATTTCCTCTCAGGTCTTTACTCATAGTTACATGCTTTCAATTTCTGAATTTTTTGTATTTCACTTTCCTAGCATATAGCCTTTATAAAGTAATGCAGTAGAATGTAAGGGTGGCTCCTTGAAGTGAAAACCTTGTTCATTAAAGAGAACACTGAATGACAAAAATCAGAAATTTATTTGACCCGACATAGATATACAGCAGGAGAATTTCATAACTCAGAACAGTTTAAATAGATGAGGACCTAATTAATATATTCACTTTAATATACCCTAAAGTAAGCATTGTAGTATGGTAGAAAAAGTAATAACAAATTATCATGATGGAAAATGGATTATGTTCAATAATGTTAGGTGATAACACAAAATTGTAATATATTTTATCTATTACAGTAAAAAAATGTTGGCATTCATAGAGCAAGCTTTGGTTTCACAATTATTTCACTTAAATGGAACCTGAATTTTTTTCCAATATGCTATATACATCTAATACCTCATGCAAAAAATTATAGCTGAACGTGTGCATATCTGTATGCAGACTACAGCTCACCTATAGATTGAATATCAAAGTCTATTAGTAAGTTTGTTGATTAAAACTTATAACAGTTTCCCTAAGGATGAAAGTAAAAGATTTCTTTGCAGATAAGCAATAACTCTTATACAAAGGAAGAGTTCAGACTCTCTTATAAGAATAACTTTACTTGAAATTTTCCTAAATAATAGTTAATATTGTAATCAGGTATCTTTATTGTAAGAATGTTCTCCTTGTCATTCTTCTCTTACCATTGAATCTAAAATATCAAAATCACTTTCCCACAATTATTCAAATCATTGTATATATGTTAATGTAAATCTAATAACTACCATTTTGTTGGGTGATTTCAAATTTATTTTCTTGAACAAAATTTATTTCTCCTTGTTATATATTAGGAAAGAAATTTACATGTATACAAATTTACAATGTACTTCTTTTACCCCAGATATGTATATCAGCTGTAAAATAACTATTGTCTAAGGTTTAAAACAAACACAAAAACATTAATTGTTGTCTCATTGATTAATAGAATTTCTAGGTCATTAATTGCATGGCATTTATCTCTGTTAATATCTTCATTTATTTTTTTAAAGATTTTATTTATTTCTTTGACAGAGAGAGAGAGATCACAAGTAGGCAGAGAGTGGGGGGGAAGCAGGCTCCCTGCTGAGCAGAGAGCCCAATGCGGGGCTCCATCCCAGGACCCTGAGATCATGACCTGAGCTGAAGGCAGAGGCTTTACCCACTGAGCCACCCAGGATCCCCTAATATCTTCATTTAGACCTACATGAATATTTACATAGACATCTGTGATGCAAGTCCAAAATACTATCTATTTAACTGGCAATATATAATTTTGAAACAGTGAGAAACAGCTAAAATTTTATTTCTTCTCCAACAAAAGATTACTGAGATGTTACAACCTTAATATTTTGTTAGGAACACAGCAGTTAATAAGCATTATAATGAGTTATCCTAATGAGTATAGATAAGAAATAAATAGGTCAGCAGACTAAATAAATGGGTAGAGTTTTGCTGCTGTGTAATGGACTATTATGCACCAATGGACACAATTAACATATTAAATATGTTGTAGGGTATACTTAAAATAGAATGAAATTCATCCCACTTGAATGCATTCCTCTTTAAGATAAATTAGCCCTTTCCTCTCATTGGAAGCATATGTAAATTTCATCACTCCTTTTTGTTCCTTGTTCTGATTTCTGCTATCCCTTTCCACTAGCCCAAAATCCAAGGCTAGTATGTACTTTTTAACTTCATGACAAAGTCTATCTAGTTGCTCATAATCTAGAGAAATAAATGTACTTCCTCCAGGTATCATTTAACAATTGTTCAAACATGGAAAAGATATGACCCATGAGACTGCAATCTTGCTCACTAACTACTTTTCCTTTGAATGGTATAAGGACCAATCACAGAACAGATTGTCTAAAACAAAAACCTCCGTATTCTTGGAATAACCAGCCATTTTCACAGATAACTCAAATAAGAAAAGATTAATATAAATTCTTAAGTATAAATTATCTTTGTCAATCATTAAGTCATTCATTTAGCAAATATTTAATGAATATATCTATAACACTCATCTATTTTCTAGTTGTGCAAGGATAAATGTGCCTAGGTGAATGGAAATGCCAATTTTTGTTCCAAATTTTTAAATTATTTTAAACATTGTCTTTTTATAATGTTTTGAATTATCAATATAATCTTAGATATGGAACACTTTGTTCATATACTCATTCATATTAGAAATTCTTAAAAGGGCACCTGGTTGGCTCAGTTGGTTAAGCCTCCAACTTCTGATCTCAGCTCTGGTCGTTATTATATAATTGAGCCAGTTTTAGGTCACAGAATCTGCTTAAGGTTCTTTCTGTCTCCCGCTCCCTTTACCTCTATGCCCTGGTTCCCTCCCTCTCTCTCTCTCTCTCAAAACAAATAAACCAACAAAAACCAAAAAACTCCACTAATAAATGTTTAGAAAAAATGCTTAGAAAATCTTCTATTTGCAGGAATTATGGTAAACACTGGAGATATGGAAGTGAATTTAAAAACAAAAACAAAAACAAAAAACCTTTCTCCCTGGGAACTTAGGATATGGCATAGAAAGAGATATGATCAAAAAATTAAAATTTCATTATAATATATATGGAAAACTATGAATTCCATTGAGGAAAAGAATGCATGTTAATGGAAATGTGTTAAGAAAGTTGTTAAGATTCATTCATTTAGGGGCACCTGCATGGCTCCGTGATTTTAAGCTTCTGCCTTTCGCTCAGGTCATGATCTCAGGGTCCTGGGATCAAGCCCCGCATCAAGCTCTCTGCTCAGTGGGGAGCCTGCTTCCCCCTCTCTCTCTCTGCCTGCCTCTCTGCCTACTTGTGATCTCTCTCTCTGTCAAATAAATAAATAAAATCTTTTAAAAAAAGATTCATTCATTTAGTCATTTATTCATCCCATATTTATTAAGAATATATAGCAGTAATTACGCAAAGTACTTAGATATTACAACAAATAAAACAGCTAACGTTTTTTATCCATACAAAGCCTATAATCCAAAAAGGAGATAAATAAGTAATTTTTTTAATGGTATGTTGTAGTGCAGAAAATAAAATATGACACAAGGGAAATGAAACATGTGGAGAATAGGCAAGAGAGGAGGGTGGTCATGAGGGTCTCATTGTGAAGATAACTTGAATAAAGATTTGAACGATGTGTGAGAACCTGCCATGCAGATAAGTGAGGTGGAAGGAGAACACATGCGCTTAATGTCCAAAAAATATTAAGAAAGCTAAGCTGGCCAGCATGAAGGTGTATGGAAATAAGAGAAGACTATATGGCAGGTAAATGATTATATGAGGAATGTAGTTTCCTATTGCTATTATAACAAATTAACACAAATTAGGGGTTTAAACCAAAACAAATTTATCCTCTTACAATTTTGAAGGTCAGAAGTGTAACATTAAAGTGTTGGCAAAGCTGAATTTCTCTCGGATGCTTCAGGAGAAAACTTATTTCCTCACCATTTCCAATTCCTAGAAGCCACATGCATTCCTTGGTACATGGCCTCTTTATTGCATCTCTCCAACCTTCTGCTTCATGCCAACCTCCTGTTTCCACTATTTCATTTCCTCCTGATTGAATCCAACTTCTCACTTGTTCCTCTTATAAGAAGTCATGTGATTACCTTGGCACACCTGATAATTTATGATAATGTCTCAATCTCAAAACCCTTAACTTGATCACATCTGGACAGTATCCTTTGCCATATAAGATGATACTTACAGTTCTGAGGGACGAGGATATGGACATTCTCTGAGGGTATATAGGTATTATTCAGCCTATCACATGGGTTTTTGTAGATCATAATGTATTTTTGCCTTTTGCTCAGACTACTTTATGTATGGGATTAGGAAATACCATATTGGCAATGTAACATGATGGAAATAAGTAATGAGACCACGCAGATATCTAGAGGGAAAGAGTTTCAGGCAGAGAAAACGTCAAGGCAAAGAAAAGGTGTGAGCAGTGCTCCAGGCTGAGAAATAGCAAAGAGGAAAGGTAGGCTGGAGTACTGCAAGTTACTTGAACAGTAGAGGTAGAAATTATAGAGGTAGACAAAGTAGAAATCTGGATAGAATGCTTTACAGACCATTTTGGGAGGCCTGGATTTTACTCTCAATAAGAAAGGAAGCTATTCAAAGGTCTCCCTTGAAATAGGTAAGAAGATAAACCTGGAAATATTCATCTTAAAAATATATAAATGGTGTTCTAATCCATAAATTAGTGAGATCTTCAAAAGAGTGAGTGCAATCAGAGAGAAAGAAAGTTCTTTATAGGAATCAGAGAACAGCTAAAATGTGCAGGTCAGGGAAATGAAGACTAACCACCAAAGGAGACAAGACAGAATAGCAAATGGGATAGGGAAGAACTAGAACTTAGAAGAATTTAGAAGAAAAATGAAGAAAGTTGTTCGAGACAGTGGGTGTGAGCAATTATTTTGATTGTTGCTGACAGTTTAAATAAAATAACTGAAAACTATCTCCATCCAGATTAATTTTGGGAGATGCAACAGGTGAGACAAATGGGCGGGAAAAGCAACATGGATGTGCCTTTCTTACCCCTGGACAAACCCTGCTCTTCCCAAACAAGAGAATAATTGGTGAAATTCCCAATGCTAATTTAGCAGGGGAATGAGATAAATTTCCTCTTCTCCACCCACTTCATCATCCTGACATTCTTTTTCACAGACATTTATCCAGTTCTCTCTTAATAGTCAATGGTCCTTAGGGAGACGTGTGACTCATCAGACGAGGGTAGGGATAGAGGAAGGGGGAAGACTTCAGGAACTAAGTCACCCATTAGAGCAGATATTTGCTGCAGCTGGGAAGAAGATGTATTTGTTTTCCTCTTCAAGAAGGGAAATAGCTCTGGGCTCCAGGATTTCCCATCACTGAGTCTCCATATAATTACATTCATACATGTATTTTATGTGAACATATCTGTGTGCACTTGTTTGTTTAAAATGAATCAGTTATATTTTATTTCACAGAAAAGATTTCTTAATTTGGATGAAATAGGATTTAATTTTCATAAAAATAGAAAAAAAATCTAAGTATTAAAAACCTCATAAAATGTATAGTGGTCTAAACACAGTGCTTTAGCCTTTGAAGGAAATTCCTCATAAGAACTGTTCTATTTTGTCATCTACACTCTTTTGGATGTTTTGCATATTTATAAGCTCATTAAACTTCTGTCACATAACTTGAAAATGATACACTCCATATAGATTATTTGCTATATCTATACCGAGTAAAACTATTTGCTGTAAAATAAATATAAAATATATCTGCAACTCATGATGCACCTAATATCAATGGTTCTTGTTAAAAAGTAAATAAGTTTAAATTAAGTTAAAATAAGACATTTTAAATTATGTTAGTCAAACATCAGACTACTGCTCTTTGTTTAAGAAAATGAGCAAATATTTAATTTAACATTTTAATATTAATATGGATATTTAAAATTTTTTTAAAGATTTTATTTATTTATTTGTCAGAGACAGAGAGAGCACAACCATGGGGAGTGGCAGGCAGAGGGAGAAGCAGATTCCCCGCTGAGCAAGGAGCCCAATGTGGGACTCAATCCCAGGACCCTGGAATCATGACCTGAGCAGAAGGCAGACGCTTAACAAATGAGCCAAACAAGCATCTCAATATTCAAAATTTTTTAACAGCAAATAAAACTACAAAACAAATATTTTCCTTAAATTCTTACATTGCATATTCGCATAACTCGGAAAATTAAAATCATGAGAATCTGATAAAACAGTTGGATGTTTCTCTGAGAAAATGGCACATTCACATAAAATTTTGTGTGCAATTACAAAGTTAATATGTTCATCTGAAATCCAACATTAGATCCCCTCCAGGAGTTCTATTCCTTCATAGGCTCCAGTTAAAAGCCCCTGACTCAATTTTATTTGCTTCATATGTTTAACATAAATGGTTTTCTTTAGAGAAAAATTTAGATGTTTCTCCATAATTAATATGCTTTGCCTTTAGCATAACTTCTCTGTATTACTACTATATGAAGAATATTTCAGGTTGTGAAAAATAGTGAAAAGCGTTTGTTTTGTTGATTATTACTCATTATATCTTCTTGAGATTAGTCAATATATCTACACCAGAAAATGTGTCTGTGTTTATTTGAAATCGATGCACTGAAAAAATATATGTTGTTTAAATGCTGATATTCAAAGCCTCAATGCATCTGCCTATTTTGAAGTATTAGGATATTACGAGTACATTAAAAAAAAAGAATTAATGCAGTAATGTAAAGTAAAACTGAAAGGAAATATTGATTTTTTTTTAAGTTCAGGCTTATTAAATAGCTTTAGGAAAATGTAAGGTCTAATAATACTTATGAATTAAAGTATAATGGAAACTCATTTTTACTAAGTTTTTATTTTGTGGTTATATCCATTTTTCAAAGTAGGAGCTTGCAACATGATTAGTAAAACAAGTAAAACAAAGACAGTGACTGAATGAAAAGTCAAAATAGCTTATTATATGAGGCATTCAATCATACTTGGTAATTGTATTTTCTTTCATTGAGAATTTTAGAAAAGGAAAAATATATGTATTTTTAATTCTTAAATGTAAACATTCACATAACATTTTATTTTATCTTTAAAAACATGGAAACTTAGCCAAATTAATATTTCATGACATTGAAAAACATGCTCCCCCCAAAAATATGTATGTATACATATGTATACACACACATACACACAGACATACATATATACAACTTTTAGATGATAATATCTAGAACTTTTTTAAAAGACCAAAGAAAACTATAAAGCAGGAATATTTATATACATATTTGCTTTACTCAGATTTCTATGAATATTTGTTAACTTAAAGAAAAGATCTTTAAAACTACATCATGAGTTTAAAAAATTACAGAATGAACCTTTTCATACAGATGATTTTTGATTTCACAAGGACAAATTTTAGTCATTTAAAATTCATCAGTAACACCTTCCTGGAGATACATCAATAGTGTGGTGAAGCACTGAAAGCATTTAGAATGAACTAATCATAAAATCATACCATGATGAAACATATGTCTCAAAATGGCATAACCACACTTATTTTAAACCAAACACAGTCATCCAGAACCACTAAAGATACTTAGTTTCTTATGAAAATTGTATTTAAATCTAAATATCCTTATTTACTCCATTGATACAAATATAATAAGAAGAACATGAATCAATAAAGATAAGTTAGCTAAAATGATGATGAAACTATGGCGTGATGTTGGTAAAATAGCAAACAAAGAGAGGGAATAGAAAAACAATAGAAGATTTAGTCATTTTAACCTGAAATCTGCTATTTACTCAAGAAAAGACTTGGTTTCACCTTGGGCTTTCATAGGGTGAAAGTGTGGTCTTTCATCGGGTGGTCTTCTGAGGTAGGGGACCTGCAGTGCTGGGACTGAGGAAAATGTGGCTGGAAAGGGCAGATCCAATGAAGTCCAGGGGTGGGTGTAAACAAATTAGGTAGTGAATGTGGGTGCCACATTGGTTCCCAAAGGTGGACATGTGTTTATGCTGGGAGGTGAGGGAGAGAGATTATGGAGACTGCAGCTCCTTTGTTCCAGGAGAAGTGCCTCAGTGATACATACCTGCTCCTCCAGGACATGCTTCAAAATGAGTAAACTGTTCACTCTCCCATATGCCTCAGGAGTTTTTCAAACTGCTGCTTGTATCTCATTGATTGCCTGTCATGCTGTGTCCTTAAGGGCAGAGACTAGGCTTTGCATCTCTGGGTTCTTCCAGAACCAAGCCCACTGATTTTCAAAATTCTATGCTTTCAGTCCCTCTGGCTGTAAGAACTCATGAAATTCAGTCCCTCTCATTTTCAAAGCCAATTATTATGGGGATTCATATTCACCACACAGGTTCCCTAGTGTGAGGTTTATTTCTCTCTCCTTACCATGCCCTGCTAGTCCCTTGGCTGTCTTCTCCCTGGAGATAGTCCCATGAGCCCATTTAGTTCCCAACCACATCTCTGCTATTTCTACGTTCTTTAATTGCCTCTTCACTACATAATCTTGTGGAGTTTATTCTGTCAGGCTTCAGGTCATTTTCTGGGTTATTTACACTAAAAGTATACTTATCTATTTGCATCTGTGGGATGAGGTGAATTTAGGGTCCTCTTATTCTGCCATCTTCCCAATCTCCTCCAAAAAGAGGTTGAATCTAGTGCATAATCCAAATTAAAATGCCTAACAACTATAAGAATTTTAGTAAGGTAAAATGAAGGTAATCTTTATGTACTACCTAGCAAAAGTATAAATTATTACAACCACTTTGAAGACAAATTCTCTTTTTCTAAATATTTTATTTATTTATTTATTTGTTTCTTTGTTTGTTTCTTTGTTTATTTATTTATTTATTTATTTATTGAGAGAAAGAGACCATACACAGAGGGGAGGGGCAGAAGGAGAGGGAGAGAGAGAATCCCAAGCAGACTGTACTGAGCATTGAGTTTGATGTGGGGCTCAATCTCACAACCCTGAGATCATGACCTGAGTGAAACCCAGAGTCAGACACTTAAGCAACTAAATCACCCAGGCACCACACGAAGACAAATTTTTAATATTTGTATATATTTATATACATATGTATATATTAACTTAGAAATTCTATTTCTAGTCACACACACACACAGGCACACACACACACACACACACACACAGTTTCAGAGGAAGGGGAAAAGAAGAGATTCTATCCAACTCATACTCTTCCAACTTACTCACAATTATAAAGATAGTTAGAAAACTAAATTCCATCTGCAACCTTATTTCCTCTTTGCAATATAATGTAACATGTTCATAGGTTCCAGGGATTAGGACATTAACATCTATGGGGTTATTATTCTGCTTACTACAATTATTTAAAAATTAACTATGTTATTTGAATGCATCTATCACCAGTAAAACAATAAAGATATTAGAGCAATGATTCTCACTAAAGTTAGGAGAGTGATTACTTCTAAGGAGGATAGCAGGAGGTATAAAAAGAGAAGGGTAAAATGGTACAAGCCTTTCATTCTGGTAATGACTGATTTCTTAAACAGAAGTTACAAGTGGCTTCATGTTGTCATTGTTTATCCTGCATCAGTGGGTAGTGTCAGTGGGTAGAGTGTTGAGGTAAGACATGTTCTACAGTTTAAAATTATCAAGATTTTTTTCCCTTGTAATTTTAAAGGTCACTAACTGTTTTTCAAGACCTATTTAAGATGACTTCAAAATAAGAAAGCCTAAGCACACACATACACACAAAGTAGTTATATATTGCTTATGTGCACAAAGGTATATAGCTTAATCAAAACAAAACAAAATTAAATTCTCTGGAGCAAAGGTATTGGATTAGTTCCACTTTTCACTTTTGTTTCAATCTACACCATGCTTTGATCTGCTCTGTGACACAGGAGTGAGGCTTACATCAACTTGGTTCCTTTGCAATCTGGTTTCAGGTAAGGTCTAGTGAATGGAAGGCACTGGCAAGAGATTGGGAATCGATAGGTAGAGTGAGGAAAGAGTATTTATACTATTTTATTGATTCAATATTTGAAAAAGAAAACATACAGTTATGCTATTTTGTTATATATAAAAAACTCAGTGAATACAATTGAATATGAAAAATCATTTTTTTGGTTGTTATTGTTGCTGCCATTTACACTTCTTTCCTCCTTCTTCCCCATTCTCTTCCTTCTTCTCCTTGTTGGATTTCTTCTCCTTCTTCTCCTCTTCCTCTTTCTTCTTTTTGTTCAAATTCTTCTCCTCCTCTTTCTCCTTTTTCTTCTATTTTTTCTTATTCCCCTCTTCCCCCCTCCTCCTCCCCATCCTGCTTTTGCTTCTTCTGTAGTTTGTTTCCTTCTCTTCCTAGTGTTGTTGTCCCCAGTTTTTCAGAGGGATTTGATTTTCTTACTGGTCTTCCTTTGAGTCAAAGGATAAAAGACCAGAGGGCAGCACAGTTGGGTCAAATAATCTTACAATTGCTTACATAGTGTAGTATACGAACAAGTATTCCAGAACCCACAGTAACTACAAATATTCTTCTATTGCCACCTCCTCTCCATCCTTAGCTTTATTAATGTCAAACAATAGTCTATTGCATAAAAGAAAATAATTGAAAAATAAGTCTAGATCATAACTGAACAGCTAATGATATCCTTTTTCATTCTGGCATGAGTGAAAAAATTGACTACTAGCATGTGAATTTTTAGGTACAAAAAATATAACGCAAGAAAAGAATCAAATGAGCATTTGATTGTGATAGAGCATCACATATGATCTTGAATAATCTGAATTGAACCATTCACTCTTTTCTCTTTTGCCCTGATTATTATTCAAAATTTATTACCTTTTATATTTATCATCTGTCACACTTAAGGGAGAAAGAGTCAAGGAACCTGAGTTTATAGATTGCATTCAGTTATATATCCTGACAAAAATATTTTGACTTTTTCATTTAGACATGGATTTTCATCTAGACAAGTATGTGTATATGCATGTAACAAGTATTGCAGTATTTCCATGAAAGACTATATATGTGAAAGACTTTATGTTATAAAGTATACTGTCCCTGAGGTCAAACTGCCTGAATGCAAAGCCTCAATTATTGACGATCTGATCATTTATAAATAATTTAACCTTTATAATCTTGTATTACTCATCTATAAATTTGGGATAATAAAAGTGTCTTCAAATATTTTATAAGCCTTAAAATATACACATAGACTATCCTTTAAAATATCTAGATTAAATTAAGCATTCATACATATTAGTTATTAATATATGACAAAAAGAATAATCTATAAAATTACAGTGTGTATAAAGTATACTTATAGTTACACATCATAATATCAATTAAATGTGTATTTATATTTTATTTACTCGTTTGTTTCTAAAAATAATTAAAGAGATAATAATAAAAGATATATAAAATAAAATATTTAAAATAAAAATTGAAGTCTGGTTCTTTAGTGTTACTGCCTGTATTTTCTGCTAAAGTTATTTAAAGGATTGGAGATAATGATCATAAACATATGATCATGATCAGAGAAACCAACCAGAATTTAATTATTAAATGGATCTTAGAATGTTTTCACTGATTTTGATATGCTTTCACTATTTTGATTCTACTACACATCAAACTTTGTGGGGTCTGTTTTATATTTGCATTGATATGGTTAGTAGGTAATTGAACAAATGGAATAGCATTTCAAGAGAGAGATAGGAGAGAAATTTTTTCAAATTCTATCCTTAATTCTTTTTTTTCTGTAATCTTTTTTATTGAAAACCTCAGACTCCTGTCATTCTAACTTTCCCAATTGTGAGCGTCTCTTAGTTTTGTATGTGAGACTCATGTTCCGCATTTTCCACAGTTGCTAGTTATTTCTACATGTGAAATATTTCCATTCAAAATATTACCCAAAATAAGAGAACTAAATAATAGTCATATATTATGGATATTTTATTGATAAGATAACTAGGTCTCTTAGAATTGATGTGATTTACTTTAAACCACAGATTTAGTAACTAGAAAAGCAGAGACTAAAACAGATCATTGGAATCCAAATCCATTGCCTTTCTATATAGGATTCTCATATATAAATGCATTCCAATGTATAACAATGTTACAATCATTCAATTTTATTATATTATTGTACTTATATTATCCAATATAATCTGTGGTCTGCCCTGAGCTAATTTATTTCATTTGCTTTATCCAGCATTGCATATATAGAAAAGGCCCCTCACACTAATTTATCTGAATGAACTGCTTCACATTATGCTCTGATGATGGCATTATTGCTTTGTGCTTCTTCAGGGTATTGCAGATTCAAAAATATAAAGCTCATTAACATGAAACAGCTCCCAGAGGAGATGTGTTATGTAGAATCCAATGTTTACAAACATTTATAGCCCTATTTATCTAAAAGTTGTCCATTAGTTGACAGTAAATCAGTATGATTTGCATTGAAATACACTATTTACCTTTAGTAGCCATGCAGCTGTATGTATATTTTATACATATATAATATATATACATTATATATAGTGTATATAATATAGAATGAGACAACTATGCAATATTATATTTTAAGTTAAAGAAATCCACCAAGTTGAAAGAAAGATACATAGTTATTTTCATGTTTAAATCGCTGACGATTTATGTTTGATTTTCCATAGTGGTCCATAATTCAGATTTTTTAGAACTTAATAAGCATTACTTTGAATTCTGATGCAGAATTAACATAATAATTTTAATCCTGAACTGTAATATTTTATATTTCTAATAGCAATGCATGGATCTCAGCTATAACACAGGAAGAAAGTCAGGATTTTATATTAAGGTATTCATTAATCAATTTATTAAATATATCTGAACATACTCAATGTGATCAGGTTTCACTAATTTATTCATTTATTTAACAAATATTCATTAAGTTTTTAAAATGTCAGGATCTTCACAGTAGACACAAATGTGAAAGGAAGAAATGTAATCATATTTAAATTAAAATCCCAATAAAATTATTAAGATTAATCTTGCTACAAAACCACATGTTCTGGGGAGTTATATGGACTTAGGTAAAATTTCAGATCACTTATTAATTGAGTTATGTGTCCTTGGGCATTTGACCAACTTCTCTGCTCCAATCTCTTTTTTTTTTTTTTTAAGATTTTTATTTATTTATTAGAGAGCGAGAGACTGAGAATGAGAGGGGAGAAGGTCAGAGGGAGAAGCAGACTTCCCGCAGAGCCGGGAGTCCGATATGGGACTCGATCCCGGGACTCCGGGATCATGACCTGAGCCGAAGGCAGTTACCTAACCAACTGAGCCACCCAGGCGCCCCTGCTCCAATTTCTTATAGGAGGACAAAAATATTATCTCTTATAAGGAGAGTAAATAAGCTCAATTATAAAATATCTACTATAGTGTCTAATATTCAAAAATACTTTCTGAACATTGATTTTTCCTTTCTCCCTCAAAGACTCTGTAATTGAAAAACCTATTTGACCACCAAAATATGGGCTTCCTCTTCAGATTTGTCACTTGGAAGTATTTGCTCAACAAAAGACTATGTTCTCCAGATCCTTTCATATCTAGTTATGGCCATGTTAGTAGTTCTTGCAAATGAAATGTGAATAAAATGATGTGCTCTTCAGGATGGGAATATTAAAAATCAGTGTTCTGGATTTCCAGTTTTAGTTCTAACAAGTTATCACTTCCTTCTAAACAAAGAAACAATGGCGACGACAACCAAAAAAAATCTTAAGAAACTGAAAAATTATTACTTTCATTGGACCCATGAAAGAACTGAAGATGCTCAAATCTGGAGAGAAGAGAATAACAAGAATCATAACAAAGATCTTTTTACCTAAAGCAGAACGTTCTGGAGCCATAAACTGTAAGGTACAGTTAAATGGGAAGGTTGTGAAATTGCTGTGGCTGAATATGCACTAAGAAGAACATGAGAAACTCCCCAAGGCCACAGTCTTATGGGCACATAGAGAGGTATCTTCATGTGTTTTATCTCTGGCTACCCCACCAGGTTCTCACTTTAAAGTCAGGAAAGTCTTTGTGAGTCTGGTTCATGAAAGGGAAAAAGAACAATTATAAAATATTTTCAGATAGTTCTACTTAACAGTCCTACTCTGCATAGGAAAAGACTTTACTAGAGCTTTATTCCTTCTAGGGGTAGGGCATGTACCTAATGCCTGTGCTCTTTAGCTTCCTGGTCTCTGTTTGGTGAAAATAGTTATACCATACTAGAGCTTATTAAAAAAAAAAAAGCTTGAAAAAAAAAACCTTGAAAGTCTGTATTAATTTCAGAAAAGGAGGTAAGATAACACCATCTTAAGGGAGATATACCCATTAAAGATATGATAGGCTGTTAAACACAATATTCTGGTTTTATTATTGATCTTATTGTAAAGTCACAAATAATATTGGTCAAAATATATAGGCAGTATCTGTTTCCCATATAACAAGTCCAGTTGCAAGCAGTCCAGGACTAACATATCAAGCTACAAGCTCATTTTCTTCCCATCCCAGCAAATGCATCACGTGGACCTTTTTCATCATTATGCCTTTCACTTTCTGGATACCAGATGTTTGTTGCAGTTCCAGTCATAACATCTATTTCTTTTTATTTTTTTTAAGTTATTTATTTATTTTAGAGAGAGAGAGAGAGAACAAACAGAGTAGAGAGAAGAGAGAGCGAGAGAAAATCCCAAGCAGACTCCACACTAAGCATGGAGCCCAGTGTGGGGCTTGATCTCATGACCCTGAGATCATGACCCCAGCCAAAACCAGGAGTCAAACACTTAACTGACTGTGTTACCCAGGAACCCCATAATATCTATTTCTAAACAGGAAGGAAAAAGATGAAGGAAGGCAACTGCAGGTAACAGAAACAGACTACTGGTCCTCAGTTAGTAAACTGAAAAAATCCTAGCATTATATTAAGTTGAGGACATAGTCAGAAATGAAATTAAGAACTATCCTGTAGTTTAAGGTGAATATGATGATAGGTAAGACTTATTCTTAGTATAATGTGAAGCCATCTAATGATTTTTAAATGAAGAATTACATTACCTCAGTTATCTTTTGAAAGTAAAATTCTGGCTTCCTATGTGGGCAGTGAATTGATAGCTATAGAGACAAGAAAGATCAAATTAGATAATATTAGAAATGGCTAATGATGGCTACTATGACTAGAGTGGCAGAGATTGAGGAAGAGAGATGGAATGACTTGGGCATGTTTTGGATGAGGATCTTTTAGGATTTGGGGATTTATTGAGGACTGGATGTAGGTAATGAGCAAAGGGGATGAGCAAAATGAATCCTAACTTTTGATATGATCTGCCTGGTTAATTAATTCAGGGAGTTGAGGAAAGAGACAGATTTGGAGAAAGTGATTATCAAAATCCTATTTTGAACATGTGAAATTCAAGATGGCTTTAGATTTTGAGTGGCTGAATACCGTTGTAAATTAGAGATTTGCTTGGAACTTGGTAGTGATCTACAATAGAGGTGTTCACTTTAGGAATTATCACCATATGCATGGTCTTCATAGTTTTGAGAATATATGCAGTCATAAGTGGGGGTAGGCAGGTATAGAAAACGGTCTGGGACCAAGCCCTGAGGGACCCATTGTTTTATAATACACATAATGAAGAGACTCTCATAGGAGCATAGGAATAAGGTGCAGTCAGTGAGCTAGAGGAAAACCAGGAAATTGTTAGAAAGTCTATATGAGGAGAATGATGAATGAAGCAATAAACAAAGAGCTCAAGAAGACACAGACTTAGAACTGTTATTCTGGACTGTTATTTTGGAACCTGGCAGATTTCTGTCAATTTCCATAAGAGCAGTATCTTTGTCTCCCAAGTTCACAGTCACAACAAGAATCAAATGGCTCACTCAAAATAAGATAAGGTGAAACAGAGTCACTTACTTACAATGAGACTAATTATAAATATCCAAGTGGGATTTAGGGAAACCACAACAGACATTGTGTGAACCTGGGGCTAACAGCAAGCAAAGCTGTTAAGATCCCTAGGCCCAAGGGGCAGAGAGAGTGACTGACAGAATTAAAGAAGAGCCCACAGATGGGCGCTGGACCAATAACTGCTTGTTAGATGAGCTAGGTAAAGAAACAGTGAGCTAGGTACAGAAATTAATAGTAAGCTTTTGTAAATTTTTATAACAATTTGATAGAATAATTTTATGTTTGTTGTACCTATTAATAGGTACAACATTAATTAATAAATTATTATCATTAGATAATAATGATAATATTATCATTATCAGACCATTTTTATATCAATAAAAATGGTCTAGGTTATCTGGGGAGAAAAAAGGACAGTATCTTTAGAAGGGTAGGGATGAAAGTCATCTTGGAGAGGGACATAAAGGGATTTGGTCAAGCATAAATACCAAGAGTTAACAGATTTTTTATAGATGTTTTACTTTGAAAAGAAACCACAAAATAATAGAGTCAGAGGGAGGCTTGTGGTATCCAGAGAGTAATTGAATTTTGTTGTTTCAGTGGTTAGTGTTACTGCTGTTATTGTTGTCTCTATTTTTGTTATTTCAAGATGAAATGGCTGGGGCACATTTTTATAATCCTTGATTGTTCTAGTAGCTAAGAAGAATTTGATAATGCATAGGAGAGAAAGCATAATTTGTTATGTCAATAGAGTCACAAATTCTACATGGAAGGGTAAGAGTCAAAAGAGTTATATAAAAACATAAGCACATTAGGCTAAGTTTAAAGGTTGAAATAGAGAAAGAATTCCTAACTAGTGAAAAGGAAATAAATATTAAGATACTTCGAATAAACATTAATTGAAAAATTTAATAATAATAGAAGATAGAGTATTTTTATGAGGTGTGGGGAAATGCAGGGTGTAGGACAAGGAGAGGCCAAATTGCATATGTTATGGTAAAGATTCTTGACTTTCCTGCGGGGAGGGGGAGGGGGAGAGTTTCACATTCATCTCTGGAATGCCACCACATCTTGCAAACAGGCATTGATTGTTTCTATTCCATTTTTTCTTTGCAAATATGTGGGCAGGGGAATAGTGGCCATGAAAAAAACTGAAGTGCCAGTCGGAGAGGACTGAAATACAGAAGATATGGTAGGAGAGCAAAAAGAGAAGAAATCTACAAAAGGTTTCTTAAATCACCATCAGTGTCCAATGCTTCCCAGATGAAAACTAAGTGAGCCTTTTGATTTTAGTAATCAGAAAGTGACTAGTGACCACAGCCACCTTTGTAGTGATTAGATTCAAGTTAGTGGATGAGTGAGTTTGGAATAAAGGGAAGGCAAAGATCTGTAGCAGTGCTTTAGTGGAATCAAACAGCAAGGAATGCATGTCCAAGAAAGATCATTGTTTTATTTCTTTAAATTTTTAAAAAGATTTTAAAAAGATTTTATTGATTTATTTTAGGGGAAGAGAGAGAGAGAGTGAGTGGGCGGAGAAGCACAGGGGGAGGGAGTGGGAGAGAATCTCAAGCAGATTTTGTGCCTGAGCCTGGAGGACGTGAATCTCCACAATCCAAGACCATGACCTGAGCCAAAACCAAGAATCAGATGTTCAACAGACTGAGCCACCTAGGGACCCTGATTATTGTTTTAAAATAGAAAAAAAAAACAGTATATTTTTATGATACAGAAAACATCCCTTAGAACACTTGAAAATGTAAATGACAGGGAATGACTGTGGGTTAATATTTACAAAGATAGAGAATCTTTTGAAATTGGAAGAAAAAAAACAGGGGGTGCAAAATAGTTTGTGGAAAACAGAAAAATTCTAGATGTAGAAACTAAGTTCATTTGAGAGAAAGTTAAGATTGGTTCTCCTATGGGGAACTTAAGGATGTAGATGGTAATTGCGGGGGTTTTTTTTGTGTGTTTTTTTTTTTTTTCCCTGAAGAGCAATCACAATGGTCCATGACAATAGTTAAAAGAGTTTCTCCTCCTGCATTCCAAAGAATCCTCCAACTGATAATAACATTTGAACAGTGGAAGAATGATACCAAATATTCAACAAGACTATGGAAAGATATTCTTGGGCAGAGAAAAAATAGACATCAACAATAAGACATCATTTCATTAATCTCTTATCTAACCATACTATTTCATAAATTCATAAGGTCCTCGTAGAACAGAAAGAAAGGGTAACCACTTCTGAGAAAGTGGCCCCTAGAGGTACACGTCTCTGATAGGCACAGCTAATTGCCTAGGAGTGTTCCTTCAGGCTGACAGCAATAAATCAGAGAACATTTGGATGGGATAGCAGTGCCAACTCCCTTTGGCTATAAAAAATTTATTAGAATAGATGATTTAAATCACTTCTCAACTAAAAGCACCTATGATTTACATAGATTATCCTTGGTATTATAGTCCTTGTATGCTCTACAACCCTATATTCGCTACTCAATTTTATGCTCCCTTTGGGCAAGGAGTAGGTGCTACTTATTCTTTGCCTCAGTCCAGAAGCATTTTCTATTTCCGTATACAAAATATATGCTCAAAGCCTAAAAACAAAACAACACAAAAGCCTAAAAACATAGACACAGTAGCAAAAAAAAAATTGTTTGGTAAAGAACCAAAAATGTATTTTCATAAGGAAAAAGCACCCAAATAATATCAAATAGTCATCACTTCTACCTTAGGACTGAGAAGATGAAATTCCATGGAAGTTTGAGTTTGAATGTGCCCCCTCTGGTAGATCTAGCACTTTCAGAAATAATTGAGAGGAATCCAGAAGGGAAAGCTCAAAGTGGACCTGAAGGATTTTATGATTTGACCTCTTTCTCTTACATTAAAATAGTTTTAGCCAATAATTTTACATTGCATATATGACACAGAATTTGTGTAGATTTTGATACTCCTTTATTTATCATACTAGCACTTATCACCTGAAATAATAGCTAAGACATATTTCTCATGCAGTATCAATGACCCTCACCTATAAAGGTAGAAATTAACTCCATTAGCTGCTTTGCACCAATTTTGGCACAAGATGAAATTGTATTAGTTTGCTAGGGCTACAGTGACAAAGCACCACAGACCAGGTAGCTTAAACAACAGAAATGTATTTTCTTATGGTTCTGGAGCTAGAAGTCCAAGACCAAGATGTGAGCAGGTTCTGCTCTGCTGAGGTTTTTTTCCTTGCCTTGCAGGTGGCTGCCTTTCCCTGTGTTGTCACATGGCCTTTTTCTGCACATATGCTTAGTGTCTCTCCCTCTTTTTATCAAGACACACCCGTCATATTGGAGTAGAGCCCATCCTAAAGGCCTCCGTTTAATTTAATCATCTCTTTGAAAGCCTGCCTCCAAATATAGATTAGGACCCATCCATATGATTTCATTCAACCTTAATTACTTCTTTAAAGGCTCTATTTTCAAATATTACTTTCTGAAAGACTAGAGTTTGGGCCTCAACATACAAATTTTGGGGAATAAACAAATCAGCCCATAACAACTTTTAGTATCATTACTGTCATATTCAAATAGCTTGGCAATTCACTATTCATTTGCTATCGTCAGGTAGTGAACTCCAAAGTGTTTCTTTAAGTTGTAAGTCGTTTGTTTTCTTTACATTCTTGTGTCAGAAACCACTTCAAAACATAGTGGCTTAAAATACAAATTTTCCTTCACAATTCTGTGCGTCAGCAATGTGGGAAAAGTTTGGTCAAGCACGTAGACCTTGGTCAACATTGTATCTAGCTCGGGTGGCCTGGCCTGGAGAGTTTCTAGAACAGTGGTATACCCATAACTTTCAGTCTCTCTCTGTAACCTTTCCACCTGAAGTATCATCTTCCAAGGCCTTTCCACATGGCCTGGGCTCCTCACAACATGATGATTACAAGGTAGTCAGCCTTCTTATGTGACAACTGGATCCCAGGTCAGGAAGCGGAAGCTGCCAAATTAGTTAAGGGCTACTCTCGAACTAGTGCAGTCTCATTTCTGCCATGTGCTAAGGATCGAGGCAATCACAGAACCTGCATACATTCAAGGGAGCTAAAAAATAGACTGCACTTCTTGGTGAGAAAGTAAGAAAGTCAAATTGCAGATGAGTATGTGAAATGGAAATGTTTTTGTGGCCATTTTTGGAAAATTGGTTGGCCATTAAGTGTGATTTGGGATGATTCATTACAGTGGACTCCTTCTGAAAGGAGAAATACTTCCAAAAATAGCAGCTGAGTCTACAAGGCCAAGTTGCAAGTCCCACAGTGAAATAGAATAGGCTTATTTTAGAATAATTAAATCAGCTTTAACTGAAACCCCATCAGTTTCTGATTTTTTGTTCATGCTATTTTCCAGCTTTGAATGTTTCTTCCTCTCTTTTGCACACACATAGACACAAACAAACACGAAACAAACACTCACACTATCTTTTCCTAGCAACTTCAATTCATCCTTGATGTGTCAGCTTCCAAAAGTTCTCCTGTCCTACTCAGAAAAGGTTAATTGCCTCTTTTCATGACACTTTCTACTGTATTTTAATAAAAAAGTGATTTGCTTTGGTTTCCTGAAAGATTGGAAGGTCTGGAAAAAAATTCTCTATTACTCATTATTTACTCCTTTTTTCCTCAAGTAACTAGAGTATATATACATATATATATATGCTTAATATATATATTTGTTGAATAATTGGAAAAAATGCATAAAAGTACTGTAGCATGAATAGTTTTTCCAAAGATTTAAAAATAGTGCTGGTTGGGCGCCTGGGTGGCTCAGTTGGTTAAGCAACTGCCTTCGGCTCAGGTCATGATCCCGGGGACCCGGGATCGAGTCCCGTATCAGACTCCCGGCTCTGCGGGAGGTCTGCTTCTCCCTCTGACCTTCTCCCCTCTCATTCTCACTCTCTCTCTCTCTCTAATAAATAAATAAAATCTTAAAAAAAAAATAGTGCTGGTTAATGGAATATGGAGACTTTATTCCATAGCAATTGGTTTTTGTATAAAAACTAATTATTACTGTTTAATTTTGACTTATGAAAATAATAGTTTTATATTATCATGATTATTCTTGTAAATGTGTGGATGAGTTAGTCTCAGGCTAATTATCACCCTAAATAGACTAATTTTTCTGGTTTATAAAAGTATTTGGTTTCTGAAACCGAAGGTTGTACCTTGAAATATTTTAAGAGCTTAACTTTTTACATTGAAATAGTTCCAGCCAATAATTCCACATCTTATACAAAATAAAAATAATATATTTGGGGATATATAAACAAGAACCAATTTTTTATGAGAGAAACAGCAGGTAGAGTAATTTAAATTTCTAAATTTATATCTTTCTTTTTAAACCATTTTTTTAGAATTAATATATCTGTTTTCACTGAAGAAATATCAAGGGATACAGGGAAAATAAAAATTGTGCATAATTTTATGAAATGTTATTTATTTATCAATAAAATTTAAATATATATTCGTGTGCAGAGTATTTCATATAATGTCACACAAAATAATTTATATAGACATGGCCCCTACCTTCTGGATTTTTATAATATTAAGCAGAGAACAGACTGTCACGGAGTAATTAAATAAAAACCAAGCATTAAATGTGTACATTCAGTGCAAGAAAATTCAGTCATTTATTACATTTATATAACATGTTTACTGCCATATAGCAATATTGATTAATCTCGGGTTTAACTCTTTAATATGTCTTTTATTTATCTGTGTAATAGAAAACGAACAATCTACAAAATGCTCAGACATTCTACAGTAAGAATAAGGAAGTCTTAGGCTATGCGTGCTATTGCAGATGGATTACTCAATAACATTTATCTCCGTTAATAACCCTTATTCTGGGAAAGACCACCCAATTTAGATTCTTATGTGTAATTAATGGAGGGACAAAAGTTTCTCTTGATCCTGCAGGGTCTTAAGTGCCTTCAGCTCCAAATAATCCACCTGCCAAAATGACATATTCTGGGAATTGTGGTTCTTGTCCTGAACTCCTTCAGTTAGATATAAATTAAAATGGAAGATTGGCTTCAAATAGGTAAAATTCCAATGTTTAACTTTTTTTTGAGTGGTTAAAATGTTACAGAAATGTTAATATGGGCATTGAAAACTTGGAAAAGTTTTCTATATTCTACATAGTAGGATTTGACAGTGTGCTTTTTAGAAAAAAAATGTGTTTTGAACAGTCATTTTTTTCTCAGTTAATATTCAAAGAAAGTTTTCTTTAAAATTTCATGGGAGATGTCACCTATGATTTTCCAATATCTCCAGATCAAGACAGTCTTTGAATTTCTGTACTTGATTTAATTGACAACACATTTCATATAATGCAAATCTAAATTATTATTCAACAATGATAAAGCTAGATCGAAGGCCATAATTAACAATGGCCATATGAAAGAAACATTTGAGGATTTAGTAACAGTACAAACATATTAAAACAGTGTTCTTTTTGATTTTATAAACAACTTTGATGTAACAAAATTTCCTTCTATAACACATTTTGATTGATGTTTTTCATGAAAAGAAAGTAAAGGCTTTATCTCCGAGAACAATTTAAGATATTTGACTTCCTTCACTTAATTTTGTTCACCTTCAAAATACTTTCATTAATGTAGTAAGTCAATTGCAAGTCTTATTTTTAATTTACAGTATTATACATCCCATTTGATATAAATAAATATGTCCCCATTTTAAATTAGTTAAAATCTGGGGCTTTTTGTTTCGAAGTCAGTTTGTAGCACCGCAGGACTGTGTGGCTTTAGATTATTTTGTCATATAAAGACAAGTGAAGATAAATTAGACAAGTTAGTACGCCCTCTGTCTCTGGCACCCCATAACTTTGGGTTAGTAAATATTCCTCAGTACTTTTTTTTTTAATTAATAGATCTTATTTTTTTAGAGCAGTTTTAGGTTTTAGGTTTAGGTACTTCATGCAAAGTACAGAGAGTTCTCCTATGCTCCCTCACTACCTACCTCTCACAGTTTCCTGTATGATATATTTGTTACAATAAATGAGCCAATATTGATACATTATTATTGTCATAATTTACATTAGAGTTTACTCTTTTTAGTGTACATTCAATGAGTTTTGACAAATGTATAGCGTATAATGTATCCACCATTATAGTATCCTACACAATAGTAGTTTTACTACCCTAAAAGTCCCCTATGCTCCAGGGATCACCGCCACCAGCCCAGCCCCTACAACCCCTCTTTTTACTGTCTTCATGGTTTTGCCTTCTTCAGAATGCCTTATAATTGGAATGATACAATATGTAGCCTTTTTAAACTGATTATTCCTTTCACTGAGAAATATAATTTAAGTTTCCTCCAGGTTGTTTTGGAGATTGAGAACTCATTTTTTTTGTTATCTCTGAATAATAGTCCATTATATGACTATACCACAGTTTGCTCACCTATTGAAGTATATCTTGATTGCTTCCAAATTTGGGCAATTACGAATGAGGCTGTTATAAAACATTCATGTGTAGATTTTTGTATGGACATAAATTTTCAACACTTTGGGGTAGTAAATACTAAAGAGTACAGTTGCTGGGTCATACTAGCAACAGGAAGTTTAGCTTTGTAAGGAACTGCCAAATTGTCTTCCAAAGTGGCTGAACTACTTTACATCCCACTGGCAAGGAATGAGAGAGTTCCTGTTGCTCTACAATCTCAACAGCATTTGGTGTTGGGTTGTGAATTTTAGTCATTCTAATAGCTGCATCCTGGTATCTTGTTTTAATTTGCAATTCCCTAATGATATATGATGTTGAACGTCATTTCCTATGTGTACTTGCTTTGAATATATTATCTGATGATGTGTCTTTTCAGATCTGTACTCCATTAGTTCTAACTGGGTTGTTTTGTTAATGTTGAGTTTTAAGAATTATTCATAGATTTTGGATATCAGTCCTGAACCAGATATGTGGTTGCAAAGATTTTTTTTCCCCGGTCTGTTACTTGTCTTTTCATTCTCCGTATCTCTACGGAGATATATATAATTCCTTTTATTTAAGTTTAATTATGGAAGAAATTTTTTTAACGTAAGATACTATTACCATTATCCATATCATTTACAGTTTAGAGAAGACAACTGGCTTCACTGTGGAAGCAAATTTGCTATAGGAAGATCAAACTTAATTCTTAAGTTAGTATGTGTATGAAGAATCAGGAATATAACATATCTTGTTATTGGTTTGATGTACATCTTGGAAAAATTTTGATCTCCTTTCCAAAAATAATGCATACATACAGATACTTACATATCATGTCAGGTGATTCAAAGTCCCTCCTATGCCATGGATCAACACTTAAGAATATTTTCCTCGTATAAAAAAAAGAATATTTTCCTCATGTAATGTACCCATATAATGGCAGCACATCAGAAATAAAATTTTAGAAAATGCCCATCATACACATGTGAGTTGGGTGTCTCAAAGAAGAATTCAACTGGAATTGTCTAGATTGTTTTGACATCGTGTAGAAAAAATCCTATTTTTCATCTAAGGGTTTTAAATTGATTAAAATTGTTTTTTTCTGTGGAAAGGTCTAACCCTTTTATTATTCACTTTGTGCTTGAGCATGGTCATGTCATTTTGGTTTGTCATAGGGATGTCTGATTTAATAGAAATGAGGTAATCAGTATGAAATTGCTTTTAAGAAAAGTAGATACATAATAAAAATATGAAAAGGTCTTCCTTTATATAGAAAATAGATTCTATTGACTTAATTACATAGTCCAAGCAAAGATGTGTACTGTTTTGAAAATATCTTTTAAGATCCTTTTTCATAATTAAACAATAAGAAATGACAGCTAAAGATGATGCAAATGAAGATTAAGTGTATAGTTTATAAACTGGCTATCATAGTCCAGCTAGTGTGGTGGGACTCTCCATTTTTATTTTGTCTTTAAAATTTTTTGTTAGGGGGATTTTAGACATATAATAAAGTATAAAAAATAGTATAATGAAACTTCTTGTACCCAAGATTTACCAATTCATAGCAACACTCCCTTTATGTATACCTCCTCCAAAATCATTTCTCATTCTTCCCATTTTAGCTCTAGATTATTTTGAAGAAAATTCTAGATATCTTATTTCTTCTAAATATTTTGGAATATATACCAAAGACAGTTTGATGTACCCTTTTTTTAATTAATTTATTTTTTATTAGCATAGAATGTATTATTTGCCCCAGGGTACATGTCTGTGAATCATCAGGCTTACACATTTCACAGCACTTACCATAGCAATACCCTCCCCAGTGTCCATAACCCAGCCACCCTATCCCTAGCCCCCCTTACTCCCTAGATACCTTCAGTTTGTTACGTGAGTTTAGGAGTCTCTTATGGTTGTCTCCTTCCCCATCCCATCTTGCTTCATTTCCCTCCCCCACCCCCCACAAACCCCCGCCCTGGCTCTCAAATTCTTCATATCAGAGCGATCATATGATAATTGTCTTTCTCTGACTGACTTATGTCACTTAGCATAATACCCTCTAGTTCCATCCACGTCATTGCAAATGGCAAGATTTTGTTTTTCTTGATGGCTGCATAGTATTCCAGTGTGTGTGTGTGTGTGTGTGTGTGTGTGTGTGTGTGTGTGTCTAGGTTTTTTCCATAGTTTGGCTATTGTGGACATTGCTGCTATAAACACTCAGGTGCACGTGCTCCTCGGATCACTATCTTTGTATCTTTAGGGTAAATACCCAGTAGTGTGATTGCTGGGTCATAGGCTAGCTCTATTTTCAACTTTTCGAGAAACCTCCATACTGTTTTCCAGAGTGGTTGTACCAGCTTGCATTCCCACCAACGGTGTAAGAGGGTTCCCTTTCTCTGCATCCTCGCCAACATCTGTCGTTCCCTGACTTGCTAATTTTAGCCATTCTGACTGGTGTGAGGTGGTTCTCACTGTGGTTTTGATTTATATTTCTCTGATGCCAAGTGATGTTGAGCACTTTTTCATGTGTCGTTGGTCATTTGGATGTCCTCTTTGCAGAAATGTCTGTTCATATCTTCTGCCCATTTCTTGACTGGATTATTTGTTTTTTAGATGTTGAGTTTGAGAAGTTCTTTATAGATTTTGGATACTAGCCCTTTACCTGATATGCCATTTGTGAATATCTTCTCCCATTCTTTCAGTTGTCTTTTGGTTTTGTTGACTGTTTCCTTGATGTTCCCTTTTTAAACATACAGCAATTCTTTCCAATCCTTATTATTATTAAATAGCCAGTGTTCATATTTCCCTGAATGATAAATTTTTTTAAGATTCTTTTTCTTTTCAGTTCATGAAGTCATAAAAATATGGTTTCCTGCTTTCTGAGGGCTCCCTACTTTTATCTGAACCTCGCCTTTTCATTTCGTCTATTGTCCCCATCTTGCTCAATTTGAATTCCACTTTAACAGTTTCTTCTAAGTGCAGGCTTTATGGTTGAATGATGTTTAGGTCTGTTATATTCTTACACTGATCATACTCCAAGAAATCTCCCTGTGGTCCTCAGGTACTCGCTGTGAATTTTGGTCTAACTTCTGGTGATGCTCTTAGGCTTTTCTGGAGTATATGACAATAATTTATAGCCTTTCTGGATCCAAGGTCTATAAAAAGTTTCCTTTGTGTTTCTTCATTTCTTCTATCTCAGCTTTTAATACCATGAGCTACTTCCAGCTGTGGTGATTGGTCCTTTTGAGGTTTTGTGGGATATTTTGTTATGAAACATATTAGTTGCCTATGGCTAATTACTAGAGCAAGTTACTTGTGGCTTGAAACAATATAAATTAATATTTTAAAGTTCCAAAGTTACTTTTGCTATATAAGGTAACTTCCATTAGTTCTAGGAATTAGGACATGGATATCTTTGGGAACCATTATTCATTTTACCATGAGGAATTTCTTTGTAGCTCTCACCTATGAATTTTTGCATTTTGTATCTTAATTTGTACTTTGTAATTTTTATGATAAGTTTGATGAGGTACAAATATGTTCTGACTCACATCTTCTTCCCTACATCTTGTTCTTTTCCTATTTATGTAACAGAAATTGTTTTAATCCTGGGATAATTTGCCCCTCAGTTTGTGTTTTTATCATGTAAGGATACTAAATTTTGTCAAAAGCTTTTGCTGCATCTATTGAGATAGCCATATCATTTTTTGTCCTTTATTATATTAAAATGGTATATTGTACCAGTTGATTTTCCAGTATTAAAGCACCCTTGAATTCCTGGGCTAAATCTCACATGGCTGTAGTGTACAATCTTTTTTATATGTTGCTGTTTTTGGCTTGCTAAAATTTTTAACAATTTTTCTGTCTATAGATATATTGGTCTGCAGTTTTTGTGTGTGATGTCATTATCTTGTTTAAATAGTAGGGTAGTAGTGACCTCATGGAATGAGTTGGAAGTACTCCCCTCTCTTCTAATTTAGGAAGAGTTTTGAAGGAGTGTACTAATTTTTTCTTAGACATTTGGTAGAATTTACCAATGAAGTCATCTTGACTCAGAATTTACCTTGTTGGATTTTTTTTTTTAAGAGAGAAAGGGGTGCATGAGAACTGGGAGGAGAGGGGCAGAAGGAGAGATATATTGAGAATCCCAAGCAGTCTCCTTGTTTAGCACAGAGCCCAATATGGGGCTTAATCTCATAACCCTAAGATAATGACCTGAGCTGAAATCAAGAGTTGGATGCTCAACCAACTGAGCCTCCCAGTTGCCCCTCTTTGTGGGCATTTTTTAAATTGCAAGTTAAATATGTTTCCTAGTTATAGATCTACTGAAATATTCTATTTCTTTTTGAATCAGTTTTGGTAGTAATGTCTTTCTATGAATGTGTCCACTTTATATAGACTAAAACCATACCTTAAAACAAATATCACAATAAAATGAGTTAAATGAATTGTTCGGTTTCCCAGTGCATGTAAAGTTATATTTACATTATATAGCCTGTTAGGTGTGCAATAGCATTACTTCTACAAAAATGTGCATACTTTAATTTTAAAATACTTTATTGTTTAAAAAAGTAGGCATCTACTGAACTTTTAGGAGTCATAATCACTGATCACAGATCACCAAAACAAATAAAATATAATGAGAAAGTCTGAAATATTGCGAGAATTACCAAAATGTGCCACAGAGACACAAAGTGAGCAAATGCTGTTGGGAAAATGACACTGATAGACTTGTTCCATGAAATGTTGCCACAAACCTTCAGTTTATAGAAAATTCAATACCTGTGAAATGCAAAAAAAGCAAAGTGCAATTAAGTGAAGTATTCATGTATCTAATTTCTTTGCATAAAATTTTCATAGGACGCCTGGGTGGCTCAGTTGGTTGGGCAACTGCCTTCGGCTCAGGTCATGGTCCCGGAGTCCCGGGATCGAGTCCCATATCGGACTCCCGGCTCTGCGGGAAGTCCGCTTCTCCCTCTGACCTTCTCCCCTCTCATTCTCAGTCTCTCTCTCTCAAATAAATAAATAAAATCTTAAAAAAAATTTTTTTCATAGTATTTTCTTGTCATTATTGATGTCATGGAAATAAAAAGGAATCTATCACCTCTTTCATTCCTGATTTAAGTATTTGATATCTTTTTCTTTTCCATTACTATTTTTTTCACTACTATGGATTTTCAACTAATTATTTCTTTTAATGAAGATGCAATTCTCTTTATTGATGACATTAAAATAACTAACACCACTTAGCACTGGCACTAACCCATATAAATTATATAAGCCATAGCACTGAGCAATAGTTTAGAGTTCCCTTGCTGTGCCAGATGTTAATCTTCTGTTTCTGAACCATGGAGAGGTCCAAGGATACTCAGAAGAATTTGGGAAGCAATCCAGACACTTGGAGAAGACGTTAGTGCCATCTGGTACAAAAGTATTTCAATATTGTAATGACTGGTACAGCTGTATTTGCACTCACCTACTAAATAGCAGTCTTATTTATAATACTCGAAACTGCTTCTTGATGCAGCTTTTTTTTTTGGTGTGAGTTTTGGAATTATATAGTAGTAATGCTTTTATAATTCTATGAATATAATAAAATACAATAATAAAATATAATAAAATACTGAATCTTATGCTTTAAAAGGGAGGATGCTATGGTATATAAATTATACCTCAATTAAGTTATCATAAAATATGTTAAGATAATAAATCAACACATTTTACATTAGTTTCATATTGAGAATATTAATCTAGAATGTGTATGAATTTAGAACATATTGGTTTGAATGGTGATCTATAATTATTAGGTTTATAATTGGATCGGTCTCTTTCTCAAAGAGATAAAGTCAAGAACAATGTAAAAATTTAATTATTATTTTAAATGTCTCAAAACTCTTTTTGCAAAATTCTAGTATATGAATGTGCTTTTAAAATGTACACTATGCATTTGGTTTGACTCCATAAAAACTGTAGGGATGTTGGCAATAAATCATGTTTAAGAAGCTCTAAGGTGTCTTCCAAAACTGTGAATGATTTACATGTAAAAGGATGACATTTAACTGTGCACCTTTCAAGGGTCCCTGGAGTAAAATGAAACATTGTGTTCTTTGTTGATCTTACTTGGTACCCCTGTGCAGATTAGTGAAAAATTATTATCTTTCTTGACTTAAAGAGCTATTTCTTATGTTAATGGTAAAGTGAAAGTAACATACTTCATATGGGATATAAAAAATGTTAACCTTTTTTTTACCCTCGAGGAATTATAGTCAGTCATAAACTCAATAAAAAGGATGAGATCATTACTTAGGTTGAGACCATTTCAAGATGAGAGAAGACATGAAAACTTGCATATGTCAAGATTTTTTGAGAAGTTAACATTAAATTACACACTTTAAAAAAAGTATCTGTTAAGAAGTCAATTTAAGCTTAATAAAGTAAAATGCATAAAAGCTGAATAATTTCCCATATTTGTCCTGGTGAGTAGAAACGGAAAAATCATAAAAATATTTAAATTATAATACCATTATATTTAAAGGCATGACATATACATGACTTGGCTATTAATTAAATTAAATGATATATTGTAGGTAAATATCTGAATTTGAAGCTTTAAATAAATTCAGTCTACACAGAATCCAAGTTAATTCTAACTTATCAGATGATAACTTAGTACCATAAATTAATGATTGGGGCATTTGGGTGGTTCAGTTGTTAAGTGTCGGCCTTCAGCTAAGGTCATGATCTCAGAGTCCTGGGATCCAGCCCTGCACCGAGCTCCCTCCTCGGCAGGGAGCCTGCTTCTCTCTCTCCCACTCCCTTTGCTTGTGTTCCTCTCTCGCTGTGTCTCTTTCTGTCAAATAAACAAATAAAATCTTTTTAAAAATTAATAATTTGCCACTATTTTATTAATAACAATACATAAGATTATTACATTAAATGGTGTTTACTTTTTTCCTGTATATCATAAAACAGAATTCCTTAGAATCAGTGTGTACATATGTGTAATTCATGGACATATTTTTAAATGATTTTATCCGAAATGCAACTATAATATACGTTTTTCCTTTGTGAAATAAATATTTTTTGTTAATAGCCAATTATTTAAATAAAAATATTACTCTGATTATCAAGTTAATGTGGACAATAAAACGAGATCTAGTTAAAAGATAGAAAAACGTTTGGAACATGAGATATAAAATCACACCTTGAATGTTGCATTTGTTGTGCTAACAGCAATATAATATGTCAAGTGTAGAATTCTGCTCAAAGGGAATTTAGCTTATTTTAAAGTGTATCTGCCGTTTTCCATGATATCAGAGAGTCAGGTTAGCTTATATTATATAAAAAGGAGCACTTCGTACATTCACCATAATGTTTATGCTTACAAAATACTTCATTCTCTATGACAATTCTCACTTTGATAACAAGGTGATATTTTGGGTACACAACTGTATAAAATTATTGTTTCATTTTAGAACTTCAGAACAACTGTTGTGGAGCATTCAATGTAATGGCAAACAATGCTTATGTAAATTGTAAAACCCTGTTCACGAACAGGCACAGGGATAGGTAAGTCAGAGAAGTAGAAGCTTACATCTCATTTCTGCATAGCACAAAATAGTCTTTAGCATTGTCTAAGTAAACATGTAGATAAAACAATTTTTAGCATTCATAATCTATATTTGACTGGATGAGTAAATTCTAATAGCTCAAAATGACTCTGGAAACAATACAGAAACCTGTTAAAGTTGTAGAAGCAAAGCACTACAGCCATATCTCTCATTTGTTAGAAATTCTTTTCTGCCTTTTGTGGTTCTGTATTCTTAGTATTAAGCTCTTCTGGTAGGGCTTTCTTTCAGAACTAACAAATGAAATTCTAGGGCTTAGGCTTCAGAAAGCTGCTAAGGTAAAAGAAAAATCAGAAAGATAAAAAAGAGAAAATGTTTCCTTCTCTCTTATGGCTGTGGAAATGCAGACGCTATTTTGCATCAAGGAGCTAGTTTTGATAAAGCGATGAACTGAAAATATTAACAAAAGCATCAATCTTACTCACCTTTTAAATGTGAATAGTTGTATGAATATGTATAATGCTCTTCAGGTTAATGTTTAATAAGTACATATTTTAAGGCAAATGTTTCACAGAGATTGTTACTATGTTCTCCAAAATATAATCTTTAATCCCTAAATGTCTGGGCTTCTGGTTGGTTGTCTTCCTTAACTAATAGTTGTCATGTTAATAATATTTAGAATTCCTTTTGTATTTTATAAACATTTAAATACTTGTCAATCCCTTTATAAAAGTAGAGAAGAAACTAGATTTACTATCCTTTTCCTCTATGACTGAAATCATAAACTGTGACTTTGATAGATTCCTTACGAATACAAAGAATTTAAAAGTCTTTCATATTTAAATTAACAAAATAAAAGACTCCATATGAATGTGGCCCTAGAACTTGGACAAAATCATTGAACTGTGCTTTGGTGGTTGAATATTCGTTTTTGACTGCCTCTTCCTTTCCCTTTCCAACAGTATTTACATTTTCTTTGAGGCACAGATTTTCTTTCTTGTAACCACAGAAGCTAAATGTACATTCTGTTAAGGAAGGGGCCCAACCTAGTCAGTCCACCACTTTATCTTCAGGCAGTAGGTACCACAATTGCTGAAACACAGAAATCATTTACCAAATATTTATTGGAACAAAATGGATCATGTAATGGATAAATGATGATTCATTGAGGATTTGGGTTTGAAATGGTATTCCATACTGTGTTGCATATATAGAAAACATAAAATGTTTAAAATAAATTTAGTACTTATCAGAAATGTGTTGACAACTTAGGTTTGAAAATAAACTTAGAAAAAAATTTTTGGAGACCCTTGACTTCCAAACTAAAATAGTTTTGAACTTGGGTATATAAGAGCAAAATACCTGATTTCTAGTTTAGAAAACTGTACCTTCTAAGTAATATAGAAAAATTAAAGACTAGAGGTAGGAAGCTCCATTAAAATGGCAATTAAAATTTAAATGTGTTGGGGGTGCCCGGGTGGCTCAGTAGACCCAGGGCCTAGAGATCAAACTGGTGGGGTTCCCTGCTCAATGGAGAGTTTGCTTCTCTCCTTCTCCTTTGCCTCTGCCCCTCCTCCTGGTTTTGCACTCATGTGCTTGTGCATGTGCTCTCTCTCTCAAATAAATAAATAAAATCTTTTAAAAAAATTAAGTGTATGGAATACATTCTTTTTTGTTGTTGTTTTCAAGATTTTATTTATTTACTTGTCAGAGAGAGAGAGAGCAAGCACAAGCAAGGGAAGGAGAAGGCAAAGGGAGAACCAGGCTCCTGGCTGAGCAAAGATCCCGATACAAGACTCGATCCCAGGAACCTGGGATCATGACTCAAGCAAAAAGCGGATCTTAACTGAATGAGTCACCTGGAGTCTCTGAATTAATTCATTTTTAAGAGTTAAAATAATTTCTCAAATATACTGCTGTAACATATACTGTAGTAATAAATATGTAATGTACTAAATATGTAATGATATACTTAATAAAATATTTTTATAATAAGTAATAAGTAAAATAATAAGTAATAAATAATATGTAAAATAATACATAATAAAATATAAAATGTATGAATTAAATCCTTACAGAGTCAAAATAACAAAAAAATTATAACTCCTAAACTTATGAAAGCTTAAATTAACTGTGAAATATTTTGGTCATAGCTAAAATGTCAAGGCAGTCAACATTGTTTTAATGTCTGAAGTATAAAAACCAGGAGATGATAGAATCTTTCTTGTTTAGAAATACTTTATCTCCAGTTCTAAGCTCATACCAAATGTGGAACAATTATTTGTTAAGTGAGTAAACAATTCTTACAAGATTTGAGTATTTGTTACTTGTTACAGGGGTTTCCAGTGATATTTTACTAAAACATCAAACATCTTGATTTACCAAGACAAATATATGCAATCTACAAAACCCAGAACCAAGTTCCTCAAAATCTAATTATAAGTTCATTAACGAGTCATACATATTAAAAATCTTAACATGCAGAACACCTTGCTTTCATTAATTTAATCTATTTTGTGTTAGGTAAGTAGGCCCAGGCTAGTCTGTACTACTTCTGTTTGTCCCTCAGGCATGTATCTCTTCTAATCCTTTTTTAAAATGTCTGGAGGTTTATGAGGGAAGATAAGTCTATTAGCCTGAATAATATTTAATTAGAAGGTGGTTTAGGCTTTGCAGTTATTCTCCAGTATATGAGTATCCGATCTAGATATTAGCATAATGTGGAAAGTATTTATCAATAGAGGAAATGAGTACAGACATTGATAAATCAGGATATGGACTGTTTGTTGGTGGTTCCACTTTCTCAACTTAACTGCCCAGAATGGCAAAATAAATCTTGCTTATGCAAAAGACCTGAGCTCAAAAGTGGACTGAACTCTGATACAGTAATATAGCCAGTGCTTCCATAAACCAATTAAGTTCTTGTGCTGGTGGCCACAACTAGTACTAGCGTATTGTCAGGGAACACCGAGAGGCCGGTAACCAAGCTGAACCCAAATGGGCAGTTCTCAGCAAATGAAACCTCCCAGTCCAGGAAAATCGGATCCAGCTTGATATCACAAGTCACTCACTGAATTTAGAAGCTCGTATAAGATGGAAAGATCACACATTTAAGTAATTAGGCTATTATGTCTTACATGAATTAGAATGTTTTTTTTTTTTAATATGGAGTTCCACCTCAGACTAAAGCAAATGGAAATTTGGTGAATATAATCACTAAACTCCAAACAAGTAGCGTTAGTATTCTACAAGTACATGAAAATACAGAGAAAGGCAATTATTTAAAACTAAAAAAGATCTGTACAAATCAAAATAGAACATCTATAAGTGCAGGTGAGGCAGTGAAAAAGCAGGATATACAATATCCACAAAACCAGGGGTAGGACAGAGCAGAATGTTGAATATCCAGACAAAAAATTAGCACAGAGTTTCTCAATCTTGACACTATTAACATTTTACACCAGATAATTTTATATTGCAAAAGGCTGTCCTATGTAGTCAGCAGTATCCCCAGACATTGCCAAATGTTCCATGGATATCAAAATGACCCCTGGTTGAAAACCGGTAACTTAGAGAAAGGAGTTATGCAATGGATTAAAAAAAAATCCATCCCTTTTTTTTTTTTTTAAATCCCATCCCTCTTTTATGCATACTAGACAGGAATGAATCAAACTCAGGCTAGACAATATGTCTCAGCAAGTAATTATACACAATAATTCTAAAACAAGGCTTATTGTTAAGCTGCTTATTGGTTTTATCTTAACCTTATAAGACATGGCATAAATATGATTTTGCCCATATTTTATAGAAATGAAAAATTAGGTTGGTGGATAGTAGTTCCCCAAAGTCATATACCTAGTAAAGATTATTATTCAGATTTATCTGAATGCAAAATCTATGAATAAGGATTAGATTATGCTGCTTTAGGTTTCTTATATTTTTCCTGTTTCAAAAGGAAGTATTTGAACACCTTAGATATAAGAGGTAAGAGTTGGTGTTCGCCTGTTATAAAGTGTTATAAAGAGTAGTCTCTTTAGGACTCACAGGAAGAATAGTCAGGTTTCTGATGAACTAGTTTCTTATATCTATAAATATTATTCATCACCTACATTAGCAATATAGGAAAATCAGAGACAAACCTGAAGAAAAAAATGTTTAATTTTGATTTTTTTGTATTCACTTTAATTCCAGCTTCATCGTGTTATGTTGTCTGACCAATTTTTCTGTTTGTCTTTATTGTTACAGTATTATTTTATTGTATATACTTTTACATGTATTTTTGTAAGCAACATCAAAGCCACCCTTGGAATATGTTCAAAGGAAATGGGTTATTCGTAAATAGCCAAGAAGTTCGACAACATGGATTGCCACACAAACCCATTGAAAAAAGTCAATGTAAATTTAAGTAGCCTTCAAAATCTGTTCAAATACATTGAACAATTTCTTCATTCACAATGTAAATACATACAATTTCCACTATGTTTTCTGGTAGATTTAATCTGATAACTTATATAATGCACAGAGCTTTGTTCCAGCCACACAGAAGATCTTCCAAAATTAAGTGATGTATCTCCATTAATTTTATAGCTTTAGTGCATATATAGGGATTGAATAAAACATCTATGTTTAGGCCATATTTCATTTGACTTTGTTTCAATTGATGGGGATTGTGTTTGTCATCTGTACGATAGACATGATGACAAAAGCTAGAAAGAATTTTGATTTTTTTTTCCTTTTCTCAAAGTGAAATGATTATCCTGATTCTTTCTTTCAGACTGCATCCATACAATGACCAGTTTATTCACTCAAACTAGTGGCTAACCCATTACGGAATATCCAGTTGTTCACTTTAACAGAAATAGTACCCACAGGCACACATCAGTGTAACATGAAAAAATATATATATGCATGTACATCTGAAAAATTATCTGGCCTCAAATTACTAATCAGTGTGCTCTATCAATAAATAAGTTAACAGACATTTATGGAGCATTTCAAATATGGGAAAAAATTGACCTGAAAATAGGCTCTTAATAAATATTTATTACAAAACCAAAAATAAACTGTGTGGTTGTTGAAATGGTTGGAGAAGTCTGATGTGTGTACCTGTCTGAAGGAGTTTCTGTAAATTAAGTATATTATAGCAAATTATACTATAAGGTAACCATTTGGACCCATAAGATGTGTCTAATAATTGTTTAAAACTATAAAAGTTATAAGAGTTTGCTTTATAGGTTTTCCAGTTAAAATACATCCAAGGACGTGAGCTTTACTTAGATTTTGAAAACTGAATGCATATGTAGTGTGAGAGAATAGATAATATACGTTCTAATAAGAAGACTAGAATACAGCATAGAGGGAAAAAGAAAAGAAAAACAGCCAAGAATGTAGAGGACTAATATTCTAGGAAGGTAGATAGAAAAAGCATAATCTGGCAACATTTCGCCAGATGAATATGAGTCTCTTTTGGAATAGAGGGAGCAAGTTCAGAGACAAGAACAGTATAAATTTATTGCAATTATCCAAACATGAGAGGCTGAACGAACCAAATGGCAGTAGAATAGAAATGACAGATGTATGAGATGTTGCACACGATGAATCAACTCTCCTCTTTTCAGGCTCCAAAATAGTCCAGATAGTTAAATATGCTGATAATATAAATTTATGGGAGTGGTAAACACAAGGCAACATAAATGAGAATTTGAAAGGGACTGAAATGTTTTGATAAACAAGCTAGTTGGCAAGCACATTTAAATGACAGCTCCTGTGAAGAAAAATATGTTCAATAATAATTAAGCCCCACCAAGAATTAATGGTTTGATTCATGCACGAACAGTGTTTGTCTTATAAGCAACAGAACCCATAGTTAACATTTATGATCCACACAAAATAATACTTAATCGCATTTTCAAATTTATAAAATACTTTCACATGTATCATTTTATTGATATAAAAAGGTCACTGTAAGGAAGACATCATTTATATTTTAGTGTACATTTTGTAAGTCCAGCCATCCATTGCTTTCATTGTGTGGCCACCCCATTCCATGGTTGTGCATTTGAAGCTGCATGGAGGAGATATTGCTAAATAGAAATACATTTTCATTTATATGCTTAAGAAGGTATATCAGTTATGGTGTTGGCAGGAAAGAGATATCATTGTGGCGAATTTAAAATTTAAAAATATGGGGGCACCTGGGTGGCTCAGTCGGTTAAGTGTCTACCTTTGGCTCAGGTCATGATCCCAGGGTCCTGAGATCAAGCCCAGGGTCAGACTCCCTGCTCAACGGGGAATCTGCTTCTCCCTCTCCCTCTGCTCTTCTCTTCATGCATGCACTCTCTTTCTCTCTCTTTCTTTCTCTCTCTCTCAAATAAATAAATAAAATCTTAAAAAAAATAAAAAATGTGGACATTAACCAATGGCTAATAAAATAAAAAGGAGTTTTTTTCCTCAAAAGCAGGAGGAGGGGGATGTTACATGGTCACCACAGAAACTGTGTTCTTTAGTAGACAAATGCAGCTAACCTCTGGAAACCTGGAAGGGTTTGAGCTAGGAAATAAAAAAGTCATTCTTAGACATCTCCTATACTTTGATCTTCTCTTGCTGCCTGTTAAAGGCTAAACCCAACCATGAGCCAGAGGCAAGGGTCTGCTGACCCAGTCTGCATGAGTCAACCTCCAAGGACAAGAGAAGGGGAAAGCCACATGGCAAGTAGCTCTGGTAGGCAAAATGAAAATATATAGCAACAAATTTGTGGTATTTTTTTCTGACAAAGAGTCAAAATAATTGGATTAAATTATAGAGACTATTATGTATCTTCTACACCTATAACTTTATTCTAAGCAAATAATCAAAACAGAAGACCGCTCTGATTCATCAAGTGAAAATGTCTTGGCCTACCTTAATTGGACCATGCGAGTTACCTTTGAAATATATATGGGGCTGGTCATGACTGAAACTGACCGTTCTTGTGACTACTTACTCAACATGCCCCCAAACAGATCTTTAACAAAATCTATGTGTTTAAATAGAAAGTAATTTCTTTAAGTGCTGGATAAATACTGTGTAAAAGTGACTGGGTAATTTTTCTGACTCTATGAGTCTTTTTTCATAGTATTGTACAAATTGGGATGTCGTTTCCCCTTTCCTTATATATTTGAGCAGGGTCCAATTTCCAGAGACAACTTAGGTATGAGTCATCTTTTTAGCACTTATGAAGTTAATTAAAACATAGGACTTTAATAATTGGAGGAGTTAAGTTCATCAAGTTATTCCTATAGCTATTTCATAAGTAGTTTAAACTGAATATTCAAAATGTCAAGACCATGATTAAGATTCTCTAGTGATTCTTAAACAAGGTGGAAGATACTATTAGCACTCACTAAAGCACAGAGATGGCCTCTCCTTTGGTCCTGATCACACTGACTTTGGATCCATCATGTGTCGGGCTTTCGCCATTAATCATGAGGATATTTATGTGTATCACATCTGCCAGGCTCCATTTAAAAGCTGGTGAACACTGATGTCCCTCACCAGGAAGGATACACAGTATGAGGTGGCGGAGCCTACATCAGCTCTAGCACCAGTTTGATTACAATGAGCAGAGCTCTCCCTCCTTTAACCAGCATTAGACACGTAGAAAGAGTGAGAGTTAAGACCCAGAGAATTGGAGGATTGTTTTTATACTGTAGTATAAATGACCAGTTGTCTTAATTAGACTGCTATAACTAAGTACCATAAATGGTGATTACAAACAACAGAAATGTACTTCTCAGAGTTCTGAAGGATGGAAGTCTGATATCAGAGTGCCAATGTTGTTGAGTTCTAGATAAGAATCCTTTTTGGAACTGTGGACTGACCGCTTTTCATTGTATCCTCAAAATGACAGAAAAACAGCTAGTCAGCCCTTTGACTTTTTCTTATAGAGGTCCTAACTGCATTCATGAGGGCTCTACCTCATGACCTAATCATCTGGCGTGGACCAAGCTACTCATACTGTCTGACAAAGTCCAAGTATGAGGGACAATCCTGAAAAGTCAGGAGAATCCAGAGCTGGTCCCTGCTACGTCCTCTCACTTTGTTTATGGCATTTCGTGTAATTGTGGGTTTAATATATGGGCTTAAGGGAAATAATCTTTATGCTAACATCAATGACGACTATTCCAGAAGAATGAACAATGAGACCAAGCACCCCTCCCATACCTTACACAGGCATTTATGATCACACAGGTGTTTGTGCTCCGGACATAGAGAAATGGTTTAAGAGTAATGGAAAAATGGTCAGAGCATTTTCTGTGTCTCTGGGAAAGAATAAAGAGAATGTCACCACCTTGGTGCCTTGTCCCCAGGAGAGCTTGCTTAGAGGAAATCAGGCGTTGGAATAATACTCTACAAGAATCAAATGTTATTATTGCATGCTATAAAAGGCTGATTACTAGTCTTCATGAAAAATAGTTGAGTAGTTGGTATAAGGTTAAACTTTAATCAGATTGTTTAAAGATCATGTAAAACTACCAACCCCCTCTTTGTCTAACACCTCTTACACCACTTGTACCCATTAGTGAACACAAAAGGAAACTTATAAAGGTAAACTATTGACTGCAGAGAAGAAACTGAAAGGAAAAGATCTATATCTATCATTGGTATGTTCTAAGTCAGACTCATTGAGCTGTAAACAAAGAACATATGGGAAACAATGTAAAATCTTGAGGTATAAATAAAGAGCCGCTGAGATCCTCAGGAGGAGATGCTTGCACCTTGACTGTGTGTCTGCTTCTCCTCACTCGCGGACACCACCCTTTCCTTCGTGAGACCCACACCAGCTGGAGCTGGACTCTGGCAATCTTCCAAAAGCCCCACCCCCAAATATCATCACCCTGAAATTTGGGTTTCAACATCTGAATTGGGGAGGGGAAGAGGGACACCAACTTCCAGTCTATAACCACAATCTTGCATGATACATTCTCTATCACGAGAAGACTGTAACTGTTAATATTGCATATGACTCCCTTAATAATTTACCCATTTCCTACTTCTTGTAATCTGTCAGAAGAACATTACTCTTCATATACACAGAACTACTTTAACTCCATCCATCATGTTATGTTTATGTCTCTTAGCATGTTTACATTCATGCATAATCCTTCTACTGCAGTGAATTTCTTACCATTCTTTGCCTTATGGTCTTAGTGGTCCCACTATATCACCTTATTTGTACAAAAGCAGTGCTTTCCTAGAGCCAGTCCATGTTAGTCCATGAGAGTCAAGTGTGAAATTTTCAGCAATTTTGCAATCCAGTTTTTAAACGGCTTAGGAATTAATTATATAACTTATAAATAAATAAATTGCATTAAACATAAAATACATACTCAAAGCTCTCTTTTTGTTCTAATTTTACTATTTTCTGTATCTTTGAGTTGTGTCTATTTACATATATGTTGAAAATAATTATATGGTATATTTCTATGCATCTTTTCCCAACTCCCAGTTCAATGACATCAGTTTGGCAGCTTGAAATTAGTTGTGGTGATAATATTCACACCACAGATGTCACACAAATACTACAGAACAGGGATAAATTATAATGTATTGTCTAGGCTTAGGGAAGTGTTGGAGAAAATGTTAATAGAGTACAAAAACTTAAAAGTCTTCAAGGGCGCCTGGGTGGCTCAGTTGGTTGGGCAACTGCCTTCGGCTCGGGTCATGATCCCGGAGGCTCGGGATCGAGTCCTACATCGGGCTCCCAGCTCCATGGGGAGCCCGCTTCTCATTCTGACCTTCTCCCTTCTCATGCTCTCTCTCTCACTCTCTCTCTTTCCTAATAAGTAAATAAATAAATTAAATATTAAAAAAAAAGTCTTCAGTTATTACAGTGCAGATACACACAAATACACCAAAAATGTTGGAGACATATTGTCCCAGTAGTCAAAAAACCATTATTTAGCTTCGCAAAATAGTTATTCACATCCCTGTGAATAGTTATGCACATTCACATACATGTTCACTGTTTCATTTTTATCTTTCTTGTTAACATAAACAAAAGTATGAATCAATATTCATAGCAGAACTACACATTGATAGTCTACTGTTAAACATTAACCAGCACACTACTGCACAAAAGTTGCCCCACTTAGGAAGTTTTTCTTTTATAATCTTCTTTCAAAAATTTCTTCATGATAATCTAACTGTTGTTGAATGCATGAAGGTGTTACTCCAAAATTCATGTGTTGAAGTCCTAACCTCCAAAATGAATTTTTGGAGATAGATTCTGTGAGGAGGTGATGAAAGTTAAATGAGATCATAAGGGAAAGGCCTACTCTAGTAGGGCTGGTACCCTTAGAAGAAAAGAGGGGCATCTGAGTAGTTCAGTTATTTAAGTTTTGAGTCTTGACTTTGGCTCAGGTCATGATCTCAGGGTTGTGGGATTGAGCCCCACATCAGGCTCCACACTGGGCATAGAGCCTGCTTGGGATTCTTTCTCTCCCTCTCCCACTGTCCTTACTTTCCCTCTCTCCCTCTCTTAAAAAAAGAAAGAAAAGAAAGAAAGAAAAAAGCCACCAGAACCCTTTCTCTCTATCATGTGAGGGTACAGTGAAAAAGAAGCTGTCTATAAGCCAGAAGAGAGGTCTTGTTGGGAACCTAACTGGTCAGCACCTTGATTTTGGACTTCCCAGGCTGCAGAATTGTGACAAATAAATATCTGTCCTTTAAGCCACCCAGTCAATGATATTTTGTTATGGCAGCCTGGCCAGACTAAGATGCTAACCCTTGCATACCAGAGAATCTACTATACTCCGGGATAAATGTTTCTATTAGTCACAGTCAGTTCAAATAGTTATTGGTTATATACTATGCAGGAAGTACTTTCTCAATGCTGGAGAAGCAGCTTTAAACAAGCAAAAAAATTCTTTGCTTTTATGGAGATTATACTCTAGTGTAGGAAGACAAATGAGTAAGATCAATAAAAATAAGATTACTTATGGTAGTGATAAGAAAATAAAGTAAAATTCAGCAATGTTAGAGAAAGTGATTGTGAAGAGAGGGAAATTTATATACCAAGTGGTAATGAGTTGTTCTTTGAAATGAACACAGTGGTTACTTCTTCGGATTCCCAACTTTCTGCTTTCAGCATGAAACATTCCTTCTTTTGGGTTTTGAGAACATTAGAAATTGCCTTTTCACAGCTGAGTCTCCCTTGAAACATTAATCTTAGCTGAAGTGAATTGCCTCCATGTAGGAAAACACCCTTCCTTGTGGGCAGCACGCAAACAATGGACAAAAAACGGCTGAAAGGGCCCGGCCTCTTTGTTTCAATTTAGGCAGTTCTGCATGGTTATCCCAGCTTCAGAGCTCCCTGTGCGATTGGCGAAGACTTATGTATTACTGCATCAGCAGCCAACTTTTCCTGTATGACTGCATCAGCAGCTGACTTCTTCCTCTGCCCAATCTTGCTTTCTTAATTCCCCGCAGCTGTTAATCCCGAAAATATTTCTCACCAATATTCCTACATGCAAATATCTCTGTGTCAGAGTCTGTTTCAAAGGTAATTCAACTATCAGTAGTTAAAAACAGAAGTGATACAAATAAGCAGGTGCTAAAATGGAATATTTGACCTTGATTAATCGCTGACCAGCTGGCAAAGGGGTTCCCTTCTCTGACCATGGACAGCTCTTGGCATGGGCTGCTGTTGATATATACAACTATTGAAACTTCCATTGTGGTGAACTAAGATCATACACCAGTGGAAGAAAACTCACCAGCTTGTGTGAAGTAACAGGTATTCTGAATTATAGGGAAAGTTGTCATCATGAGGACAGTAGAATTGGATGGCAGTTACTGAGGATAATTGACAAAGTAAAGAAGGATAATGAAAGACTGAGGGTGACTGATCAACAATTAAATATTAAGTGTGGATATCATGAGCAGCAAAAGAGTAGACTCTCAGGAAGTCAGAGTGCAGAAAAAGCTGAGCATCAGGCTTATAATATTAGAAAACACCTGAGTTACCACATCAGCAAACTCCTGAAAAGGTTTAATTTTCTATCTAGGCATATATGCTATAAAAAGTCAAGGCACTGGGGGCACCTGGGTGACTCAGCTGGTTCAGTGTCTGCCTTCAGCTCAGGTCGCTCCAGGTCCTGGGATTGACTCCAGGTCCTGCATGGAGCTCCCTGCTGAAGGGGGAGTCTGCTTCTCCCTCTTCCTCTCCCATTCATGCTCTCTCTCTCTCTCTCAAACAAAAAAAGTCTTAAACAAAAGTCAAGACGCTAATTGGCAAGGAATAGGGAACTAAGAGATTGAATGAAGACTTGTGTTGAAGCAATTCAAAATCACAAATCTCAAAGATTTATCTGACCCCGTCTATCTGCAGAACTGCCCCAAATCCTATAGGTTAACTGCTCAAAGAGCTTAACTTATATGAAGAGATTGCCTCTTATGACACTCCTTGCTTAGAGTCTGCCCCTACTTCCGGTCCCGACCACCAGAATCAAACTAGGAGGAAGATACAACATAACCTAGAGTATGCTGAGAGAAAACGAAGTACTTCACAAAATGGGAGCAGTAACAAGTCACCATTCATCAGGAGAAAGTGAGAGAATATGGTTGCAATTAGATTCTGAGAACTCTGCATCAAGGGGAACAAAACATAAAGATGGATAGGGAAACAGTTAACACATTAGAAGTACTCTCCCAGAATACAGACTTAATACTGTGGCTAGTACTCTCAGACACAGTGCTAACTCATTCCTAGGGGTCTTAGAAATTTGGAGAAAGCAAATGAAGTAGAAATTCTATGGCAGATATTAGAAGTATGATTTAAAAACCTTGGAGATATTGTTAAAGGGTACATGCTTGCAACTGGAAGATGAATAAGTTCCGCAAATCAAATGCATAGCACAGTAATGACAGTCAACAATGTTATATGTAAATAATAAAAATAGAATAGAATAGAATAGAAGAATAGAATAGAAGAATAGAATAGAATAGAATAGAATAGAATAGAATAGAATAGAATAGAATAGAATAGAAATAGAGATGCCTGGATGGCTTAGTTGGTCAGGTGTCCACCTTCGGCTCAGGCCGTGATCCTAGGGTCCTGGAATCAAGTCCCACTCAGGTTCTTGTTCAGCAGGGAGTCTGCTTCTCCCTCTGTCTGCTGCTCCCCCTGCTTGTGCTCTGTCTCTGTCTCTCTCTCTCTCTGACAAATAAATAAATAAAATCTTTTAAAAAAATACTTAGAGAAATGAGAATGCAGAAGTGAAATACGTTGCAAAGCCAAAAAATTGTTTCATGGAAAAGCCCCAAAGGATATTCCATTTGCCAAAGTAATGAAAAATGCAATAGCGAGTGAGGCAAGAATATCACTGAGAAACTCAGGGGTTTCTGTCTTTTATAGATTAAGACCGAGAATGGAGGTTACTGATACACAACTCTGTTCTATGGTAACAATGAGAATGATAGTGTCCTGGTATCTCAGAGGCTAGATGGCAGCACTTAACCATCAGAAAAAGGTAAGCACAATTATTAAGATGAGAAAGGGACGATGGAAGAGATAGAGGTGATCCATACGTAACTATGGAGATGGTGACCAGAATACAGTGTCCGCTGGGGCAAAAATGATGGCCCCAGTTAAAAAAATAATTGCTCAGGGAGCCTGGGTAGTACAGTCAGTTAAGCAACTGACTCTTGGTTTTGGCTCAGGTAGTGATTTCAGGATTTTGAGCCTGGAATCTGGCTCCACGCTCAGAGCAGAGTCCGCTGGAGATTCTCTCTCTCCCTCTCTCTGCCCCTCTTACTCATTCTCTCTCTCTCTCTTTCTCTCAAATAAATAAATAAATCTATTTTTTAAAAGATTACTCAATCTACCAAATTAAAAAAAAATTAGGTCTCAAAAAAATGGGAAGATCAGGAGGCTGAAAATAACCACTCCAATTAAAAGCCATATTCTTCACCCACTATTCCAACCATATTGTAGATCCATAACACGTGACTAAAAGAGAGGACAGTTCCCTAGATGAAAGAAAAAAACCTGCAATACTACGTGAAAGTGTGTATGGTCATACTCCTTCCTGATAGGATCATATAGTTAATTATTTATGTAACCAGCACTAGTAAAAGAGCAATGTCCAAAAGTTTTGAAAATTGTTCAGTGGAGTGATCAGGTTAATTGATCAAATCAGAAAGTAGCAAGCATCTTCATGAGGTAACAAGCAGAGGTCATGAGATAGAACTTACTGCTTTAGGCGTCATGGAGCATGCCTGGACTTACCTCCAAAATAAAGGACCAACTATTGCATTTAGCTCCATCTACCACAGAGAAGGAAACAGTGCTTAAGTAAATTAATCAGTATTTGCTTACTAATATTTCAGGGTGTATCTCTTTATATTTTGAGGAGAATGGATTGTAACATAGAATAATGAAAACTTAGAGATAATTATTACATAATTCTATTTTATTTATTTTGTTTTTTAAACTATATTATTTATTTATTTGAGAAAGGGAGCGGAGAGAGAGAGAGAGAGAGAATATGAGTGTGGGGAGGAGGGACAGAGAGAGAGGGAGAAGCAGACTCCCTGCTGAGCAGGGAGCCCCATGCAGGACCCTGAGGTCATGACCTGAACTGAAGGCAGATGCTTAACTGACCGAGCCAACAGGTGCACCCATAATTCTATTTTAGAAATATTGGGGAGATGTCTAGGATGGCAACAATGGAAATGTAGAAAACTGGAAAATGTATGATACATATTTTTTATATTTGATACAGGAGATCAGATAAATAAGAGACAAGGATGCTATACAAATTCTTAAATAAGTGTATTCTGTTGATACAGGTGATACCTAATAAAACATAGAAAACTTCTGAAGAAATATTTAGAGCATGTTAAATTTAATTTACTTAAGAACATCCAAGTGGAAATAATATTGAGGAATTAAATTGCTAAATATGAATTGGGATATACATATATATGACATGGAATCCATGTGGAATCCTAAGCACATTTAGTACTGAAATTCAGGAGCCTGAAAGAGCTCACTTTACTTAGTGAAAGGAAAGAGTTCAAGAATGACTTTTTAGTTATTGCAACAAAGTTTGATAAAATGAATAGAATGAGCAAAGGATTCTAAGAAAGGACAGCCAGCAAGAAAACAATGCAGCATTGTTTTCTATGTCATTATGTCATAGAATTCAAGACATAATATGTTTAAGGATAAATGGTGTAATAAACTATATTCAGGTTACCTGACAGGAGGAGTAAAATATGAACAAAAACTTGATCATGGGACTTAACATTGAGAATTTCACTTTCAAGTTCAGTTCAGTGGCGGGGAGAAAAAGCCAGATTATAAACATTTAGAGAATAGTCATTGACTGAAGTCAAGTAAAAGAAAGCAATGACCATTCTTTGGAAGCATTTCAATATAAAAGGGGAAGAATGATGAAATTGGAGTTATTAATATGGAAGATTGTATAAATGTGTTTCAAATGTGGAGAACCAGCACTTGTTTATATGCTGTTTGAAATAATTCAGTAAATAAAGCCAAAGAAAGAGAGAGTAATTATAAGAACCATGTCCTTTCAACAGCTAACTGGGATGGGATCCAGAGAAAAAGAATGGAAGTATCACAACTCCTATTATAATATTAACAAGAAATAAATCAACTGCAAGTTAATCTCCCTCCTCCTGGTCGTACTTTCTATAATGAATCATTTTCCTGTGGTATTATGTATATGTAGTTCAGTTTTATATTCTCTGTCTTAAAATCCACACTGAAAGGATTTAAACATTTGGTCTTTATTCTACTTTCATAGATTCTATTTGTTTATAGTTCTCTGAACAAACAATGGTATCTACTCACAAACTACATCAAGGCGCTTCATGTCACCCATAAAACTATGTTTTAGTCTCAAAATGTGTAAAGTTTTTTTTCTAATTTCATTTTTCTTTCCATTTATTGTTTTATTTCTTCCAATTGTTCCTCCAGATATTTGAATATTTATTCTGCTTTCTTGCACCATATTCCATTTCCCAGTATCCCTCTGTCCCCGTTTATAATACAGTCACTACAGAGGACTGTCCCATACAAGTGATTTGTAATGAGCATGGCCTACATATTCATGCACTATTTTCTAGAATCTCACTGTAAGAAGTCTTTGACTTGCCATTCAGTTTTGTGCAAGACATTCAGTTTTATTCCTTGATGTAAAAGAATAATGTTATCTAAAAAGTTAGACTGTTAAAGTTGTGGAACTTTCTTTTTTTTTTTTTTTTTAAAGATTTTATTTATTTTTTTATTTGATTGAGAGGGAGAAGCAGGCTTCCTGCTGAGCAGGGAGCCCAATGTGAGACTCGATCCCAGGACCCTAGGATCATGACCTGAGGCAAGCCAAAGGCAGAGGCTTAACAATTGAGCCACCCAGGCACCCCAGAACTTTCAATCTTAAAAAAGAATGGACAGACAACCATTTGACTAGGTGGCTTAGTCTAAAGTGTAATCTTGGAGATTTATACTACAAGGATAACACAATATATGAAGACCCTGGATTTCTTTGTATGCTCTTCTGGTAATTTAACTGTTCCAGCTTTCAAACGTGGTAAACTCTCCAAAAGACAATTGACTTTATCTTGTTCACAGTAAAAACTGCTTCTTCCTCTCGGCACATTGCTAGTCATTTCTTAAATAAATTAGTAAGAAGCTGATTTTGCAAGCAAATAAAAAACACAGGGCTTCTTCCCTAATAAGTGTTTTCTAGAAATAAAGGATTTTAAAGAGTATATATACATTTTTTATGAAATTTACTGCATTTCATGACTATTCAAAAACCTTTACTGAAATAGAGTTTATTATTACTTAAATAATTTGATAATGTTGTTTAAATAAAGCATTGTCTGTAGCCCTTATAATTGTATTTGTACATTTGTACATATGTACATGTGTATGTATGTATTTGTAAAAACATTAATTTCACAGTGAAATTTTGAAGTTTCAAAAAAATCTGTAATTCTAAATAATTTGAGGTAGTCAAAATGCTACATTTTCTGACAAAATTATTCCCTCCTATAACAAATACCATCTAAGATCAAATTTAGGTAAATTATATTAAAAAAGATATGCAGTACTCTTTTAAGTAGAGATATTTAAATGGACCAATATAAAAAAATTGGCCATCAAAGATCTTTACTTACAAGAAATGTCCTGGATCACTGAATTGCCATTAGTTTAACAACACAAAAAAAAGGCGTTTATGGCATAATACATTGTTAATATGTGAATTCAGATCACATTTTTTATATTCATTCACTTTTCATTTTCCTGTTTTTTATTCTTTTCTTCCTCTTTGTGGCACATCTGATTTCTCTTCACAAAATGCCAATGAATTTGGAATTCCTTAAGGCAGTTATGTTCTCTTCACTACTCTGAACCAAGAAAATGTGGTTTTTGACAAATAATGCATTCAATTTCAATTCCAGATAATCAAAATGAGTCTGGTGATAATGATTACATTACAACTAATTCTAGGACCAAGTATCAATATAAATATTGGACAGTGAATGACTATATAATTCTAAATTTAATTGGTATTGGTGTGAGAGAGTGTGTGTGTGTGTGTGTGTGTGTGTGTGAATCTTCATCTGCATTTCAGACACTCGGAATACCACATTACCTGCTGTCCAGTCCATGTATGATAAGTAAGATTTGTTCAGTGATCCTTTTGAGACCAATTCTCTCACAATTCTTTTAAGAGCTTTTTTATAATACTAGGGAAAAAATGATTTGCTAGCATAATACAAATCATGGAAATTTTCAAAGGTGATGTTTCCTAGAATTAACTCATAGCTAAATGCATCAGACAGTATAACATATGAGAAAAAAAGGCAATATTTAATATCTAATATTCTTGGTATGGTAAAAATGATAGGTTTATATCTTCTTTCCTCACCATATTATTAAAAAGGCATTACTCCTTAAAATTATATATGTTTTTAAAAAAAACTTTTTCTTAAATTATTATGTTTGGTGGATTTGATTTCAATTTAATAGTATACTGGCCATTGTGTCTGAAGTTACATAAACTATGAAAATAAAGAAGTTTCTAACATTCTCTTCTACAATGTCCAATAAAGTAGAATTCTAACTGATGTGAGAGATTATTAAAACAAACATTGTAATAATAAATTCTTCAGAAAGGGTCTTTGCTAGGTTAAAATAAGAAGGAATTGGTTATTTTTAATGCTTCAAACTTTGGCAAAATATAATAATCTATTTTTGTAATTCAGGTTTCTTTTGAAATTGATACATACTTCAAGTTAATATTACTGAAATGATCAAGGGTAATTTCTACAAACCAAATCATTTTTAAAATCAGCTCATTAATTTAACAAATATTTGTAACTATATCCCAAGATGAAATCATCTATGAATAGGCACGATTTTAATTCAGTTTAAAATCTTTTCTCCTTTATTTTCATCTTTTTCCTTTTTCATTCCCTTCTTCCCTGCCTCTCATTCTTTCTTCTCTTTTCTGTTCCTTTTCTTTCTTTCTTTTATCTTTTTTTTGGAAAGAGATAGGTGAGAATTCTTGGCAGCATATAGGATAGGCAGCCAAGTCAAAAATGTATGGAATATGAAAAGAAAATATTGATATTCAGAAAAATTCTAAACGGTATTGTAAGCTAAGTCAGCATTAATGCGACAGAAGGTGACTAGGACATGAGCATATAGAAATACATAGAAGTGAGAAAACAGGACAAAAATCAAATAATTTCATGAACTAGCATTGATGGAGTGTAGTTAGCTTTGGCAGAAGGGTCACATTGAAATGAGGGTACATATTATAACAAATCCTGGGGCCATTATAAGGAATTTTTCTTTTATATGAAAAGAACATGGGAGGGGTGCCTGGGTGGCTCAGTAGGTCAAGTGTCTGACTTCAGCTCAGGTCATGATCTCATGGGTTGTGGAATACAGCCCTGCATCAGGCTCTGTGCACAGGGAGTCTGCTTGTCTCTCTCCCTCCCCCTCAGTCCCTCATCTCAGTCATGCTCACTCTGGCTCGCTCTCTCTCTCTCTCAAATAAATAAAGAAATTTTTTAAAAAGAAAAGAACATGGGAAAATGTAGGATTGTAAGGAGGAAAATTGCAGGATTATAATTGTTTTATAAGAAAATCTCTGATAGATACAAGTTTGTTTTTGTTTTTGGTTTCTCTTTTTTATTCTCTCTCCTTTTTTATTTTATTTTAGTATTCACTTGCTTTCACATTTCTTTTTTCTTTTATCTTTTTTTTAACTATTTAACATTGCAACAAGAGGTTTAATACAACTATAAACCCAGGAGGACCTGAAATAACCTTCATCGCCTGCGAGGAGTTATAACCACCCTCCCATCTTATCCCTCTGTCAGTGTTTCAACGTATCTGCTTTTGTTCTGGTATTACATAAATCTTATTCTTGGGGTTCATTCTGCTAGGTTCTTCTACTTCTTGTCATTTATTCGTTTTGGTCTATATGTTTGTTCGTGCTTGTTTGCACACCTTATAAACCTTAGTTTTGGGGCCCATTCTGGCTGGGATTTCCCCTTTTTCTCTTCCTCTCTATCTTTTTTTTATCCTTATTCTTTCTTTTTGGTGGTAAATCCCAATTGCTCCAAAACCCTCCGGAGTACACCCTGCCTGAATCGGGGGTGGTATATCCAACCACACACCTTCTCATCCATTTCTCATCAAAATGACTAGGAGGAGGAACACCCAACAGAAG
>CM052809.1:119515426-119579467 GCA_028533885.1 Nasua narica
CAGTTAGAATGGCCAAAATCAACAAGACAGTAAACAAGAAATGCTGGAGAGGATGTGGAGAAAGGGGAACCCTTCTCCACTGTTGGTGGGGATGCAAGTTGGTGCAGCCACTTTGGAAAACAGTATGGAGATTCCTCAAGAAATTAAATATACAGCTATCCTATGACCCAGCAATTGCACTACTTGGCGTTTACCCCAAAGAAGCTGATGTAGTACAAAGAAGGGCCACATGTACCCCAATGTTCATAGCCGCAATGGCCACAATAGCCATACTGTGGAAAGAACCAAAATGCCCTTCAACAGACGAATGGATAAGGAAGATGTGGTACATCTATACAATGGAATATTATGCCTCCATCAGAAAGGATGAATATCCAACTTTTGTATCAACATGGACGGGACTAGAAGAGATTATGCAGAGTGAAATAAGCCAAGCGGAGAGAGTCATTTATCTTATGGTCTCACTTACGTGTGGAGTATAAAGAAAACCATGGAGAGCATCGTGAGAAGGAAGGGAAGGGCGAATGGGGGGAAATAGAAAGGGGTGATGAACCAGGAGAGACTGTGGACTCTGAGCAACAAACTGAGGGTTTTGGAGGGGAGGGGGTAGGGGGGTGGGTGAGCCTCGTGGTGGGTATTGAGAAGGGCACGTACTGCATGGAGCACTGGGTGTGGTGCATGAACAATCAATCTTGTAACCCTGAAAAATTAAAATGAACATACTTGGGGAGAAAAAAAAAGAAAATCTCTGGCTCTATTATTTAATAAATTGTAAAGTGCCTGTGAAAAGGTCTCTATAAATTGATATAAAAATAGAAACAAATTTTGGAGGCAAAATATTACTGTATTACTAAAATATTACTAAATTATTAAACTACTAAATTACTAAAATATTACATTACTAAAAAAGCAAATAAATATTAAAAATAATTTTAAAATAGGCATAAATATGCACACACATAGATGTATACACATATACATTATTGTATTTCCTTTATAGGGAAATAAAATTATTTTCACTCTACCAAATAAATTCTTTGAATTTTTAATTTTTAAAAATAACAAGAGTATATTTATTGCCTTCATTTACAATAACATGTATACAGTTTCAAAATCTATTTGTCCAATACAGACTTCTCTACCAAGAAACTATTTTCCAGCTGCATAAAGGCATTTTAACCTGTTTTTCTCAGATTTCAAATGCAATTTGTTCCAAACAGGATTCTCATTCATGACACCCACAAAAACTGTCTATTTCCAACAATTTCTTATATCCTCCACAATGATCATCCCAGTCTACAAGCAATAAGTCTTACAATTTTCAAATTTTCTCTTTTTCTTAGTTTGCTGTAAGTTCAGTCAGGAAATCCTATTGAATCTATATCCTTAATGGATTTTAGTTGTTTCTTTTGTTCATTCACCTTGGTGAATTAGAACAGATTTATTGTTGTCAATATACTATTTTCCGTAGCTTCTATAAGTATTGAGGAATTGGGCTAGACTTGGGATTTTCAGTTTTACCACTCCTTCACTCTATCCTCCATATTACTATCAATCTAATACCCAAAACACAGACCACCATACCTCTTAATTACATCCTTTCAGTTCTCTATTATTTGAAGAAATAGGATTTCTTAGAGTATCCTTTGAAGCTTATTATTGTCTTGAACTCTCTTAACTCCTTAGCTTTATTTTGTCACTATTCTTCTCATACCTGTGTTTTCCTAATATTAAGCTAGCTGCCGTTTTATCTAATTTGGTAATTGTTTTGGCTTCATTTCTTAGCTTATGTTCTCCTTTGACCAAAATTTCCCTTTACTTCTTTCTTTATTCCATTTAGCTAAAAGGTACTTATCCTCCAAGGCTCAGTTATAAATATATTCACCTCCCACAATACTTTCAGAATCACTTCAGCTTAAGTATATTTCCTATATGCTCCAATCGAACCTTAGAGTTACAAGTGGAGTTGTTCAATATCTTACTAAATAAATCACAATGCAATTTTAAGCACCCTTAGGTCATTTTTTTCTTATCATTTATTAATATTTTGTAGACTTCTATCATTTCCATCCTTTGAAGTCTATTCTGAGTCAATTATAAGGGCACAAATATCATCCTTCAAAGTACCTTCAAAATATGTCTTTTAAAATTCATAAGACAAACACAAGTCAGTCTTTATGCCTGACCACAACCCTGTTTTTAAGCATTCTGACACCTTCAGAAAGTGTTTCCTGCAAAATAAAGCTCAGACAATGTTTAATAAGAAAAGAAGGAAAATGCAAGCTTATAAAAGCAGAAAACTGCCTGCAGTTAGAAATAACTTCTCTATTCTTTGTCGTCTGTTGGGCACATAGACAATCTCTAATTTCTATTGTTGTATTTTTGAAAGTGTATTCATAGAAGACATGCATTCCTGGATAGACTACAAACTACTAAACACAGATTAATAATCTATATAAAATATCCTTTATGTCTACCCTTGGAGTCCCCTGAAAAACCCTATACTGGATATAAAGTTTCATATCTGCATGATCTTAGTAAACTTAGGCCATTCAAATTTAAGCATTAAATGATGAAGCACATCACAAAATGAGACCTAAGAAGTGAAACACATTATTTTGGATATCATCCTCTATTTAAAATAATTTTGTTAAAAATTATACTAAACTAGAATAAAGGCTCATTGAATTTTAGCCAATAATCTAATAATAACTAAATAATTTTTACTTGAAATATTATTGAAATATAACATGTATTAGTTTAAGGCATACAGCATGATTTGATACATTTATATAGGGCAATACAATTACCACCATAGCATTAGCTAACACCTCTCTCACATTACATAATCATTTCTTTGCTATGGAAGAACAATGAAGATCTAGTCTCTCAGCAACTTGGAAGTTTATAATGCAGTATTGTTGACTACAATCACTATGCTGTGCATTAAATCTCATAACTTAAAATTTATCTACTAGCTCCTGGTCTATATCCTTAAACAACATCTCCCCCATTCCTCTACCTTTCACCCCCTGGTAATCACCTTTTCTACTCTCTGTGTGGCTTTTTTAGATTCCACATATATGTGATATTGGATTTTTTTGAAATGAAAACTTAACATGCATTTTTTTCTCCCCAGAGAGAATGACTTTATAAGAGATATATCATATCATTTTAGTTGTAAGATTAATTTTTGTTACATGTTACATCAGCAGACTGGACATTTAGCAGCCTGGGATCCCTTCAACAACTTGTTACTTACAGAGACCTGCATTTTAATCTTAGGACCATAGCAATGTTTTATGGATATTCCATGCTGAATCAAACTAAGCCTATGAGAAAATAGAGAATTTATTACAGTATAGCTATGGTCAGTCAATAAATCTAGACTACTGGTTTAATAGACTTTTGAAGGACCAACTACATTGGGCAGTGTCTTCGTATCTCATACATTTCCTGGTTAACAAAATGCACATTTCTAAATTGTAATCAGCTTACATAAAATATTCTTATATCTAACCCTCAAGCTGCAACTGAAGAGAACTGAAGATATATTACTCATATATGACCTAAGTGAATTTGATTCTACTAGAATATCCAAATGTTAAAATGAGTTAGTGCATAATATGACAGATTTTTTTGCACGTAAGTCACTTTTTTTGGCAGTAACATAATGAAGCACATTGATTCATGTCATTTTTTTCAATATGTGAATTTTATATCAAATTTATTGTTCACAATTCTGTGAAAGTGATTAAATAAATGATGATTATTAATATAAAATCTAAATCATCATATAACTTTGGTTATTACTTTTCTATTTGTTTAGTGTCTTTTAAAAACATAAACTGGTATAAATGACAGATTCACAAAATAAGATCTAATCTTTTATAGTACCACAAAAGGTAATCAATGACTTGAAAAATATTAAATATCAGAAATGGCTATGTATCATATATTGACATTAATAAATATTTCTGCTTTACCATCTGATACTTTGGAAAACTGTTTTTCCATTCTATATTATATCAATAAGAAAATATCAGGTTGAATACACACATTAATTAAATTAAATATATACAATTATTCTACAGTACTAATCAGTTTGAAAATTATTACTTTTGTATAAGAATAAATCATTGAACCTAAAATATATAAACACCAATATTGAGTGTGTCATCAATAATTTTGTTTTACAGTTTTAAATAAAATCTTCCTAAGGCATAAAGAGTGGGAAATGAAATATATAAGGTACGATATGAAAAATATGAAATGGAACATTTTAAAATAGTTGATATAAGATTTAATCAACCTTTATAGAATCCTGCCATGGAGAGTACAGCAACCTCCATATTCTTAGCATTGCCTTAGTAGGTGGATTCAAGTATTTGAACCTTCTGTGATATAATTGGACCTCTGTGCTCTCACCATTTTGTACATGTACACAAAATGTACACGTACATTTTGTACAACTTAATTCTTTAGACTAAACACATTACCACAATTTCATTATTTACCAATAGAAGAGGGTAAATACATCTTTGAAAGTGTTTCAAAAAAGCATTTTAGCCATCATTCACACTTTGACAATGGAGCAACAGAGGTGAAGTTCAATTCTCTTTCCCTATTCACATTTATGAAATCTCAGCAAGTTACGTAAGCATCCCGTGCCTCAGTTTCCTCACATGTAACAAAATAATTATACCTGACATAGATTTTTATGGAGATACAATGATTTATTTCTTAGAAAATGTTCTGAAAGGTTATAAATCTTAATATGTGCATGAATATGTTAGTGTTTCCATTCTCCTTGCTGAGGATAATTGAGTCCAGCCTCAAACATTTAGGTCATTAATTCTTGAGGTCTATGCGATTTGTGGGTAGAATTCAGGGGTTCTGTGAATTTGGCTTAAAAAAAAGTACATTTTTGAAATCAGATACTTTTATTTGACATTACGCTTTTGCATATATCTAAAAAAGTACCGTTTATAGTCATCATGATTGCAAAATCACAGTAGTTATTTTGATCAGGAAAATAGTAGTGATTGTCATTTTGCTATCTACAGATGCTTGTGCACTAAAACTGGCAAACTATTGAGTTACTTTGAGCCTAGCAGTCATTCAGTCACAGAACTTAGATTCTGAATTCTCCACTGCTGACCTAAACAAAGAAGTTGCTTTGTAGCATTTCCCATTGACAATCATTTGTCAATACCATGTAGAAGGAGGGTAATCAATGACCAGCCTGGAGTTTAATGTTAAGCCATTACAGTCTACACTGATCTGTCTTACAACATAAAATGTAACTTGCTTAAATTTAAAGTTTTCTTATTCTGTTGAAAAACACATATATTATAACATCATGATTTATAAAATATGTAACTAGCTCAATATACTTGTCTTCCTTTGTAATACTTTGCATTTTTATTTTATTTAAGCATTTTAAAATACTATTTTGACAAGCAGTCAATAGACAGCAACAGATTTTCAGAGTGGGCCACGACACACACACACACACATGCACACACAAATCCTTTCAGAATACCTCTTCTATATAGTTTGTACAAGCTTAGATGAAACCTACTTCATAAATTCTTCACTGTTTTCCCCATACAGATAATAACAGTAGCTATTATATGTTAGGTGACTTACTATGTGCCAGGAAGGCATTTATCTATACTCTTCTAATACACCTGCACAGCAATATTGCAGGTTATTTATTTTCATCCTCAGTTTAAAATGTAGACCAAAGAATTTAAATAAAAACTCAAGACTATTCAGAAATCATGATTTTTAGATAAAACAATTTTTTCTATATATTCTATTCCTGTTTCATTTCTCCATGGCTGTTTTGTCCTTATTGCTTCTAGACAATTGTAAGGCTCCATATTCTTTATCTCAACATGCCTTAAAAAACAAATCAAATCAAAAACCAAAAACAAACAAACAAAAAACAACAAAAAATAATGCCTTGTGGCATTTGGCACAGGTTTTTATATATAGTGAGTACTCAGTACATATTTATTAGCCAAATTAAAGCATGGACTTTAAAGAGGAGAAGCAAAGACAAAGGAAAATAATAAAAATGACAATAAAAAACTTAAACTGCTATATTAGATGTATAGAAATTTGAATATATTTTGTTAACTCATTTAGATTATGTTAACTATTCCAAGTTTTCTTTTAACCCTTGTTTTTACCCTTTCAATTTATAACACCTTAAAGAATAATTTCATAAGCATAGGCCAGGCCTCTACATACTTATTTCCTTATAAAACATTTCCTTTCTCAAAGAAAATAAAGTATGTTTTGCTCACTGCATAAAACTTCAAAATAACAAAAAAATATTATTTTATAAGATGAGTTATTCTATTCCTAGATGCCATTTATTTTCTAAATTAGCCTACTTTTCTTTCTAGAACTTCTTTCTAATGCACTTAATGTAAATAATATATTAGCCGTTTTTTTCTAGAAGTAATTTCTAAATTGCTCCATAAGAAGCAAATGCCTTTTTTTTTTTCTTTTTTCTTTTAAGGGCACTGAATAAGAGGTGAAGTAGGACACAGTGGTCATACACTCTCACAAACCTTGATGTTAAGTCTTAGAAACCCAATCTTTCTGACATAAATAGCAAATTTTTCTAATAATAGCATTTATTGATTTATTTGCTTTGAACTGGTCACTGTTAACACTGTAAATTAAGCTTGGCAAAACAAAAATAAAAACACCTGTGCTCTATTATTTCTTAAACTTTTTATATTGGGAAACTAAGGAATTAGGTAAAGAAGATATGGTCCATATATACAATGAAATATTACGCCTCCATCAGAAAGGATGAATACCCAACTTTTGTATCAACATGGACAGGACTGGAAGAGATTATGCTGAGTGAAATAAGTCAAGCAAAGAGACTCAATTATCATATGGTTCCACTTACGTATGGGGCATAAGGAAAAACATGGAGGACATTGGGAGAAGGAAAGGAGAGGTGAATTGGGGGAAATCCGAGGGGGAGATGAAGCATGAGAGACTGTGGTCTCTGAGAAACAAACTGAGGGTGTTGGAGGGGGATGGGGAGTTGGGTGAGCTTGGTGGTGGGTATTGAGGAAGGCGCGTATTGCATGGAACAACACTGGGTGTGGTGCATGAACAATGAATCTTAGAACACTGAAAAACTAAAATAATTTGAAAAAAAAAAGAAACTAAGGACTGATAATTTTAGAAAATTGTTCTGGTTTATAAATTTTGTAGCGTCCATAACAGAGTCTGATTTGGAGACTGTGTAGTTGGTCTTTCACAGGCATGTTTTTGACCATTAAGTTGGTTTGTCTCCTCATCAGACAGTCTTTATCAAGATTCTGACAGATGCCAGACTTTGCTGTATCCTTTATAAAAACCTGTTTTCATTTATTTCTTACAAAAAAATACTGTCATAGTATTTAAACATTCTCTTTCTTCTAGGGTATTTCTTATGGAATAATTGTTGAATGTTTATCATATGCTAGGCAGTGCTCTAATTGTGGGAGATAAAGCAATGCACAAACCATACCCTAATCTCATGGAGTTTGCATTTTAGAGATCTACTCTTCAACCAGTTTAGAAGTATATCATTTAATTACTATATATTCCTAAATTCCTGCTATTAATTTCTAATTAGATTTCATTGTGTACAAAGAATATATCTTATACAATTTGAATCCCTTTAAATTTATCCACATTAGTTTTATAGTATAGTAAATGGTCAAGCTTGGTAAATATACATATGCAATTGAAAAAAAAAAGTATATTCTGTAGGTTTTGGAATTAGTAACACCAATTAGACCAATGTGTTGTTCAGGTATATTTTTATATTTATTGTTACTATTATTAGCTGGTGGTTATATCAATTGCTAAGTAGTGTATGATTTCTTACGATGATTGTGGAAATATTTATTCTTTCTTCTACTTAATTTTATCAGTTTTTGCTTGACATATTTTGAGACTCTCTTATTAAGCATATAATTGATAACTGTCAGTTTATTCAGATGAATTTTTCTTTTGCATCACTATGAAATATTCTATTTATCTTTAGTTATACTCATTTCAACAACAAATTTTTTTTCTCAAGTTAATATGCCCACTCCAAGCTGCAAAAACCTTCTCTGTTTGTTCATAATTTCCCTCCATTAGTTGTAACCTAATTGTGTCTTTTTGTTTAAAATGAGTACATTGTAGACAGTAAAAAGTTGTATCTAGCTTCTTTTATTCATGCTGTCAGTCTCTAAATCTCTTTCTTTAGTCTTTAGAAGCTGAGTTTCCATTATAATTTCCACCCATTTGAAAAACTTCCTTTATCATTTCTTTTAAAATAGCTTTATTAGTTTCATATTTTTTATTCCTTAAAATGTGTACTTTACATTCATTCCTGAAGAATACATTCAGTAGGTACAGAATTCTGTGTTTACAGCTTTTTGCTTTTTCTTCCCCTACCTTAATTTTCTTCTTTTACCTTTCTTTCTTTCTTTCTTTCTTTCTTTCTTTCTTTCTTTCTTTCTTTCTTTCTTTCTTTCTCTTTCTTTTTTTCTTTCTTTTTCTCTTTCTTTCTTTCTTTCCTTCCTTCTCTCTTTCTTCTTTTTCTTTCTTTTTTTCTTTCTTTCCTTCTTTCCTTCTTACTTTTTTTTTTAAAGATTTTATTTATTTATTTGAGAGAGAAAGAGAGCGCGAGAGAGAGCATGAGAGGGGAGAAGGTGAGAGGGAGAAGCAGACTCCCCGCGGAGCTGGGAGCCTGATGTGGGACTCGATCCTGGGACTCCGGGACCATGACCTGAGCCGAAGGCAGTTGCTTAACCAACTGAACCACCCAGGCGCCCTCCTTACTTTCTTTCATCATTCAAAACTTTTCCCTATATATAATCTTTCATTTTTTCTAGTTGCTGTCAAGAGTTTTATCGAATATACTAAAACATTAATTAGTTAATAGAAGTGTTTTATCTATTCCCCAAAAGTAATATTACCTTATACTTGTATTTTAGTAGTTGATTTTATCAATATAGGTAGGGTTTTTTTGGACTTTATCTTGTTTAACATGTTCTGAATTTTTGACTTTGTAAATGTATGACATTCACTGCCTTTGGACATTTTTGTACTTTTTTTTTTTTTTTTTAATATGCCCTAATCTGTCCTTCTGGTACTTAGGTTACACTTATTTTCATTTCAGATAACATATTTTCTATTTATGAAATTTCAATTTGGTGCTTTTGTACCACCATTTTATTTCAGTTATATTTGTAGCCTTTTCACCCACTGCAGGTGTGTTCTTCTTAACCTCATGAAGCATAATTAAAGACCTGCTTCCAAGTCTGCTAATTCCACTATCTGGGCCTTCTCAGGGTTGACATCTCTGATGCTTTCTCTTGAAAATTGGTCATGTTTTCCTAATTCCTTTAAGGTCAAGTAATGTTTGAAATGTATCCTAGATATTTTAAATACTATGTTATACACACTCAGATTCTACTATAATCATCTGTAAGATATTAATGTTTCTGTGTTACCAGGCAATAAACCTAGTTGATTCAGCCAGTGATGATAGGTCCTATCTTGTCTTTTGTGGGCAGGTGTGGGTTCAAATCTCAGTTAACTTTCTCTAAATCTTTTATATTAGTTTGTATGTATCATGGAAATACAGTATTTCAGTGGCTAAGTTAAAATTTATATAAATTCACATGCAGAATTAAACAATTCTTTCCCCAGCTCTCCTCCTGGAAACCCATTTTCTTCCGCAATCCAGAGTATCCTTTCCCTACTATATTTGGCCAGCAAAATTTCTAAGTTATCATCATCTAGGCTCCACCACTCTCTCAGTGAGGAAAAAAACACACAGAAGAAAAAGAGTTAAAATCACCATAATGACAGTTGCTTCTCCAAAATTTGACCATTTTCCAAAATAAACCTAACTTGCTTTCTTTCCAGTTCTTTGGCTTACACTGCCATAGAGCACCCAGAATCTCAAAAAGTGATTTAGTTTTGTTTTTAAGGTTAATTAAAATTTAAAACAAACCTATTAAGTCTCTTTTTTGACACTTAATATAAATCAGGATTTCATTCAAGCAAATTAATTCTTAAAAATTTACAGGTTTATAATATTTACTTTGTTCATATTTAAAAGCCAGATATAGGTTTTATTTAGTCTTGTTGACCTATGTTTATATAAATATATACATAAATATAAAGCTCTTTAATTATGTTCAATTTGTGTACATAATTATCTCATGGATCCTCATTTTATTTTTTTCTTATATTTTTGCTGTTGTGAAAGATTGTTATTTACCATTTATTCTCTAAACACTTTACTGGCATAAGGCAAGGTCGTGAATTTTGTGCATATTATATTTAGTGGGTTTACTAATTTTTAAAATTTCTAATACTTTTAGATGATGATTTCTGATTTATTTGCCAGATATAAAATTGTATCATTTAAATTATTTTTATCAGGCTTTCCAAATTATTATGTTTAATTTTTTAAATTTGATTTTATGTAATTTGCTTTTTCCATGATTATTGATAATTGATCAATTTTATATAATTTTATTTTATCTTTACATATTATATAGACCTTTATGACATCATAATTTTATTATCTTGTTATTTCTTATTGAGATATATCCATAGTAATAGTTTGCTTTACATTGAAGTATTCTCTCATGTTAGGGAAGTTTGTTCAATCTGCATTATTGATGCTTTCTTAATATAACACTTTATCATCTATCCACTGCTAAATTCAATCTGCTTAGAAAATTCATTGATTAGTTGGGAAAGAAGAATTTCTCATAGAAATATAATTATCTTTCCGTTTTTATTTGAGATGAGAGGTCCTCAAAGTTTATATGCTCTGCTTTTCACTCTGGCCCATTTTAAAAGGATTGTTTCTGAGGAAAAATCTGTTTTTATAGCATCCTCTTAAACACATTTATAACTTTTCAATTCTCAGGTCTAATATTTAAAAACTTCTTACCTACAGAAAATCACTAATAAGGTACACTTTTAGTTTCACTTCATCTTTTTCTGATCCACTTTCTCCTTTGGGTCAGAACTTGGGCATACAAGATGAATGTTATTTACTGATCCCCTTTTAAAACCAGTTTTTATTATTTTTAACCTTATTGTACTATTAATCCTATGAGTACTAGTTAATCATCTGTGTGATAGTCTTATTTCTTTAGTTATAATCAGCAAAATTTTATTAATGTTGAAATCAAAATAAAATTGTATTTTCTTACATTTTGAAATAGCTTTTTGGCTCTTATTGATTATTCATTGAGGATTTTCAAATGTAATTGGGTTATTACATTTTCTTCTCAGTCTTGAGTTAATTCAGATTATTCTCAAATTATTATTTTTTTGTATGTTCTCAAATTATTATATAAACACTTCTGAAAATCTGTAAGAAGTCACCATCAATCTTCCACACCTAATGGAATGTGTAAAATAGAAAGGTATGCTATTGGTCCATTGTGGACACATGCTAGAATAATAAATTAAATCTAATCTGACAAAGCATAAATTAGTATCATAGATAATTGTTATAATGGTGGCTATTTTTTTCTTCTATCAATAATGCAGTCATATTTTATATGTTTAACTAACTCAATTTGAAATTCAGGTTAGTAACAACTTTCACTGATTATAAATGCTATTTTGGTTTGGCATTTTTCATTCTTTCAAATTAAAGCAATGGAAACTAAAAATCAAAGCATTTGATGTGTTGAAATTACTCTAAAGTGTGCATAGTGATTAAAATCACTGAAAGGCTTTACATTTTATGGGACTCCACTGTGGGAGCACTTCAATAATTTTAAATTACTCTTCACTATACAAAGCAATTTAAATTTATTGGAAAGGAAATCTAGAAGAGTTCAAATTCTGGGCAATGTTGTGCATACAGCCTGAAAATTACTAAGAGCATTTAGTGTTTTTTATAAGCACTCCATTAAAGGTGATTTGAGCTTTGGCATGGAATGATATAGAAAGATTTGGAAGTGCTAGAGTCACTCTAAATTCAATTCTAATTTGGAAAACTGAAGTTTTTCGATAAGTAAACAAATTTGTTATTATTTCACTCTTCAAATATTCATATCATAAATTTAATATCAAAAATATATTTTGAAAATATTTTTGAAAAGTCTTATTTTCCAGAACTTTCACAATTTATTTCAGAAAAAGTAATGGAGTTCCACTGATTATAATTTGTAATCTTCAGACTAAAGGCCAAGGAAAGTTCAGCAGCATTCTAATTCTATTAAAAGCTTACCACTAAATGATTTCACTATATCCACTATAAGTTATATCAGTATATACTGCTACAAGAAAGCATATTATTACAATACAATATGCATTATCAGTGTATTTATTATTTCACTAAATATTAATTATACAAAATTAAAAACAGTATTCTTTTTTTTGGCAAATGTGACTATCTCTTAGGTTAAGAATTCATAGTCTTAAATATGAATAACATTTTCAGGGAGCGATGCAATTTTCAGAATGATAGTTTTGCTTAAAAAAGTGTTATTAAGAGCATGCTATTTTATACTTTACCAACATCTTAGCAATGTGTTTTCTTTCCTTAAGGTAATTTCATGCTTACAGATAAAGTATCATGCCCTGTAACAGCAGTAACCAATGCATGTTTTTGTCTACAGATTATAAGATGTGTCTTTTAAAAATGGACCTACCTATGTACAATATCATCGCTAACCTTAAGGAATTCTCTTGTTTCACCTTAGTAAAGAAGTAGGCCCTTAAGCATTTTGTCAGCATTTCAGGAGTGATGAATAAGCTGGCTTGAAGTACTTCATGCATGCATTTTAATGATTAGAAGGGACTATAATTCTCTCTAGTCTACCTAAAGTTCCATAGGAACCTAACTCCTGAAACTGAACCTGCATTATCTGGTAGGCATCTTTATAAATGAATCTAGAAATGCTGTTCACAGTATTTGCCTCCAGTGACATTCATCCTAATTGAATTGTAAATGAAGCAGTCAGGGTGTAAACCAACCTAAAGCTTTCTTCACTCCTGAGAGGCAGGGAAAAGCCTTAAATATATCCCTTTCATTGTTAGTGACTCTGAAATGACATTGAGAATTGTCCATTCAGAGCTTTTCTTTTTATGGGAAGAGCTTCATTTTAAATCACCTATATCTTCAAGATATTCACGACCGTGTCTTTGAAACAAAAGTAACCTGAGAGTCAAATTCACATATATCATAACTGATCACTAATAATGTGGTCTATTTATAAAATAACATCCAGTACTTTAATAAGCTATCATAAGTAACCATGCGTTAAGTGCTTTAACCAAATTTGGAAGATGTAAATGCCTTGCAAGGCATCTGGAGACATCCAAATTTATCTTGATTCTGATTTCAGGTGAACAAGTCTCTTTTAACATTTTATAAATATGTGAATCAAATTGGCAGCTGTATTGAGAATTAGTGATGTTTCTGAAATACACATATTTCAATGCTAGAAATCCAAGTTGACATCAAAAAATTGTGATAGGAAGGAAAAAATGAATATTTTTTGACTTGATTACTAAGAAATAATTTTTATAATCAAATAGAAAGTGATTAAAGTGAAAAATAACTAAGGAATATTTTCTGTAGTTTTTAGAAAAAAAACAATCATCATTGTTATATTTTAGTGAACAGAAGACTCAGTTTGATGGATAAGGGAGCATAGTTTAAGAACCACTAATAACCATAGACAATCAATTCCTAGCAATTGAGATTCCCTTACTTGCCATACTGGACTATATCTTACTAGAACTGACTTATATCATCTTGTCAACACAGCCTAACCTCTGCCATTTTGGCAAAGTCAGCAATTGGAAATAATGAAGACAACAAATGCAGAAGAATCAAAGGGTTAGAGCTAATAAATTAAATCCCATGTAATATAAAGAAAAAGTAGAAAACTGAAAAAATGAGAGAGACATTTGACACTAGTTAGAAAAAATATTGTGGGGCGCCTAGATGGCTCAGTTGGTTAAGTGACTCCCTTTGGCTCAGGTCATGAACCTGGAGTCCTAGGATTGAGTCCTTCATTGGGCTCCCTGCGCAGCAGGGAGTCTGCTTCTCCCTCTGGCCCTCCCTCCTTTCATGTTCTATCTCTCATTCTCTGTCTCTCAAATAAATAAATAAAATCTTTTAAAAAAAGAAAAAAAAATACTGTGAAGATTCTTATGCTATAATACAATAAGATCCAGGGAAAAGTATGATATGCTTTAAAATTATTTATGGACTAATAAGAAAGTAAGACAAAAAAGGAATTAAATAAAACTAAAGTAAGAATGCTTTGGACTAAATTCTAACCTGCCAAAATTTATATGTTGAAGTTCCTTTTAGCAGTATAGCATGCCTGCTTTTCAACTAAAAGTTATAAGACTAATAAATGGCAAAGAACACAATTTAAAGAGACTGAACAAAATCAGAACCAGTCAGATATGGCAAAAATAGTGGACTTAATAAACTGTAAACTAAAACAAATAAGCAAGCAAACAAAAGGTATGATTAATGTGCTGGGGATTCCAGTGGAAAAAGTGGACAACATGCCAAAATAGATGGGCAATGTAAGTAGAGAGGGACATTCTGAGAAAGAACCAAACAAATAACAGAGTTTAAATACACTAACCATAAATGAGAATGTTTTTGATGGGAAAATGTTTTTGATGCCTTAAACAATAGACTAAATATGACTTAAAAAAAAATCTCTGAACTTGAGGATATTTCAATAAAAACTTTCAAAATTGAAAGGAAAGAGAAAATACACCAGGAAAAAAAGAGAAGAAAATATGCAAGCAATGTGGGAAAACTATAAAAGGTAAAACTGTATATATTAGGAATACCAGAAGTATAGATAGGAATGGAATAGAAAAGAATATTTGAAGCAGTAATGACTAGTTCTCCAAATTAATGCCAGACACTGCAGATGCAGCAGCTCAGAGAACACTGAGCAGGATAGATGTAAAAAACAAAACAACACAACACATCTAGTCACATCATATTCAAACTTCAGAAAAACAAAAATAAAAATCTTGAAAAAAAAAAGCCAGAAGGTGACAGAGGAAGACATCTTATCTATAGAGAAGCAAAGATAAGAATGACACCCAACTTCTCCTCAGAAAGCATACAAGCAAGAAGAGAGTGGAAAGAAATATTTAAAGTGTTGAAAGAAAAGGAGAAAAAAGAAAGAAGGAAAGAAAGAAAGGCACCTACCTAGAATTCTGTATCCTGCAAAATTAGCTTCAAATATGAAAGAGAAATATGAACTTTCCCAGACAAATAAAAATTGAGGGGATTTGTTGCCAGTAGATCTGATTTGCAAGAAATGTTAAAAATTCTTGAGAGAGAAGGAAAAAAATAATGATCAGAAACTGAAATCTTTATAATGATAGGAAAAGCATCAAAGAAGGAATAAACAAAGGTAGAATAAAAACTTATTCTTAACTGATATAACAGGGAATTAATGGTTAAGTAAACTTTAATATTAGAACTCACCCTTATCCAAAACAATGCCATTTTTTTCTCTAATCATAGAGAGTTAAGGATCATTTATTTTAAAGATCTACAGTTTCCATATATATTATGTTTATCAGCTCTTTAAAATAACCCCCTATGACAAGACATTGTTATTCCATTTTAGTATTTAAGGAATACCAAGTAGTATGCCTAAGTCATAGAATAAAGGGAGCTAAAATTTAAAATTAGATCTGTATAACCTCAAAAAAATTACTTTTATTCTTTGTTGGCTATCTGAAAGATAACTCTTGCTGATTTATTAGCAAGTTTTGAAAGACACACATTACAAAAACACTTATAAACTTGAATTAAGTCAATATAAGTCAAATATTATATTGCAAACTTCTAAACTATTCTCTCTGATATTTTTTTGAGAAAGATAAATATTACTCAAATAATTTTGAAACACAGTATGTAAATTGAGGACATATTACTAAAGACTAACATATTTCAGGCACAGATATTGTTTTGGTAATGTGAATAACAAGTCTGGGTGATAAACTGATAATCTAGAGTTAGAGAAGCAAAAATTATGTTATATAAAGTAGTGATAAGCCTTAGTAGATGTGGTCATCCCAAATTTTGGAAATACCAAAAATGTACTCATTTCAACCATTCTGCTATGAAGAGTTATAGATAGATAGACTTATAGATAGATCTGACAGAACTTACTTATACAAAGCTTTCCTCTCTCCATTGATACGGTGTCCTATAAAAGTGTTATATCAAGTTCTAATAAATGTGTCAATCTATGGGCTTAATTCTAATTAATTGAAATGTCTATATTTGTGCCATAGTCATTATTTTGATTACCTTGTTTTATGGAAAAGCATACTACCTAGATATGAAGCCCCTTTCCATGCTATCTCAATATTTTCTAGCTAATTCTGTCTCCTTTAATATTCTGTATAAATGTTTCAATTAGCTTGTTAGTTTCAAGGGTAAAATTATTTAAAGATATATTTTAAAGTTGTCTTTATAGATTCAATTGGGTATACTGAAATTTTTATGGCATCTTAGGATTTATGTAAATGCCTTATTTCTCAAATAATTCTAAATTTTCCTCAACAAGTTTTTACAAATTTTAAGAAGACTTTCACAACATTTGTTAGGTATATGCCTATGTCCCTTATAATATTTTCATTGCTGTGCACTACTGAAACTATTAAAATTACATTTTCTAAATGGTTCATGGTAAATGTAAAACTTGCTGATTTTTTATGTTGTCTTCTAACAAATAACATCATAGCATTCTGTTAAAATACTAATTTGTTTCCCTCTTGGGGTTTTATAGAAAAGAACATTGTCAGCCACATACAAATCATTAATTTTTTTTCTTAATCTATTATGATTAAATTATTTTTCTTAAGATATTGTGTTACTAGGCCAGTTTTTAACATATATGTATATATTATTTTGTATATTTTTAAATCTTAAAATAGCATGTATTAATTTTAGCAAATCACAAAGAAAAGTGAAGGTCTTCATTAATGAGAAATTATTTGAGCATGATTACTGATGACATTTATATTTTTATTTTTTTAAATAAAAAATTATTTTTATTTTTTTTAAGATTTTTATTTATTTATTTGACAGAGAGAGAGAGATCACAGGTAGGCAGAGAGGCAGGCAGAGAGAGAGGGGGAAGCAGACTCCCCACCGAGCAGAGAGCCCGATGTGGGGCTCGATCCCAGGACCCTGTGACCACGACCAGAGCGGAAGGCAGAGTCTCCAACCCACTGAGCCACTCAGGCGCCCAACATTTATATTTTTAAAATCTTCTTAAATATATTAAAAGGATAGATCATATGTCAAGTGCTTTTTTTTAAAGATTGATTGATTGATTGATTGATTTGAGAGAGAGAGATCACAAGTAGGCAGAGAGAGAGGAGGAAGCGGGCTCCCTACCGAGCAGAGAACTCTATGCGGGGCTTGATCCCAGGACCCTGAGATCATGACCTGAGCCGAAGGCAGAGGCTTTAACCCACTGAGCCACCCAGGTGCCCCATATATGTCAAGTGCTCTTAACACACACACTGCATGCACACAAAAGAACACAAGGAAATTCTGGGGGCTGATGAATATGTTAAGTGCTTTGATTGATGATGGTTTCACAAGTGCATATTATATGGCCAAACTCATCAAAATGTATGCATAAAATATGTGCAATATTTTTGTATACAAATTATACTGTAATAAAGCTTAAAATAGGAACATTAAAATATCATATTCTCCAAAAGAACTTTTAAAAACCGAACATAGGAAATATTATGTACTCTTTAATGCCAGTAAATCTTCAGTCTCATTATTTTCTTATACAGGAAATTACAAAAATTAACCTAAAAAAAAGGAATAGATAAAATAATAGAATAAACTGGACAAATAATAGTATCATACCCAAATTTTTAGAAGTTCTAAAAGCAGAGTTTAATAAGAGAGTTATTTCAAATGTCTAATAAATAGAAGTTACAGAAGAATATCTTTTAAAAAGAGACTGGTGTCAAAACACCCCAAAGTTGGCACATATACAAAAAAGTTAAAACTACAGACTGATCTTCCAGGCAAAACTTACATAATTAACAGCAAAATATTTTACTAAAATGTTAGTGAATTTATGTACTGTAAGCAATTCGAGTTTATTTAGGGAATAAAATAACACTTTACTTAACATAATGAGCTGGACCATAAGTTACTAGTAAATATGGACCAAAATGAACTTAGTTTTATTTCAAAATAAGTTACTATTCTTTTTAAATAATGAAAAAAGTCTACTTAATGTTACATTTAATTAGAAACTCTTATGAGTTAGCTATCTTTTTATCCATCAATTACCCTATCAACCTATCTACCCAACCATCATTTGGTTTCATTTATTTCATAACTATTTAGAAATAATTAAAATGACTAAGTATATCTTCTTTCCAAATTATTCTTTTATCATGGTCAATAACAGAATATAATTTTTTTTAAATCGGTGCAAAATCATTGTAGAATTTATCAAGGAAACAACGGTATTTAAATTAAAAAAAAGAACATAAAAATAAACATCAACACACATACACGTTCTTACACACACCCCTACAACACAGATCATCAGCAACAACTGGACCTTTGAATAAATAGATTAATGATATTTTCTAGGAGGAAGTAAGCTTATCTATTGAATGACCTTAAGAAAACATCAAGGATAACTAATGCCTTATATAAATCCAGAACCTCTGAGTATAGTTTCCTAGATATACATCGTATGTTATTTTCTAAAAAGCTGGGCACCTGGGTGGCATAGTAAGTTAAGTGTTGGACTCTTGGTTTTGGCTCAGGTCATGATCTCAGTGTTATGCGATCAAGCCCCACATTGGGCTCTGTGCCCATCATGGAATCTGCTTGAGATTCTCTCTCCCTCTCTTGTTGCCCCTCCCCCTGCTCTCTAAATGAATGAATGAATGAATGAGTCTTAATGACTGAGTTACCCCAACACCCCAGAATGAATGAGTCTTAAAAAGAAAACACCCTCTGGAATTAGAGTGGAGATGTTCCATAATTTAAATGCTCTCTGCATTGGAAGAGGTGATCCCATGAACTGTACTTAACAGACATCATGTGTGATTCTGGGAGGGAGGTACATACCTAGGGAAGGATCTGAGCAATAACTCTTGATGATATGTAAGATTTCTAATTTACATGTGTGTGATTTCACAGTCTGATCATAAGTGGTAGCTCATGTGAAAAGGTGTGGCATTTTGTGTTCGTCCTGCTTGAGTTTGGTATTACTTTTTTTTGTTCAGTCAGTTCAAATATTGTTTTATCCCTATCCTCTCTCCATCTCCTATTACTCCAGTTATACACATATGAGGATGTTATACCATGTTTCCCATGTTTCTTATATAGTTCGCATGTATTTAATGTGTAGTCCACACATAGTTCACTTGTAGTCCAAATGTAGCTCACTTTGTAGTTCACATCTTTCCTTTCCATGCTTCTATTTGACCATTGTCTATTAATATCTATTTCCCAGGTCACCAAAACAACTTAAAAGTAACTGTTAAGCTATTAAGCACATATTCATGTCCTTAGATACAATATTCTAGGGAGTCTACATTCAATATTCCAATAGTCAGCATTCTAGTACACGTTCCATATTTCTAGTGAAATTCTCCATTTGTCTTTTATTTTCTTTTGCATGTTACTCAACTCTTTCAGACTGTCTGCTTTTAACTCCAAAATAGGGATTCATTTTTGCCTTGTTTCTATTAACAATTAATTTTCTTCATTTTTTTCCTTGTCTCATTTAGCTGTTCTCATTTTTTAATTGAACTTCAGGTTAAGTATGAAAAATTATAGAGAAGTGTTGGCTGATTGATGCAAGTAATCTTGATCTAATCAGAACCTGGGATGATTTGAGTCTGGGTTTCAGCTTTGTAAGGGCTGTTCTTTTCCCTGTTTGCTTTACTCTCAGGATATAGCATTTCAGAAGGCTCAACTGAAATCCTGGAGTGTTTAATAAGGCCTCTCCTCTTTGCCTGTTTTTGAGTTCCAATTTTTATGTCACCAGCACAGTAAGACTACCAATATTTCTGCTTAGATGTTTAGTATCTCAGCTGCTGCTTTCAGCATGATCTCTAGTCCTCTCATTCCTAAAATTATATTTCAGTTTGGGTTCTTGGTTTCTGAAGTTTTGTCTGCTTTGGTTCCTCTTCAATGCCTTAAAATTTCTCTAGTTTTATAATGATTTATTTTTTAAAATTTATTATGCAGCTTTTGTAGTTGTCTTCAGAAGAAATTTTGCTCTGACAAATCTAGTTCATAATAGCCAAAGTGGAAGTGTTTGCTTTTAACCAATTGTTTTCCTTTTTAATCAATTAAAAAACTTTTTAATTTCCTTAAAAATAAAGAAATGTAATTGCATTCTTTATATTTTAAGTTTGTAGTTATCATATATTTTTTCTGTTAAGATAAAGATTCTTGCAAACAAAACAAAATAAAAGCATAACTAAATAAAAACTTCTAGGCTAAGATTTGATTTTCTTAGAGTTGAGTTGGTTGGGGACTAAAAAGCTTTCTCACATTATATTTTTATATTGAAAAGATACTCAACAAAATGCAATACCAATAATTTAAAAATTAAACCTCTCTAATATCTAAGAAAAATATAATCCTGTCCCAGTGATTGCTAATCCTTAGTGAGATCTGTTTTCCTCTCTTTGAACACACGGTTCAATTAGATTTCCCATCCCTCTTGCTAGCAAGTAGAATATGAATAAATTTTAGCCAAAGGAATGTGCACAGAATGAATATATGATCACTAAACATTACCCATACATATTTTCCACTGTTGTTCATGTGAGAGGTGATTGGGAGATAAGTGGTAATAATAGTTACCCTACAAAAGGGAGCATGGACCCCTCTGTTACCACCTGTAGAGGAGTCACTTGACCTGCACTGCAATATAACATGAACAAAGTCATGAACTTTTATTGGGTTCAGACACTGAGGGTTGGAATACATTGCTATAACACTTAGAACAATCTGTTGACCTATTTATAATGACAAATACTAACTCTTCTAAATCAACTTATATAGATGCTAATATTTTTCTGTACTCTTCAGAACTGCTGGCCAGTCCCAAAACATTAATATTGAATTCATCATTCTAAGAAAAAGAGTGATGTCAAAATATAAAATTGAATTCATAAATGTATTAAATATTTATTAAACAACTACTATATAAGAGGTACAAGTCAAAACACTAGAGATTTAGTATAGACAAATAAAATTTCTGTCCCTCTGGAAACTACATTTGGGAAAATAGAACAACAAGGAGCTTAGAGAGTCATACATATTAGGAAACATGTTCCTGACTTAAAACATTACACGAATTCCATAAATAGTCTCTTTAAGTGAAGGAAATAGTTTAAAAAATATTTCTAGTTATCTATTTCCAGTCATCTACTTCAAAACAGATAAACAATAAAATATTTTTTTTAAGTTGTTGGTGAGTTTCAACATTTTATTTAATAAAAGATAAACGTTGTAAGTCTTCTTTCTGGTTATTTTGAGTGTGAGAAGACATTAAAAATATAGTGGTGATATCACTCTTATTTTTGAGACCACCAAATCAGTGTCTCAACTGAAGTGCCTCTTTTCTCTGATTTGTTTTCGGAGAATAATTTTGGTTGAATTGAAAAAATTGGGGCTCAGATTCTAATCAAAGCTGTGTAATAAAAAGACATGAATCATTTGCTACTTTAGAGCTACATTTCCATCGCTGAATAGCTGGCACTAGTGGGTTTTCTGATAGAGTATTAGTTGTTCAGGTACATTTCCCCAAATATTTAGCTTCTATATTCATAGGTTTCTCTAAGTTATATATACATTATTAAAAATATATGTTGCAAAGAAACAGAATAAGAGAATTGTAACTAAATGATACATTATCCATGTTCAATGTGCAATCTTTGTTTCCTAGCTTTTAGTTTTCTTTGTCATGGAAGACTTCCTCAGAATATTAAGCAGTGTAGGCTTTGCTTGAAAAGACAAAGTAACATTAATAGCAAGTCTCTTTCTTTTTTCTTCAAATGAAATAAAGTAAAAGTGAAAGAGAAATGAGGATATGTAACTAGGACTAGAATTAAGAGCAGGAAAAAAAAGAAAAAAAGAAAGAAAAGAAAAGGGGAAAAGGGCCATATGCAGACAAAACTGCTTTTCAAGAAGGTATGTCTGTAAGAAGTTTGGCTAACTTACATGCTTTCTTGAGGCAGACCTTGGCCAATGACTGAGCAAAGCAATAGAAACAACAACCCCGCCTTCAGTCATTGACCTTCAGACAATGATTGTACAAGTCACTTGTTCCAGGGTCTAACCATTCCACCCAAGGTAGGATTTTGCCCCAGAATTTTTCTCCTTGGGGCTGGAAGAGACTGCCATGACTATCTTGTGGTTTGAGGAATCCCCCGTACATTCCTGTGTCCTGCCTATTTAATCACTAGTATTACTCCCCAATATATTTTTTGTGCCTCTAACTCTCTCTCAGGATCTACTTCCCCCCAAAAACACAACCTACAGCAAGCACCTTTTGAATTTGAAGGAAATTAAGGCCCACAAAAATAAAATTTATTTCAAAGTTTCATTGCAGGGGTAGAGAAGTTTAACTTTCCTTATCTTTATGTTCTGACATCAACACAAGAGGTTGAAAGACTTGATTAGGTATGAGTTGCTATTATGTTTCTACCAATTTCAGTATTTTTAAATGTATTAAAGACAACACTAAAATTCTCGATGCCTGATGAGTCCTGTCCTAGCTTAATACTGGTGATGTTATTTTATTTTTCATATTCTTAGTTTTTAACATTATTTGTGAACTGACACTTTGTGACTACAAACTAAGTAAAATGGTATGCAAAAATTATATTGAGATAAATTTCCACTGTAAATAGACCAAGTGTTCAGAAAAAGACAAAACATGCACATAACTAAGACTAGAGAATGTTGATGTTATTTAAAACTAAATACATAGACAGAAATAAAATAAGCAGCTCACACTTCATAATTTCAGAAAAATCTGGTACATGATGCCAGATACCTCTTAATCTAGGGAGAAGACATAACTAATATTTATTAGCCAGTGTCTCTTTCTCAGAGGCACACAGTAAAAGACAAACTAATATTGAATGAATGCCAGAGAAAAGAATCTTGGACCTAGTTTTAAAACAGAGAATCCTGGGGTTCTTGGGGGCCTCAGATGATTAAGCATCTGCCTTCTGCTCAGGTCATGATCTCCAAGTCCTGGGACTGAGCCCTACATCAGGCTTCCAGATCTGCCGGGAGTCGGCTTCTATCTCTTCCTCTACCCCTCCCCCTGCTTGTGCTCTCTCTCTTTCTGTCTTAAATAAATAAATAAATCTTTTAAAAAAATAAAATAAACAATCATAAGTCCCAAAATACAATGACTAATGCTTCTCATAGCACTGGTAGATTCATATTGACAATATTTAGATTTCATCACACTACCCCAACTAGTGATTTGAAGCATATTGACCACATCACATAATGTCTAAAATGTTGTCTAAAAATGCTGGGAATATTGGAGAAAGATTTTCAGAAGCTGCAATGGAAATAGCCTTATTTCACCCAGCACTAGGTATGCTCTTTCACTGTACTACTGTAAAACTTCAATAGCAGAGAAATAGACTCAAGGAATTAGTATTGATTCTCAAACACAAGCATCAAGTTGTTGTCATGACAATGAACTATAGCTACAATTGTGTTCTCATTAGAAATGATACGACAAAGCCCCTCACAACACACCACCAGCAGAGCAGCTTACTCTTCTTACGTGCAAAGCCATAAGAGAAGGATGCAGTCAATAAAAGCTTTATATCTTGTCTGGATGCCAATTGCAAATTGGATATGGACTAGAAAATTGACCAAGGTGTTTGTCAGCCCTGATGACCTGTGCACAAATTGTCAGATTGATACATTCATCTTGGGCCAACTTCATTGAATTCTGTCCTGCAGCCCCCTAACACACAAATACTCTAGAAATCAAACGGATTATCCTAAGTGGTTGTAAAATGTCATGTGAGATTATTTGAGTAAAACAGTGCGATCCTATTACAGGAATAATAATATAAGGAATGCAAAAATTTCAACAGAGAATAAATCCATACACCAAAATACTATAAACAAGATAATTCTTATTTCTCCCATTTGTTCATACAAATAAATAAAAAAGAACAACTGTGGGGGCACCTGGGTGGCTCAGTCAGTTAAGCATTTGCCTTAGGCTCAGGTCATGATCTCAGGGTCCTGGAATTGAGCCCCAGGATGGGCTCCCTGCTCAGCGGGGAGTCTGCTTCTCCCTCTCCCTTTGCTCCTACCCCTGCTTGTGCTCTCTCTCTTTCTCAAATAAACAAACAAACAAACAAACAAACAAATAAATAAATAAATAAAATCTTAAAAAAAAAAAAAAAACTGTTCCACAGTGATTGCTAACATTTTGTAAACTTCGCCATATAGGTGTGTCCAAACACTATCAATTATGCACAGGCTATTTGTGGTGCACAGTTATAACCTTAAATGAATGTAAATATCATTCCCATATTTTAGGGAGATATACATTGACTTGCCTGATAAAAAGCAAGTTAAAGGAGCTTATTTTTTTAAAATTAACCTTACCTTCAAAACATAAAGTTAGAAATTTGTTTGTCCAATATCTCTGATTACTACTGTTCTAAAAATTCCATCTCTGACCAAAAAAACATTTCAGAGGTCTCTTAACACAGGCCGATTTTTAGATAAAGTGAACAGGATCACATTTAGCCTGTCAATAAAAGCAAATAAATGCTTTGGCAGACAGTAACTCTGTGCTGAAAATTGTGAGTGGCAGCGCTGTTATTGAAAATAAAATAATGTGAAATCTGATTTCACTTGTGTGTCAACTGTGTTTCTATATTTATATCACAGTATTTTTTTTTCCTAAGCCAATTCAAAATACTTTGGATTTCATTACATTGGAATTTCCCTCATTTTTCACATTTCTAGTATCTTTAAAAGAAACAATTCAGTTGGAGGTTGGAGTATGCATTGTAAAATGGTGCTTGAAATCAAAAGTGGGGATAATATTTATTTTGATTCATGAGTAAATGTCCAAATACCATATTATTTTAATTTTTGCCAAGATAATTTTGTTTTACTTATATAGTGCCATTAAAGAGATACTTAATGAGGTAATAATTAATGAGATAATTAATGAGATTAATGAAATAATTAATGAGATACTTAATGAGGTAATAATAATAAAAAGAGGTTAAACTCTTTTCTCACTTTAGCTTAAGTGAACTTAAGTGAAGAGTAAACTCTTTTCTCACTTTAGCTTAAGTTTAAAAAAATGTATTGTTATCTGCTTTTGAGCTACATCTAATGGCTGATTAAAAGCATCAGTAATTTTCCTTCATGATGGTTTTATTTCATTTAAAGGATATTTCCATTTCTTCTTTTCTTTTTTTTTCTCCTTAAAGGGAAGAATTACCTGATTTACATATATATATATTAGATTTTATTTATTTGAGAGAGAGAAAGAGCGAACAAAGCAGCAGGGGAAGGGGCAGAGAGAGATGGAGAAGCAGACTCCCTGCTGAGCAGGGAGCACATGAGCAGCCCCATGTGGGGCTCGATCCCAGAACCCTGAAGATCATGACCTGAGCTGAAGGCAGATGCTTAACCAACTGACCCACCCAGATGCCTCTCTCTCTCTATATATATATATATTTTAAAAAGCTAATTAAATATTTTGTACTTCTATTTCGAATAACACGAAAATGTTATTTTACTTTTCTTTTTAAACGATCTCAATATGTTTCCAAAAGAAAAGCATGAGAGAGAAAGAAATTTAAACTCCCATATATTTAAGTCTCACATGTTAGTAATTCTTTTTAGATGGAAAAAAATTTGATTTTTATAGACATGAACTGATGAACACTGAAATGAAAAAAATGGAAATGAACAGATTTGCTGCAAAAATTTTGGAACAAATGTTTTCCCTGTTGGGGGAAAAGAAAGATGGCATTCTTTATTTCCTAAACACTATTTTTTCCTTCATTATTTAACTGTCAAATTTATATGTTGAAATATTTATTTCATTAGATGGAAGAGATTAATTATTTGAATATAATACATCACTGAAGTAAGCATGAAATAATCATTTGTTTCTTTGAACTCAAACAGTGAATCCCTCTGTGAACTAAGTCAATTCTTCTTAGTAGATTACTGTAAATTACTTTTAATTGTGTGCATCTATTGAATTATAAGCCAATAATTCAGAGAAAATGAGCATTTTAAAAAGTTTTATGATGTGCGTTACAAACATTTTCAGAATTCATCGTCTGGCATGATAAAATAAATTTTTATGAAAATATTACATCTTCCTATCACTCTTTTAATTATAATATATTTCCAGTGAGAAAAATAATTTAAAGCCAGCTTACTTATTCAGGACACACATTCTTTCTCAGTCCTGTGGCTTCAGTGATCTTACTTTAGTACCTTCAATATGGAAACTTTTCTATTTATTTGCTTTATGTTGCCTCCCCCGGAAGAATATAAGCATCTAAGTGTTGACAGGAAATGTTCTTAATTCAACACTTTATTACCATCACCTAGGAACACTGTAAGTAGCCAACAATGTGTCTCATTTTTTAAAAATAAATGAATGAATGAATGAAAGAGTATATGAGAATAGCCATTGATAGTCCTATGTCTGAGAAATTTAAGAAGACTTCTCAGCAAACATGAAATTAAGGGCCGAAAAATTAAGATTTTTGAGAGGCAAAGGTTTCATTTGGTCTTACAATGAAGATGTTTCCCTCATCTTAGTATTATCAAGAGATATGTGCATATGGAATTATGAGTTGCTTTCTTAGCCCATTTATGAAACATATTTTTTATCTCATTTTCCTATATGCTACTGTGATACTTGCTCAAACCAGGAAAAATATCCTGATGGACAGAAGTCGACTGTTATTTACCTCAGTACCTCTCTTGCCAATCCTCAACTCTTATCAACCTCTACTCTGCAGATTAGGTGGTGATAGAAGTTTCCCCGAATAGGTTTTCAGCATTATTTGTATAATTTGTTCTGTCACTAAGCATTATTTTAAACCTCAGGTCCTAGTTGGTGAGTATAAAAGGGGACAGTTTCTCTTTCTGATTTTGAGACATGACCAATGCTGAAAGACTGGAACAAAATGCCACTACCCTTACCATGAAATGAAATTGTATCTGGAAGCACTTCCTCATCCAGAAGAGCTTGCTGAGTGTTTTACGTCCTCTCCCATAATCAATGTAAATCCTTAAAATCCTTTCTTTTAAAAGAATACAGCTGATACATGTTAGTAAAATTGTGATATCTCCGGTATTAAACTGTCTTATACAGAAAAATGGGCACAGAAGTTCTCCCGATGGAAAAATAAAACCAAATCCCAACAGTCGAATGGTCAGGCAAAAGTGTAAAGTAAAATTTAAATATTTGCAATTGTCTTACATGGAACAAACTGGAATCCCAAGTTAAATATATCTAGTAGCTTCCATGCATGACATATTCATGAAGAAAAAAATCTAGTTAAAGAGCTATTCAATCATCCATTCAATGCACAGATTTTTATTGGAAGTCTCTTAAGTATGAGGTACACTTCAGAGCATAGAGAAAGAATGTTGAATAAAATATATACATTTTTACCTCTTTTCAAACTTAAAATTAAGCTGAGGAGATAGATAATTAATAGAGGGGAAAAAACACAAGGAATTTTCATTACTTCTATGTTGAAACTAAAAACATGGGATATGATAACTGCAAGGTGTGGAAAGACTTTTCTTAGGAGGTGGTATTTATCAGAGACCAACGTAATAAAGAGTTATCTATGAAAATAAGTGGGGAAGATACATTTTTAGATAAGGTTACAGATAGTGCAAAAAACCCTATGGCAGAAATCAGTTTCTCTTTTTCTGGAAGAGAAAGGAGTGAATATGCTAGATTACAGTACTGAGTGAGAAGAAAAGGAGTAGAAGGTAAATCTGGAAAAATAAGGAGCAAATGGGTTTATGTGTGACAGAAGCACTTCTAATAAATAATTCAGGAAGCCTAGCTGCTCAATCTTACCTAGATTAAAAAATTGTTAAGCTTTCTTCAGCTCTCATTTCAAGAAAAGCAAGGCTTTCTGGGAGAATCTGGCTGGGGAGTACTAGTTTGAGAACCAAGAGAAAGAAAATGATTAAGGCTAATTGTCCTTATTCATACCATCTCTGAGGAGAGTGGTTGGGGACCAAACCTATGGTACCTTTACCATATGGAGAGTAAGTCTGAAATGGTACACTTTGTATTCTGAGGTTTTTCTATACTGGAAGAATCATAACCTGGCAGGAAATCTGACATTTTTAGGAACCATCTTACTCCATAGTTTTAGGTAAAACTGGAGACTCCATACTCTTGGGTTTTGTTTGAGTAATGAGTGTAAAATAAACAAGCATGTGTTTCAAGTTTGAATGTCAGAACTATTCAATTTTTACAGCCAACATGTTCAGATGAAATTTCCCTTTGTCATTTGGTTATGAAGGAAAGCAGGATATGTCACTCCAATATTTGCCTCTTTGACATAAAACTTACTTTGAGCTGAAAGCAATTAAGAAGCAGTAAATGCAGAAAAAGCTCCTCCTTTTTTGCCTAAAGGCAGGAAATAAATTCTCCTTTTACTGGAGACAGACTCTTATCAGCCCAGAGACTGCACCTGAGGAATCTGGAAACAAACCTTGTTAGACTAACCCTTATCTTTGTAGTTACTTCACCATTTACTACCCCAGCCCAAGCTTCTTTGTCAGCTCTTCAAAAATTTATTGTCTCTTTGTATAAGATACAGGAAAGCTTCCTGATCTGGTCATTTCTCCAGGTTTTCAGTATCTTGTGATGTACATGTAAAAATTTAATAAAATTTGTATGTTTTTCTTCTGTTAATCTGTCTTTATCAGATTAATGTTCAGATTCAGCCAGGGACCCTAAGAGTGCTGAGGAAAACTTTCTCCTCCCCTACAGATACCGGGTCCTTTTACTGAATTCTGTATAAAACCTGATTGAATCCCTTTGTAATCTCATGAAGGGGCTAGTCCCTAGAACACCAAAGCCAAATTGTACGCCAATGAGAGAGACACATTTTTCCCATGACTCCTATATTAGTTTCTGAATAATTTAAGATAGGAAAGAATCCAGTAAAATGTTGTATATTTCCACCATCCTTTACTGAAATTCATGTAAATCAGTGTAACAATGTGCATTAAAATGTAGTTTGTAGTCAGGTTGGCTGAGAAGAAAACAAGAATAATCACTTATCTCTGTGTGAATTGGAACTTCAGTTTTCACCTCATGACAGCAGCAGGGTATATTAAATGAGTTAATATATAAATATCTAAAATATTTAGACTATGTTCTATTATATAAAAAAGTTAAAATTTTTGCTTTGAAAATAGCATCAAATTAGAAAAACATCACTAAGTGAGCTATCAGAATATTATGTAGAAATTTCAAAGTAGGATTCCAAAGGCTTTTAATCTATAAGGAGATAATAAATTAATCAAGGGTGTAGAGATTGAGAAAAGGTTTTGTAAGAAGGATAGCTTTGGTGAAATATTGTGCTATGATTCCCAATCTATATGAGGAGGGAATAATTACCTCTAATAAAGCACTATCCTCCTTTCAGACTTAGTGAATGGGACATCAAAGACCACTAGAAGGAATAATTTATATCCCTCCTAAAATTTGGAGATATATCTCCCTTGAAATTTGGGAGGACAAGCTATGGAGTGGTGTTTGATACATAATTGACTTCTAACCAAGAGAAAATCTAAAGTTGCCTATGATAGCATAACATAAGGGGCTTATAATATGGGCTAGACTGCACAATTTTGAGAGCTGGTTATTAAGCAGTTGACGTAATACTCATGTTTTGCAATACTGTCAGACCTAGAGAACAAACTGCAACCACTGAGGACAAATAGAATCTTCATCTGTCTCTCATGACTTCTCTAATTTCTACGTGATAAACTGGAGAGCCTCCCTACAAAACTGCAAAAAAAAAAAAAAAATGCTTGGCTCAGAATTTAAAGTTGTTGAAGGAGGACACCTTTTGGGTGCTAAAGGAGCTGCAATTTGAGTTGCTAGCCCAAGCCAACAGAGTTTCTAGATCGGCACAACAGATCAAGTTACAACAATGTCTCCTGACTTCACCTTCACAGCATAATAGATGCTATTTCACCTCTGTCATCCAAATGTCAAGAAAATTTATCTTGTAGTCAGCCCCAACCCAGAACTATACAGGGAAAGGTGTTTTTGAATATTGGATTTCAAGTTAATTAAGTTGACATAATACAAAGCCATTATAGGGCCTGCACTAGTGCAACAAGGTTGAACTCCCTTTAAATGGTCAGAGTGTTTGCACCTTGGAGTATTATCACCTTTCTCATTTGCTTTGGTTTTTAGTGAAAATTTCCTAGTGAGAGAGGAATAATAGAGGTATAGGAAAGCCACATGTCATCCTGTGAAAGCAGATGAAAACATCTGAGCCATGTGCTATTTGGGAAATTGCGGGTGTCACTTTTTGAATGCAAGCTGATATCTTAATTACAAGATTGGACACATTAATTAGCAAATTGATGTATGTTTGAACCGCAATGTGACCATTATTATTAAAACATTATTATTACTTTATTTTTTAAAAGATTTTATTTATTTATTTGACAGAGAGAAAAAGAGATCACAAGTAGGCAGAGAGACAGGAAGAGAGAGAAGGGGAAGCAGGCTCCCTGCTGAGCAGAGAACCCCCGACATGGGGCTCGATCCCAGGACCCTGAGATCACAACCTGAGCTGAAGGCAGAGGCTTTAACCCACTAAGCCACCCAGGCGCCCACATTGTTATTACTTTAGATTAATAAAAAATTTATGGGAATGTCCACATTTTTCATTAAGCTGCAGGGATGTTATTCCCTGCTGAAAAAATTTTGAAGTCAGCATGAAGTCAAAAATAGTTTCTCCTGTATTACATTTAAATAAAGCATGCTTAATGTAAATATTTTATCTGAATAAAAATTAAATAATGGCAACATGATATTTTCTAACTCACCATTTGCTACTAACCAGTATTTACATTATCAATAACCATTCTGGGCTTTCAAGCAACTTTAGAATGGATATTGAAGACTCACAGTTGGTTCCCTTACTTTAACCATTGGTGTAGTCTTCTTCACTTTTGAGTGCATTGGGAAGACTGGTAGAGAAGCTTCCAAAACTTATAGATTACCTGTTGCTAACAGAGGATATTTAAAATTCTATCTTCAGTTTTGAACCTCCTTAGCAGAGGTTATTACTGGATCTGCAAGCAGTAAATTGCAGATAAAAGAAACAATTTTTACATTAAAAAAATAACAAAATAGAACTTATTTTTCTAATACCTGGTTTATCAAGAACTGGTGGATATTTTTAAAATACTCTAATTAAGGACTAGTAAAACAGCTAAAGCCTTATACAAATTAAAACATAGATTTTTTTTTAGCACTTTGTAAAGTATGCATTCAATAAAGTTTTGAGCTTAGAAATGTATTCTAGCAATAAACACTGATTCTGGAATAAAACTACTTGATAATTAAACCTGGAAAAGTATGTTGTGAAGGTTCAGCTAGTTACTAGGAAATGTATTTTTCTCTCTACACAGCAAGTTTAACTGATTTTTTTAATTCCCAGATCTCTTTTTAACTGAGACCCAACATAGTCTCTCCTCCTCATAATAGATATTAAAACCTACACTAAACAAATGCTTATAAGATATTAAGAAGAAACATGGAATAAAGTAATCTCATCTTCACTAACCTAATCTCCTTTATAACTGCTTAAGAGTAGTAATTTATCTCATTATTTAAAAAGTTTGTCTTTATTCTGCTAAATTTCATAACCATTTTTTATTGGATCATTCCTCCAAAATAACACAAAGGTTTGGGTTGTCAAATATAACTCAATGTAAATAATAGATTTTACCCAGCACCAAATTCCAATAATGATTCAAGAAATCAAGGAATTTCTTGTAGGTTTTATAAGCAAATGCCATTTGAAGATGAAACTTTTTTACCCCTTTCGTCAAGAAGTCCAAGCATGTCGGCCAAAAGTCCACAAAATGCCCTTTCCTTCTACAAGATGTATTTGGGTTTTGGATTTACCTTGTAAGTTTTTTTCTTTAAAAATATGGGGATCATGGGGCGCCTGGGTGGCTTAGTGGGTTAAAGCCTCTGCCTTTAGCTCAGATCATGAGTCCTGGGATCAAGCCTCACATAGGGCTCTCTGCTCAGCAGGGAGCCTGCTTCCCCTTCTCTCTCTGCCTGCCTCTCTGTCTACTTGTCATCTCTCTCTCTCTCTGTCAAATAAATAAAGAAAATCTTTTAAAAAAAAGAAATTTATAAAAATATGGGGATCACTAAAGAGCCATTTCACTTATTAGGCAGCTCTGATTCATAACCCATTTGTTATTTTACATGACTGGCCCCCATTCCCTAGCCAGCTATGTCCTCCATAATTCCAATTCCACATATATTTAAATAAGCAGTCTTAACATGCTTTGTCTATATTGCTAAAAACATCATAAAGATAATAATTTTCCATTCATTAATATCATTAGTAGATTTACCAGGAGGTCTAGCAGTAGCATGTTTGTGAGGATGTTTCATTAGATCTTTCATTTTTCTAAGGCATTCCATACTGCAAATTTTTGTCATTTTTTTACTTAAATAAAAATTTGATATCTTGCAAGTATCAGACATGTTTAAAGATAGTTCTTCCAGCACACACCTTATTTATTCATTTGTTTGCTTTAGTACGGTAAAATATATATTAGGTAACATTTACCATTTTAATAATTTTTAAATGTATAGTTCAAGGCATTAAGTATATTCTCATTACTGTGCAACCATTAACACCATCCATCTCTAGAACTTTTCTCATTTCTCAAACCTGAAACTCTATGCATTAAACAGTAACTCCCGATTGTGTCTGCTCTCCCATTCTCCCCACCTCTAGCAACCACCATTCTACTTTCTATGAGTTCGTCTATTCTGGTAGCCCAAATAAGGAGAATCATAAAACATTTTCCCTTTAGTGTTTGGCTTATTTCACTTAGCATTATGTCCTTAAGTTTCATCCATGTTTTAGCACGATCAGAATTTCATTTCTTTTTAAGGCTGAATATTATTCACCATATGCAAATACCACATTCTGCTTATTTATTCATACGTCTATGGACATCTGGGTTGTTTCCACATTTTGACTAATTTGAATAATGCTGCTATGAATTTGGGTATACACATATCTGTTCAAGTCCCTGTTTTCAGTTCTTTTGAGTATATACCCAGAAGTGGAACTGATGAACCATATGATAATTTTATGTTTAATTTTTTAAAGAAACCATCACATTGTTTTCCTCAGTCGCTGCATTATTTTATTTTCCACCAGCAGAGCAGAGTTTTAATTTCTCCATATTCTTGCCAACATTTGTTAGTTTCTCAGGTTTTTTGTTTTGTTTTGCCTTTTTTTTTATAATTGCCATTCTAAGTAGTATCTCCATGTACTTTTAATTTGTAAATTCCTAAGGATAAGTGATGTTAAGCATCTTTTGATGTGCTTATTGGCTATTCATGTATCTTCTTTGAAGAAATATCTACTTAATACCTTTACTCATTTTTAATTGGGTAGTTTCTTTATTGTTGAGTTGTAGGAGTTCTCAGGTAAAGATATTCTGGGTACCTAAAATCCCTCATCAGAGATATGATTTGTAAATATTTTCTCCAATGAGTTGCCTTTTTCTCTGATGCACAAAAACTCTTAATTTTGATGTAGTCTAATTTCTCTATTTTTCTTTTGTTGCCTGTGCTTTTCATACAACATCCTAGAAATCATTGCCAAATCCAATGTCATGAAGGTTTTAGATCACATTTTGGACAAGTTAACAAAGAGTAACATATTGAATTGTTTTTCAATATTATTACGTTTACATAAACCATTGATTTTTTTTAGGTAAGAATTGTTAATGAGTAAATTTTAATATTGACTATACCTACAGACAGTGATGTCTATGGAGATCTTCACTATAATATCAACAGGAAAGACAGTATTAATTGTAATGGGCTCTTGTTAGACTATTTTTTTAATTTATTTTTTTCAGTGTTCCATGATTCATTGTTAATGCACCACACCCAGTGCTCCATGCAATATGTGCCCTCCTCAATACCCACCACCAGGCTTACCAATCCCCCCACCCCCTCCCCCACCCCTCGTTAGACTATTTTAAAGGTGTTATGTGATAGCACAAGAATGTATTCTATATTACCTTCAACAAACTTACATTTATCTAGCATATTTCTAAATTATATATTATTACGAGAACTATAGCTCTAAATTATTTGCTAAATTCACATATGCCATGGCTTTATTTCCTTGAATAGGAATTAACTTAAATAAATGTAATTACAAATCTAATTTGAGTGACATTCTACAAAATACCTGGCCGTTGCTCCTCAAAATTTTCATGTTCATTAAAAACAAGTAAAGTCTGACAACCTATCATATACCAGATTAGACAAAATAGATATGATAACTAAATGTAATGGGATATTCTGCATGGAATCTTAGGATAGAAAAAAAAAAAAACAAAGCAAAACAAAAAAAACCCCAAAACATTTGTAGAGAAAATAACGAAATCCAAATAAAGTCTGGATATCTGTCAATAGTAATGTACCAAAGCTTATTTCTTTATTGTTGTGCACCATGATAATGCTAGATGTTAACAATAAGGGAAAATGAATGAAGGGTATATGAGAACTTTCTTTATTATCTTTGCCACTTTTCTGTAAATCTAAAACTAAAGTCAAAGAAAAATTTTTAAACCTTTACATATATTTATATACCTTATTGATGCATATATAATCATGAAAAATTAAACCCTTTAGTAAAAGTATTATTAATTTTGGCAGAGATTTCATCACCATTGTCTGTTTGAAAATACAAGTCCATATAACTAGTTATCTCAATTGCTTAGTCTGGCATAGAGTACATAAATGGTTTATCTTGTAGAATATATAAGCAATATTATTAAAGCTAGACATTCTAAAATATATTGCTGAAACTTTATTTTGAATGAGGAACATTTAGATTGAAAATTAATAGAACTTTTTTTCTATTATGAAGTGTAATGTTACTGAGGCTCAGTGATACGAGGCAAAGTTTTTGTGGCTTCTATGGTTGAATGCTTGCTTGCTCAAGCAGATCAAAGGCAATATATTCTGAGAAATCTTTTGAGTAAAGGAAAGATTAACTTCCTAACAGGCACATACATCTGTTAAACAACTCAACGTTCACAGACTTCTATCATTCCACCTTCACCAACTTCAGTTCTATAAGTCATTGAAGGGTACTTAACTGTCTTCAAGTAATGATAAAATAGAGGTACACTAAACCCAAAAGCAATCTGTGCATCATTTTCTAGAATAAATAATGATTAATCAGACTCTGATAAGTAAACACATCACCCAGATGTGTTTTTTTCTATACAAGAGATTGTATACCAAACAGAAGAATAAGAATATCTAGAACTAAATTAAAGCTAGAAGGGTATGGGCATTGCTAAAAGTTCAGTGGTGGAGGAAAAAACTCTATTTAGGAAGGAATGATTGGATGACCTATCGTTTTTCCCCATTTATATATGTACTTAGTATGCTGCTGGTTTATGTCAGGTTAGCAGAGAAATACTCATGCAGGCTGACTGGATTTTACACCCAGCCCCTATATATGCTTATCCCTAGCCTCCCAGATTTCCTTTTTTGTTTTTGTTTTTGTTTTCTGAGTGGCATTTGATGCAATGTTATTAGCAACGAAAGTAACCATGGTGTATTTCATAAGAATTTTGTCAAAGATAGTCTTATCAGTCAGGATATTGTTTATGAATAGTTGTACTTTTGTAATGTCTTTGTACTTATCCAATGGTTATTACAATTGTGAATGTAGCTAAAAGGTTTGTTTTTGTTATTGTTGTTTTGCAGCAGCATCACATAAAGCTAAATTTGAGCACATTCAATAAAATCACATTGTGCATTTTAATCCTTCTCCAATCTGCAATTTATATCTCAACTTTACCTTTTCAACTTATTTCCTCTCATTTTTAATATTTGTTATTCTGTTTTGCATTTATTTTCCTGCTTAGAAATAACCCTAGGCTTAGTCTGTCTCTTTTTTTAAAAAAAATGCAGGTTTTTAATTAAGCTTAAAGTTAAACAATGTAAACTCTAGAGATTCAACATTTTCCCTCCTTGTGAAAGCATCTTTCCCACATAGTTGTTAAAAAGCTTCTGTTATCTGAATAAATCAAGAAACCTATAGAGGTTTATGAAATGTTTATGAAAACAAGAGCACTTTATATACAAAACTCACATAAAGCTGTCAATGTTATTCTTGTCTAAAAATAGCACGTTTAACCTTTGAATGAGAGGTAACAATGTTAAGACTTTCTAAGCAGATGGAGTCTAGTAAATATTGCTTCTTGAAGCAGAGGTAAATTTTTGGAGTGTAGGGATGAGCACAGAAATATTTCTCCTTTGGTAAACTTTGGCCCTAGAGTTAGCACAAAGTTAGTTAGCTTGCATCAGAGTTGGTAGCCTTCTTAAGGACAGAAACCATGGATCTGATAGAATTGAGCTTTTCATAAGCCAATCAAATATGGCTAACCTTACTCAACCCCTAATTATTTTGTTTCTGTTTATTTGTCTTGTTGTTTTGTGTGTGTTGTGTTGTGTATGTTTATTCTGAGGTTGATATTGAAGAACATGGCCAGATATTTTCAAAACCCCTAAGATAATCTAAAACTCTGATTACAAGAACAGATAAGACATTTTACCAAAGAGTTCTATGCTCTAAGGCACTACTTCTTAATGTCAGAAAGAGGGATTAATTTCAGATTGATCATTCCTATTGTTGGGCCTTGTGCAGAGATGGGGAATATTCTCAGATATTCATTTTGTTAATCTTCTGACTTTTTGTCTTTAAGAGCTCTTTGTTATATATATTGATTCTATAAATCTTTCTATGATATATTCACTTAAAAAATACTCAAAATGAATTTATTGTTCTAACCTTGTGCAGTGCAGGGATTTAAAAAACATTTCATTGAAACTGCTTACTATATACTTATACTTATGTCTGACATATTCATAATTTAAAATAATAAAAGAATACAAATGTTAGCCATAAGTACTATAAATTCTGGGGCCCATCAGGAAAACTGATTTGTTTTCTAGATCATTTTTCTAGATCATTTTGTCTATGACTCCTGGCATCTAACTTAAAATTCATTCTGCATAAAAGAAATGGTATGAAAGAAAACACATGTTGCTATAGTTGAGAAATCATAACCGAATACTGTGGATCTGATTGGTGAGATAAGTGTTCATGAATTCATAGATGTGTCTGGTCTGATTCTAGTAAAATATCTTATGTATACTTGGGTAAAAAAGGAAAAGAGGCTAATTTCTGTGAGGAGGGGAAAAGTTTGGAAAATTATGGACACTATTAGAGATATTAAATGAACTGCCTGATTAGGATAGAAGGTACCAGGCAAGCGAGCTAAACCATAAAACTTTATGCAAATAGACACTGCATGAAAAAGTTTATAAGGCTCACTACCTAGATTCTGACCTCAGGCTCCTCTCAGCCCTTCAGAATATATGTCGACATAAAAGAAGCATGAATATTAATTTCACATAGATTCCTTCAGGCCAGTTGACACAGAGCAAGAATAACATTACGCATTTTCTCCCAAGGAGCAATGTTGAACTACTATTCATGCTATACTCAATATTCAATGTCTGGTTTGGAGAGAATACAAATATACAAAAATGTGATTGGAGAGGTAGTTCATTTAAAGCATTTTCTAGAAACTGAGCATTGACAAAAAGAGTGTTAAAAAAAGAAACTAAAAAATAAACAGGATATAAGACATCGTGACCCCTTTCTATGCCATCTTCACCAGCTCATTGAACATATGTTGATGTTACTTGGGAGTGATTAGAAGTTTATAGGAAAACCAGAAGAACATGATGTCATGTTAAAAGATGAGATGCTGAGTACTTCTGATATGTGAATTAAGGACTGATGGTGTTCATTATACATATCCAGACTTCTAATAGCCTTCAAAATAATTTTCCAGTGTCATAATGGTGTGCAATTAAGATGTCCACATTTATATGATAGTGAGGTGAGATTAAGTATGTGGAAAGTAAGTGAAAACAGCTCATGCATGCATGTTTTGAAAAGTTTCAGTGGGACAGAGATGAAAGAATAAGCACAGAACAGAAACAAACGTAGGATCAAAGAAGAGCTATCTTGTTTTTCGATTAGTTTTACAAAAGGGCTGTGAACTGTTCATGTTTAAAATAATATTGGAAAGAGTCCTTAGAGATGGTAGGTGATACCATAAAACAAATAGAGGGAAAGAGAAGCAAGCAGGAATGTGATCTAATTAAGAGTTATTTGGATTAGACTGAGAAAAACCACCTGTGTTATTGTGAAAATAGTATCAGTGAGAAATACCCAAACATGGACAGGTAAGCTCATCAGTAAATAGGTTGGTAGTAACAATGTGTATGCCAATCTATATCAGTGTTGCTTTTATATAGCTTCTCCTTAGGTTTTGAGGGGAAAATGCAAAGTTGCTGCTGAAAGATAAATATGGTGAAGGAGAGGTTTGGGTGAAATAAAAGATGTACAATAACCTGGACAATAAGAGAGATGAGTACACTGAGAGAGGAAAAAGTTTTCCTGGTTTTTAAATTTTTGTTTGTGCTAGATATCATGAATTTATAATGGAACTAATCTTAGTTCCTGAGTGATTTTCTCTAACAATTCTTTGCAGCTTAGGCATAGGTAAGGGAAAGTGATAAGGAGTTAACAACCAAAATATATAATGAACTTATAAACTCAACACCAAAAAAATCTGATTAAAAATGGGCAGTGAGGGGCGCCTGGATGGCTCAGTGGGTTGAAGACTCTGCCTTTGGCTCAGGCCATAATCTCAGGGCCCTGAGATCGAGCCCTGTGTCAGGCTCTCTGCTCAGCAGGAAGCCTGCTTCCCCCCCTCCCTCTGCCTGCCTCTCTGCCTACTTGTGATCTCTCTCTCTCTGTGTCAAATAAATAAAATCTTAAAAAAAAATGGGCAGTGAACCTGAATAGACATTTTTCCAAAGAAGACACACAGATTGCCAACAAACAAATGAAAAGATGCTCAACACTACTTAACATCAGGGAAATGCAAATCAAAACCACAATGAGATATTACCTTAAACCTGTCAGAATGACTAAAATCAAAATAAAAGAAATAACAAGTGTTGGCAATAATGTGGTGAACAAAGAACCCTTGTTCATTGTTGGTGGGAGTGCAAATTTCTATAGTCACTGTGGGAAACAGTGTGGACTTTCTTCAAAATATTACAAATAGAATTATCATATTATCTAATAATTCCACTACTAGGTATTTATCTAAATAAAATGAAAATATTAATTCAAAAAGATATGTTCACCTCTGTATTTATTGCAGGGGCTATTTACAAGAGCCAAGATATGGAAGAAACCCAAGTGTCCATCCATGGGTGAATGAAGAATTAGTATACATAATGGGATATTATTTAGCCATAAAAAAGAATGACAGTTTGCCATTTGCAACAAATCAGGTAGATTTATAATTGAAATACTGCCAAAAAGGTAGAAAAACAGTGGTGCAAGTTGGTTTCAAGAAAGAAATTGCCTGGAATTTGGTTGGAAAATAATCTGATAGAGGAAAACAAAATTGTCAAAGAGAAGAGACTGGTAAAGAGACAAATAATTCCCAGACAATTAAAAAAATCGATTAACTGGGTCAAATGAGAAAAGGTAAATATATGTGAGATATCTGTGGAAGAGTTTATGTGGTCAAATTTAGAGTCTCTGAGGATAACATACTGAGTCATCATACATATCAAAAATAATGAGGTTAAATATCAATTACCTATGTGGCTGCTGAAAGGACCCTGATGAAATAGGAATAGTAGATTGTGTCATCTTTTAAGAGTTGAGGGTATATAAGGAAACAGTAGTGGAAGTACAGCTAATGGTGGAGAAAGTATAACCACTATGGAGTGAGAGCTGGGAAGACACGTTTGACCAGGAAAAATTTTGATTTGGTCAGTGAACAAGAGACATAGGGTATGAGGCCCGATTGGTTCATATTCGTTTTTCAAGTGTGTTAATCATGGTGGAGCTCTGGTGAGGGTGGCTTCCTGTTTCTGGGTTTTAAAGTTTAGTACTCAGAAAAAGAATCCTGTGATGTTCCCTCTGGACTCTCTGGCTCTAGTCTTGAGCAGAGAGAATGAAAACCAACACTGTGTTTTCCATCTGTTCAGATAATGCTGGTGAGAATGATTTGAAGCTATGATGCCTTTAAAAATCAATATTTTCTTAGCATCAGTTTACATTCTGGGCCAGCTCACTCAATATAGGTATACATATGTTATACATATACAAACCTATATAAGAAAAACAATAATAAACTTGGTATTCTGTATGAGAATCAGTAATTAAACTTTACCTTGGGTAAGATACTAAAGATAAAGTGCTGAATGCCTTGGATGTGCCAGTCTTTCATATGCTGTTATTAATAAATATACATAACAATATTATCATGTTATTTTTATAATTCCCATTTATAGGTGAGGAAACAAAGATGATGACTCAGACTTATACCAGTGGGTTACAGTTTGAGCCAGAAAAATCTGGCTCTACGTAAGTACTCTTTCTATTGTTCACATATCACATTTCCAAAGGAGATGAAGCAGACACCATTCTTGCTTTCAGGGAGCTCACAATTCCATTTGGCCTGACTATATATTAAGATCTAGAGCAAGGTTTCATCCTGATAAATATTGGATAAAAGCATAAAGTTTCTGTGTATATTTCATAGTTCAATATGGAAACAGAGTATAATGGAAAAAGCTTAAAATTTAGACTCAGAGCACTGGCTAATCAACTAAGTATCTCTGTGACCTTGGGCAGATTACTTATGGGCTCATATAAAAAGGAATATATAATTCATGCCTTGAAAAATTATTTAAAGATTGTAAAATAATGGGTATAAAACTTTTATATTAGTGTCTTAGAAATAGGAGGTATTAAATAAATGGCAGTTCACATTAATGGCAATTAAAGACTACTATGAAATGAATTCAATATTTAAATAAATAGATTTCTTATATCAGCACATGGGTTAATTGACAATAGTAGGAACATCATATAAAAAGTTCTTGAAATGTTTTATTATTTCAGAATTTATCTAAACGCCATGTCCCTCCTTTCCCTCTATTAATCTTATGTATAATTATCATTTAGTTAAATGTCTTCATTATTTGATTATAAATCTAGTGTTATATATTTATAATTATATAAATTATATAAATATATAATTATAATAGTATATATATTTATAATATAATTTATATATTATAAATTTCAACTGAATCACATTGCTTGATATTAAACAAAAATCATAATATTCAAATCAACATTTGGAAATCCTAAGATAATACACATGACTTTTAATGTCAAAGGCTAATGGTATAAATTGGCTCAAATAGCCATTAATTAATATCTGTGTCAGTTTGTTAGCTCCAACTGTCAAGAGGGTGAATAACTTACCTATGTGGAGATATATCTTACACATATATGGTTATATCCTTTAAATTTCTCAGTGCATATTCAAAGGATTTCACATGTCTAGAATGGAGAAGGAAAGAAAATCAAATAGAAATAATCATGAACATACTTCATTTATAAGTTGAGAATAATAGGATTCACAGGTGAATTAAAACTGTATTATATTAGCATCAAAATGTTTTAATTATTAAAGTATAATTAAAAATCTAAAAATTAAAAAATAAATTATTAAACTAAACCAAAGTACATACCAATTATGGCTTGGACATTTACTTGATTTTATCTTTACATCTTATACAGTGATTTTGAACAATAGAGAATGTGTCTTCTGAAAAACATTTTATTTAAATTCATAATACTAAATACAAATTGCAAAAGATATATTTTAGAAAAGAAATAAGTGAATGCTTTTTAAATTTTTATGCATAAAAATTTTTGCATAGTTAACTCTCTACTGTATCACACAGTGTAGAATAGGATGAAGCATTTGAAATACAAATAATGGTGTTGATCCCAGTAAGGGTTTTAGTATCTCATAGACTAAACTAAAAGAGCAGAATTTAGAGTGAAAGAGACATTAAGAAAAAATTGTTTCATCTACTTTTCTCTATCAGGCATAAATCCAATTTAGAGTTCTTAGTTGTTGATGCCTAAAGTAATATGCCTGCTAGGTATCCTGGGAATCAATCAAAGTTTCTACTGTCCTTGGAAAAATAATGACCCAACTATGAATATTTAAAAGATACCAGAAGTCACTATACCTGTCTTTAATTCTTTTTCTTTTTAAATCTGAGCAAAATTTTGTTCATACTTAGAGAAAAACTGGAAAATCTGAATGTAACTTATGTACAATATTCTAAATTCTAGCATATTTTTGCTTTCAGAATTTTGTACCAAACCAACTAATTGCTAGACAGGTGAAAACTGTATTTGGCAATGAAGAAAAATTTACACTTAAGAAGATATGTGCTTATGCTATCATTTGATGAACAATGTATTTTTATTTTTATTTCTAGGTTTTGAATCACATTCATAGTACATCCAAGTTTCTGTTTTGCATACTTTTTTTTAATCTGGAGAACATGTAGTACGTTTTCAAAAATAATATTTTACTTTATCTTCAATCACTTAAACTAATGTGAGACACCTTATTCCTTTATTCATTTTGTGGCAACTGCTACATATTCCTAAAATATTGATTCGCTCACCTGAACACAATAAATAATATTGTAGAGATTCCATTACATTCTATTGAATTGTAGGAAAACCATGAAATTAATTATGAAAATATTGTGAAATCAAAAACTGTATTGATTTAGATTAAAATTCATAATCTAAAATAGCATGTATAAATAACAATGTATTATTCCTTTCAGTGTAGTGTTTTAATGTTTCATAAATAACAGTAAACTTTGGTTAAATCATGAGCACACCATTTTTTGACATCTTTAAATATAGGGAATTATCTGCAGAAATTCATGTTTCTCTTATATGAATAAAGCAAAATGGCCTAAAATGCCAGGTAAAATTCAGTTTATTGGACCATATGAGAAGGCAATTATATTTAGCTTTAGATATTCTGCCAGTTGATTTTCTATGGCTGTGTTTTTCCCTTCAACTCTGCATTTGTGGATATAACAAGGACAATTTGGGAGGGTAGGCAGCTAATGAAAAAAAAAGCAACCCACATATCTTATCTTTCTGAAGTTAAACTAGCAAACTGATTTTTTTCAGTTTCATTTTAATTCATATCATGTAATAAAATATTGTGAATTTTCTGTCAAGAATCATGAAATGCACAAAAGTTTAATTTAGGGATACCACAAACACAGTGGCTGAGGTTTTTCCATGTCAGTCACAGGAAGGTCTATACTCTTTCAATCTATTTGATATAAATATGCAGATTAACATGAGGATTAAAACATACAGTTTCTATGAAGGATCTTGACCTTGTAAACCTAGTGGCAAACCTAGAAGATGGCGTAGAGTAGAGCAAGATGGGTAAGCTCTGAACACTGACATCCAGCAGTTCTGTTCTGAGAACTGTGGGCATGTTATTTAAACACCTGGTACTTTGTCTGTAAAATGGATGTAATCTTTCTTGAACTTTCCTCAGAAAGGTGATATGAGGATGAAACAATTTATATGTTATTTATAACAGTACCTGACATATAAGAAGCAGTTGCTGACAGTGAGTGATTATTATTTTCTTAATGAGCTAGCTTGATGTAGAAAGTAAAGTACCACTGTCAGGCCTCAGTGTGAATCAGAATCGTGTATGATTTCAGAACTACCATTTTTAGTTAACTGTAACTCATATTCACAGGAGGCTGAAGTGAACTCATCAGTTAGATCAAATGAGGAAATCAGTAATTCATTCAAAAGGGAAAAAATTAGTTGAAACTTACATGGTGTTCCAAAGTCATAAAAAAGTTACTTCACTTTCCTCTACTTCTTTTTGTTCTCTTTTTAGAGAGAGAGAGAGGGGGTGGGAGGAACAGGGAGAGTCTTAAGCAGACTCCTTACTGAGCTTGATCTCACAACTCTGAGATCATGACCTGAGTTGAAATCAAGAGTTGGACACTTGACAGACTGAGTCACCCAGGCGCCCCCTTTCCTCTACTTCTTGAAAGCTGCATAGACTCTTTGAAAAAATATACTAGGTCACCAATTTTTATTCATTTTTAAAATCTCAAATAGGTAAAAAATGCAAATAATTTACAAGTTAATAGCACAGGCAGAAAAAAGGTCAATTTCAAAATACTACTTTTCTATCATTATAATACAGAATATTTCCTGAAAGTCCAAGATTAGAGACAAAAGAAGAAAAAAGATAAAAATATAAGTTCTTAATATTCTTATCTAAACTATATGTCTCTGTGTCTATGAATTTTACATGTTTTTCCAATATTTTCTATAAAAATAGCGTATGTCAAGAAATAAAAATAATTCCATTATAATGCTTATTTTATTTTAATAAGAATTCCGGGAAGTACATCACTGTACTCTGAAAATTATCCTCTCCTAAATAATCTGGGGTTCCTTTGCCTATACATAATCCTACTCAATATTTTCCATTTTTTTGGCAAAATCTTTCACCCTATTTCTTTTCAAATATGTATAGGTGCTATTTAAAAAAAAATCAGTGTGTGTGTGTGTGTTTAAATATATATATTCACCTGCCTTTCATAACCTTTCTTTACCATCCTACTTATTTTTCGTCATGCAAAATCAAATTCCTGAGAGTGTGTAATCTATAACTGCTGCCTCTACTTCTTAAGTGCCTGTCAGTTTAACACCAGGACTCTATGATCACTAATCAGCAAATTCATCAAATCCAACATATTTTATAAGTCTTCCCTTCCTCAAATCCTCATAGCACTTTACTTATTGATTTAGAATTCAGTATTTAAGAGGCTGACTTTGGCAGACAACAGTCTTTAACTTACTCTCTGTGTAAACTTAGGAATGTTATATAACCTCTCATACACATCCCTCATTATTAAGGAAAAAATAATTCATACCACATACAGACGTTGTAAGAAATAATGAAATTTTTTCAATTACTGGAAAACTTTAAATGCTTAATAAATTGAAGCCATTATAATTATTGTGGTTATTGTTAATGTTATTATTGACCATATCATTTACCTTTGAAATTTTCCCTTTGGCTTTTGTGATGCTATTTTCCCCCTCAACTCTTCTTTTAATTTATAGTTTTCTCAGAACAATTGTTATGCCTATCACACTATATCTGTGCTTGATATTTTCTTGTGATCTTTCCAGATTCATTCTTGACTATTCTTGAATCAGTACTCTGGCTTGGAGCTCTGACTTTAATTGATGGCCTCAGTGGTCTTCCTGGCACCTGGTTATTAATTGGGTTTAACTAGGTTAGGGTATTTATTCTTTTGCCTGCTCCACCCCCATCAGATCATTACATGGTTACTGTGTTCCTTTACCAAAGGTCAAGGTTGATGGGCATTCCTATTCCCAAAGAAACTTCTTCCCTTTTTTCTTCAGGTCTATGGTAGCAGAATTCCCTACTACTGTTGTCCCTAAGGACTACACTATTTCTTTCAGTTTTCATAGTTCCCTCTACACATTTAAATAGATCTTTTCTTAAGCAATCCTGTTACCTATTTGAATGTGTTCTTTCTAATCAGAACTCTGACACATAGGGAAATTGGTACCAGAATGGCACTGATAAATAGACCTCCAGAGGAGGTGTGGGATCAGTCATCTGGGAGTGCAATCCATAATCCACAGGTTGGCTGATTCCATGCCTGAATTCATGGCTTTCTGGAGTAAGGAAGGGTGAATGCCGGAATCATTTTGCTTTTTCTTAGAGAAAGAAGTAAAAGACTTAGATAGATGAAAATGTTGGGGCATCTGGCTGGCTCAGTCAGTTTAGTGTGCAACTCTTGAACCTAGGGTTGTGAGTTCAAGCCCCATGTTGGTGTCGTTACTTATAAGTAAAATATTAAAAAAGAAAAGAAAATATTAAAATGGAGCTAAGATATTGTTCCTATCCAGATACTTCTTCATATAACCTCCAGATGGCTTGGTGGTTATACCCTTTACTTTTTGTCAAGGAACCCATTGGGAGAGGTGGCCACCGACTTTGCTGGAAAGATCTATGGTGGAAGCTGAGGGCAGAGATGAAGGTAGATGGAGCCACAGGAAACTGTATTTCCAATTTAATGGAAATATTGGGATTGGGATAGAAGCTAGGTGTTATCTTACCTAGCCAATATGGGAACTTAATTATAGCAAATGAGAGAATAAAAGTAGTTTTCATAGTGTTTTGACTAGCATGGATCTGATAATGGCTATTTAATAAAGGAATCTGTATGAATGAAATGGATGGGCAGCCAAGGTCCTGTCTGATACACATGATCAGAAAGTTCCTAAGTCTGGAGAGCAGGAAACTAATAGGACATCATGCATCGCATATAATCTGACCTTTCCAATCATAAAGTTGAACATGTGGTGCATGTTCTAAAATAAAAGAAAACTGGCAAAAATTAAACCAGACTTGAAGACAAACTCTAGGAGCAAAGGTTAAAACCAGGGGTATGTTGGTAGTATTCAACAACTAGCTTTCCAACTGGAAGTGTGAGAAGCCTTAACTCTTAGTATTTATTAATTTCCATAATAGAATACTTCCATTTGGTCAATACTTGGAGACAAGAAAGGATGTACATAATTGCTTCATGGGAGCCTGTGCAAGGCAGTCCCAGCACAACACTTGATCAGATTCATAGGATACATCCTAAACTTGGCCTCTTGGTAGTTTTCCATTACCAGTTAACAGAGGACCAGCTTACAGATTGATGAAATGTTCTATAATCAAATATATCATGGGTTGGCAAACTATGGCCTCTGGACCAAATCTGCTATACCATCTGTTTGTGTAAATTGGGTTTTATTGGAGCATGGTCACATTTGTTTAGATATTCTTTATGGCTGCTTTTGTGATTATACCCATAGAGATAAGTAGTTGTGATAGAGACCATATAAACCACAAAGCCTAAAATACTATCTGGCCCTTTACAGAAAAGATTTACTAATTCCCCAAGTAGGTTAAAAACAAAATGAAACAAAACAGAATTGTTTTAAAGTTTTGTAGATGACGTTCAGCCTTTTTATCCTACTACTTCAGTGACCAAGGATTCTACAGACAAAATGGAGCTATGCAAGTGTTGATCAAGATTTTGCTGCATGTCCACTTTCCCCAAAACACTGGTCAGCACTTAGCCCCTCATATGACACTATTCCTAAAGGGCCTGGACAATAAGAGGATTACATTGGATCATGAACAGGGCAGCAGTTTGTCCTCCAAAAAACTCATGACTTTGATTGCAGATTTGCCTTCCTTGCCTGCAGTGTGTCTGTCATCAACATCATCATCATTTTTGGAATTATAAAACACCAACCAAAGATCTTCTTTATGAGAAAGTAGTGGGAAAATGTAGTCAAGCATAAGGATTTCATTTCTCTAGAGTTCCATCACTATAAAGCAATTGGTTTGATAGGAGAGCAGGATGTTCTACTAAAGGTTTTATTATCATCTCATTAAAAGACACCTGGAAAGCTTTCACTGTTTGCCTTAAACCAAAGGCCACTATGTGTTGTCATATCTCCATGGTCAGACTGCACAGGTGTGAACCATGAAGGGAATTGGAAAATGGCCCTTCTCATTAGGACACCAAATAGTTCACTGAATAAATGTTTGCTCCCTGCCCCACAACCATTGGTTCAGTATGTGAAGGTCTTATTATAAAGGGATGAATGCAACTATTAGCCCATACATATTGCTTTGTTTTTCTGTTAAAATGGAACTTAACTCTTTTACCTAACCTCAAACAACAAGCAGAAAGTTTGTTACCAAAATGATAGATCCCTATATCCAAGGAGAGTTTAATTGATCTCATATATAAAAGTAAGGAGGGCCAAGTCTAAAAGCCAGATTATTCAGTGAGAAACCTCTTAAGAGTCACTGCTCTAACACTCCTAAAGTGTAGCTATCCAAGAAACAGGATGCTAAGGTTTCAGATCTCACAGAAATAAAGGATTAAGTCACAACTTCTATTCCATTCTGCTAAGGTACTGGCAGAATTTAAGGAAAAATGGAAAAGAAGGTAGTTATCATTATCAATTTATACTTTGTATCCAGATACAGAAACAGGAACTAAGACAGCTCAATTTATTTAATTATTTCCTTTTCCTCTTTTTTCTCTAATGGCTTAAGCGATCATCACTGGTGATTAACAGTTTAAGATTGAAGAGACAGTATGAATTAACTGATGTTAACTATGCAACATTTGACTCTGTACATGCTCTGTATTGGGAAAAAATGTTTTACCTTGGCACGATAATTGGTAGAAATAATCTGTGCTGGATTATTTCATTCGAATCTTCATAATGGTGCCCCACTTTTCTTGCCTCCAATTGCTATGTCCAGTAAAGGTAAGTTTTCTGGACTTCATCAATGAGTTTCCATGCCCCCTAGCTTCCACGTGAGTTTGCCCAATAGAATTATTGACAGATCAGAAAGGGGAAAGAAAATAAGACTGTTACAATCCTCTCTATGCCAGATTGTTATGCATTGGGAGACCCAATTTTGTAATATTTCTGAATTCTTATAATTTCTCTCTCCCTGATTAGAGCTAACAGAAAAAAGCAGAAGCTTTTGACATTTTCTTAGTTCCCTTTAGTTACATAAGATGTGTCAAAGGGATAGAAAAAATTTTAGGTAAATTAAAAAAAAGGATTTAATATAAATTGTGTAGTTCTACCTTGTTTCAGATACTATAGAAATTCTTATGGTGGCCATCAGTGACAAAACTGATCTGACCAGCTAATGCACAAGACAGACTTTAAACAAGTCACAACCATGCTATGTGAGGAACTGATTACATAGAATATTACACAGAATAAAAATGGTGTCTAGAGACCTACTTATGAGGTCACTACAATAGTCCCAGCAAGAAGTGATGTGTAAAAGGACACACATACTTGCTAGTATTGGTATTGTTTTACAATGTCCTGGAAAGTGTAATAACATAAAAGGTGTATAAATATTGAAAATGAGACAGAGTTATTATATTCAGGTGATATGCTTGGCTACAAAGAAAATATTAAAATTGAATTCAGTAAGGAAGTCAGTTACAATCTGAATAACTTTCTTTTTTATGGAAAACAAAGAGGTACTACAGTTACAATACACTATTCACCACAGCAAAGATGGATGTAGGACAGAAGAGAGGGAGCTCTACACTGGTGATGAGGGCTGGATAAGGCTCAAACCTTCATAGAAACAGCTATGGCCTAAACTCTATGAGCTTGCTTAGGAAAAGCAGGAGTGAGGATTTTGTATGTTTTACTTAGAGACACTGGCATATATAGGAAAACCATTTGAATAAATGAAAAAAAAAACAAAACAAAAGTTCATTGCGTAGAATTTCCACTATAAATGATTAATTCTTCTCAAATGATTTGGAAAGTGTAATCATATTTAGATTGAAATCTCTAACCCAGCTCAATCACCTTGATTTTATTGATTTAGGTTAAAATATCAATTGAGCTATTTTCCCTTGGACACTTTACTAAATTCTCATATCCAACCTCTTACACGGTATCACCTTTGGTGGTGATTAGAAACATAAAGTGCAAATAAGAGCACATATATAAAATAGCTAGTATAGTGTTAGAAACTCACAAAATGCTTTTTATATGTTTATTTCATCTTTTCCTTCATGAGCTTCATGAATGAGAGACCTAACTGCCCACCAAAGCCTGTGCTTTGCCTCACAGTGTTGTCTCCACAATACAATTACTCAACCAGGAACTATGTTCCCCAGATATTCTTCCATCTAGTTGGAGCCTTGTAAGTGGTCCTTGCCAGTGGTATATTGACATACCTCTGCACAAGAATGCTATTCTGGACAGGAATACTAAAAATCAGTAAGCTAGACTTTCAGTTTTAGCTCCAACATGTTGGATCTTACGAGTTGTCATTCCTGGACTCATAACAACAACAACAACAAAATGAACAAACTCAAATCAATGACTTTTCTTGGATCCACTAGAGAATTGTGGTCACAAAGCACACAGCAACGCTAAAATCTGGAGAAAGAGGTGAATTCATATAATTGCAACCAGATTATTCTTGCCAAGAGCAGAAGATGTTGGAGCCACAAACCAGTACAAACACTTGAACGGTAACATTGATGAATTCTAGAAATGGGATGTAGACTCTTAGGAGACTGGGGAGCTCTGGGGCGCACCGTTTTAAAGATTCCCACACTTCTATAGGTTTATCTCCAGGAACTCAACAAAGTTCTCAAGGTGAATCCCCAAGAAAAACCTTATAATTTCTGGCAGGGTGATGGGAAAGTAAATGCTTTGGAATTGCCTAGAGTATGCTGTATAAAACGAGACCTCAGTAATGAAAAGTACTTTACCAGAGGCTTATCTGAGTCAGCAAAAGAGAAATTACCCAACTCTGTTCTCTCTAAATTTTCTGTCTCTCCCAAGGTAGGGAGGCAGGGTAAGTTGTTTCTGAAGGTCACACCCAGGAAAAAAAGCCTCACTAAAATACTGCAGTTTAATCATAACATTACAGAATGCTTCTATGTTCCCCATACTTAATATCAAATCAACAGAGTTCAAGTTTAATAATAGCATTTGCAGATGAAAGAGAAGCAAGGCACTGACTTCATTTAAAGAGGAGTTCTTAGGGAAACCCTAGAAAGGAGACAACACAGGACATTTGGGGAATTTTGAAGCGTCAGGCATCTATAGCTAGAGCAAACATTAACCCCAGGCATACTCCTAGTCAGATAAACTTAAGACTTCATGCTAAAAAGCCTTTAACCTCAGTTGCTATTACCAAAATACATTATGTTCAACTTGAAACAAAAATTTACAAGGCACCCCAAAAGACAAAAAAAAAAGTCTGAAGAGAAAAGGAAATCACCAAAACCATATTCATATGTGGCATATATTTTGGGATTATTGAACAGGAAATTTTAGATAACTTTAATATGTTAAGGATTCTAATGGAAAATTATACAACATATGAGAGTATGTGGATATTGTAAGCTGTTAAGGGAATGAAATAAGCCACAGACTGGAAGAAATACCATTAAAACACATATATAATAAAGGATTTGTATCCAAAACAAAGAACTCTTAAAGCTCAACAATAGAACAAATAACAAACAAAAACTTAAAGATCTGAAGGGGACAAAGATTTAAAGAGATATGAACCAAAGAAGATATACAGATGGCAAATGAACATACAAGAAGTTGTATGATACTCTTCACTAGCAAAATACAAATTAGAACAACAGAGATACCACCATACATCTAATAGAAAGGCTTAAATAGAAAAGCTGACAATACCAAATGCAAGTAAGTATGCAGAGCAACAGTAACTCTCATTTCCCAGTGGCAGGAATACAAAATGGTACATCCACTTAGTATAGTAATTCAGTGATGTTTTTACAAAGTATATAGTGTTGCCATAGGATCCATCAACCATAATGCTTGGCATTAACCCAACTGATTTTAAAAATTAGGTCTACACAAAAACCTGCATGTCAATATTTCCCAGCAGATTATTCACAATTGCCCAAAATTGGATACAATCAAGATGTGCTTCAATAGATGAACAGATGAACAGACTATGATTACATCCATGTGATGGAATATTTTTCAGTAATGAAAATAATTGATTTATGAAGTCACATAAAGACATGGATAGACTTTAAATGTATATTGCTAGCTGAAAGAAGCTAGTCTAAAAAGGCCACTTACTATATTATTCCAATGATATGATACCTGGAAAAGGAAAAAATATAAGCACAGTAAAATGGTCAGTGAAGAGAATGAGGGGGTTGACTATGTGAAACAGGAAATTTTTAGGATGGTGAAACTATTCTGTGTGATAATGTATTTGGAGATAAATTATACCACGTTTGTCAAAACTCTAGATCTTTATAACACAAAGTATAAAGCTTAATAAGTGCACATAAAAATCATTTCAGAATAGAAAGCAAAATAATCTAACTTTATTTCAAATATATAGAACAATTTCCTGAACAGAGTGGGAAAGAGGATAGAAGGTATTAATCGGTTCACCTAAGAAACTTTAAAAAAGAATGAATTCTGTAAGACTGAAGAAAAATAAATAAATCAATAAAAATTAAAAAGTACCTAAGCATTGTTCTTTTGTTGATAAAGTTGCTTCTCATCAGGGTACAGGTTAACAGATTTAGTACTGCTATACATGGGAACTGAAACTGAACAGTTAAACACACACATGGGAGCCAGATTTCTTACTGTTGATGTGGAAGTTCATAGACAAACATTTAAGAAGGCTTGAAAGACCAATGTGGTAATGGAGTAAAATTGAGAGACCAGGACAGACTCATTTTTAGCTTACTTAGACATAGATGTAGAAATATATTGTATACAGAGGCTAAATGCACATGCATTTCCTTGCTTTGTTAGTTTATAGGGTCTAAAAGCAAGATCCTAGTGGCAATCGGTACATGTAGAATCAATATCTTGGTTTCTAATGCTATCCTCCAATAAAAAAAAAAAAAACACTGCTCTTAGGAGAAATGACCAATACTAAGACTGAGGCAAGAAATATCTATGATGAACCTAAATATTTGGCACCACAAGTCTTTCTTATAGTGTCAGAGAGCAACAAAGTGTTAAATAAATAAATAAACATACATACATACATACATACATAAATAAATAACTTGATGGAAATATATAAAAGGGACCCAGCAGCAGCCAGCTAAAAAATACCCAGTGGCCAAAGCTGGAAAATGTAAATAACAAAATTAATAAAATAATGGACTAAAACCCAAAGGATAGGCTAAATATCCATTAGTTCATATTGATAAATAAATAATTGAATAAATATATGTGGGAGAACAGACAAATCTCTCTCATGTAGAAGAATTATAAATAATTTATGTAGATATCTTGCCCTCAAGAACAGAGAATATAAACCGCTATTCCATAAATGTGAGCTCCACTAAGTCACTTCCCTCCAAAGAGTAAAAATGGAAAAGGAAAAACAAGGCAATTTTACAGTGGAGAAACCCAACAAATACTACCTCAGCCATGTGATTAAGGTCAACATAAGCAGTGATAAATCATGTTGATAGTAGGTACTCTTGATAGGACATACTGAGATAGACTTTTACCTCTCTGGTCTTCCACTATAAAATCCATAACCCGGGGCGCCTGGGTGGCTCAGTGGGTTGGGCCTCTGCCTTTGGCTCAGGTCATGATCTCAGGGTCCTGGGATGGAGACCCACATCGGGCTCTCTGCTCAGCGGGGAGCCTGTTTCCCCCTCTCTCTCTGCCTGCCTCTCTGCCTACTTGTGATCTCTCTCCCTCTGTCATATAAATAAATAAAATTAAAAAAAATAAAAATAAAATCCATAACCCCAGTCTAATCAGAAGAAAAACATCATCTAAATTACAATAGAGAAATTTTCTATGAAATACTAGACCAGTCAAGGTCATCAAACACAAGGAGATTCTGAGATATGGTCACAGCCAAAAATAACCTAAAGAAAACATGCAAATAAACGTAATGTGGCATTCTGTGTGGGATTAGAACAGAAAAAAGACATTAGATAACCTGAATGAAGTATGACTTTGGTTTACAATAATGTATCAATATTTATTCATTAGTTGTAACAAATCCTATAATAATATGAATTGTTAGTAGAGGAAATTGGGCGCAGGGGTACATGGGAACCCTCTGTACTGTCTTCTCAATTTTTCTGTAAATCTAAAACTGTTCTAAAAGCAAATGTATGATAAACAACAACAACGTGTCTAATGCTGTTAACCCTGTTAGTTAACAGAGATCTTTTGAAGGCCTATGAATCACAAAACAAAAAGAACCTCAGTCCCTCAATCACCATACAGGCATCCTGCAGGAATCTTGCTTGCAAATACGCAATGAAACTTTGCACTATTACATCAGCATGAAGTAAGTGTCTATTGTGTTATGCCATGAAAATCTGGAAATTTATTTGTTCTAGCAGCTAAAATCACCCCATGAGATACAATCTTATTATGATATTCACTTTAATATATCTGGTTCCCTGTATATCTGATTTTAGACTGAAGATACTAAAAGGCAAGAATATATCCAATAACTGAGTAAATGTATCTGGATGTGAACGATAAAAATATAAATTTGGGATTTATTTGATCTTTCAAAAAATAAAATTGAGCCAGTTTTATAAGTTTGATAGCCAGTTTGATAAGTTTGATGTGTGTTAGTCATGGGATACAGTGATGAAGAGAGAAAATACCTGCTCTTACCATTAGTGTAGCAAAGTCATCTGGAAAGAGGGGAAAGAATATGGAGCTGGAGGGAAAGGAAAAGAGGAAAAGGAGGAAAGAAGTGATGTTGGAAAAGAAAACGAGGACCCCAGAGGAATCTTATCATGGGTAATTCTTGAACAGGAGAAAGTATGGAAGTAAAATCTAAAAGACCTTTTTCACGGTATTTCTTCCAAAATTCCCTGCATCAGTTTCAAAATGTAAAAGCAATGATGTTCTGAAGTGGAAAAGCTTTCAATATTATCAAGGGATATTTAAATATTTATTTCCTTAAGATTTTTTGTACATGTTGGAATATCTATAACTTCTAGAAAGAAGATATATATTGAATAGTAGTATACAAGGGGAAAGGGGGAAAATAATAATTCATCTTTAATTTACACATGTGGGTCTCTCATAACATAGGCTTTAAATGCCTGTATTCAACAGATGAATAGTGAAATACCTCCTAGGAAGAATATTACATGTTTTTAAAATCATTTTAGGTAGGTATATATCAGGGAAAGAAAATAGACGCCATTTTTACACAGTTGTGGGTTTTTTTCTGCGAATAGGGAGAGCCATATTTCATATTAGGCAAACAAGTAAAATCATTTTTCTGTAAGATCTAATGAATTGATAAAGTTTAATTTAAGGAAGGAATAACTAACCTGAAAATAAAATAAAATAGAATATATTAGTGTATGAAGAAATCGAGATATGATAGCAAGATTAAGCCACATGTGAAAAATTAACTTTAACCCCCTTCCTACATGAGCTTTTGTTTTTCATGACATTTGTCACTACATAAGAAAGGCTATCTGTTTATAAAGACACATTTTTTATGCACTCTTCATTATACTTAATCTCTTAAGAGATACTTTAAGAATGGGAATCCTTATGTTAACGGAGACTATTCATGGAGCTGTTAAAAGTGAAATAAGAAAATACTACTCAAGTTCAGGTTTCTTAGGATCTTGTTCTAAGAAGGAGAAAATAACGGAGTGAACTTTTTTTTAATTGCTTCCATGAGCCCTTCATACAATGTCTCTGAATAAGTTCAGATAAATTTCCCAGGAAAAGAGAAGAATGACCTTACACAATCAAGAAAATGAATAATTTTAAAAATTTATAAGCTAAAATATGACAGTAATTTTCTCAAGCAGTCAGGCACATTGCCCTCTTATATTACCGGGCCCAATGAATTATGAATGTTGGCTGAATAAAAAGCCAGAGGGTGACAACAGAGCCACGTTTTGTCATTTGCACTTACAGAATGTCTACGGCCCTAGCAGGATTTCCGAATCTTACCATTATCACGGCTGCTAAGGACATTGGGAAATACCTGACTAGTAGTTTGGGGGGGGGGGGGGAAGATGAAATACTAATTGCTAACTATGATAATGAGTCTAAAACATGTAGACAAGTTAGTTTTTTGAACTACACGAGAAGCCAAGCTCCTCAAACTCCCACTGTCCTAACCTACCTGAACACAGAAGCAAAAATCAAAATGAAAAGGCACTTTTCAGCATACATCTCAGCTGCAGGAATTTCGAGTGGGAGAAGAACAGGTGTTCTGAGAGATTCTACAGTGCTTCCGTTGCTAAGGAGACCACTTTCATCAGTTCAGAAAGGCTGATAACCCGGACTTTTGCTGCCAAATTGGTATCAACAAGGTTGGAGCTGATATAAACATGCATACACAGACGAAAAGGACATAGGTAGTTTTAAAAATAACTCAATGATATGGTTGCATCGAGAGATAACTGGTAACGTATTTGTATGTTAAATGAGAATAGTTGCATAATTGCTAAATAATTCGAAGCAGATTGATCTGAGCACATAATTCCAAAGTAAAAGTATAAAAATAGAGAAAGTTAATTTATGTCCTTGATCTCAGTGGAAACAGTGTTAATGGAGCTAATGACATGTATGTCTTAATAATTACACAATAAAGTTCAAGTTACTTTTACATGAAGTTAGTTATACAAAATAAAGTGAATACTAGAGAACTTTATCAGATGTTAATAAATACTAATTCATAATTTCTTGTGTACGTGGTGTATGAGACAGAGAAACATCTATCAGTGATGTGATATAACCAGTATTATGAGGAGCAAATATGATTAATATGACATATCACTCCCCCAAAGATTTTATGCAAACAAAAATTTTATAAAAGTATTACAACCATATTTGTTGGACCATTGAACTATTGCCTGAATGATGCAGTATTGCATTTCTTCTTTATAGCACCAAGTAACATAAAGATGTATCTGAAATTAGAAAAAAATATGGGGAGTAGCAAGCAAGTATGACAGAAAAAAAAATCTTTCCTCCTCAGGTTTGACTAGTGCAAGATTTAACCTTAAAATATCAAAGAATATTACCAAAATTTAATATTTGGAGTCTAATAGCAAAGTATGATTATATTGTATTATACTGGATTGTAATATACTACATTATATAATCTTTTTTGTAGAGACATTGTATTTTTTACTTTGTGCCATTTTCATCCTAAAGTTATTTGTTGTAGAAATAGTTATATGACTCTGGCTAAGTTTGACAGAGCTAGCACATCTGCAGACAATGGTATGATTTGATATTTATAAAGTATCAAATTTTCTAGAAATACATGTTTCTAGTTTCCATGGAAATTGAGTAATCACTAGAGCTGATTTTTATTTATCTTCTTTTACTGGAATCAAATAATGTTATTTATAGAGCTGTTTTTTAAAAGTCTGTGATGGTTAACTCTTTAATTAACCATTTTATAAAATTAAAAGCCCTTTGCCCATTTATAAAGTCAACACACATATTTTAAGCCTATAACTGCAAAAAAATAAAAAATCTTGTATTTAATTTAAATGCTCAAGTGTAGGGATTCCTGGGTGGCTCAGTCAGTTAAGTGTCTGCCTTTGGTTCAGGTCATGATCTCAGTATCCTGGGATTGAGACCCACCCACATCAGGCTCCCTGGTCAGTGGCGAGCCTGCTTCTCCCTCTCTCTCAGCCCCTCCCCATGCTTGTGCACATACTCTCTCTCTCTCTCCCCCTCAAATAAATAAAACAATCTTTAAAAATAAATGTTCAAATGGAAATTACTTCAATTGATGTATTTTTTCTTTTTTTCTTTTCTTTCCTTTGTCTAATTTTCTTTCCTTTGTCTAATTTGGTTTACTACTTAGCAAAATGAAAATACTAATGTAAACCACTTCATAAGGTTGTTGTAAGAATTAAATGAGTTTATACACGTACAGTATTTATAAATGTGCCTTGTACATATTTAAGCGTTACATAAACATTCTTTACTGTAATGCAAGCTCTGTGAAGGAAGAGACTCCTGAGATACCTGGCATATATTAGAGAATCAGTAAAAATGTGTTAGTTGACTATATTATATAATCTTTTTTATAGAAAGAGACATCGCATTTTTTACTTTGTGCCGTTTTCATCATAAAGTCATTTGTTTTAAAAATAGTTATATAATTTTGGCAAGTTTGATAAATTTTGAGTTTATCAATTATTTTTCTTCTTATTGTTTTTAAAACAGTAAATATAAAATAGGAACATCATATTTTATACTCCGGTATTCAAAGTGGGAAAGGTGCAATTCTGCATTTACGGAAAGCCTTTCCAAGGTATATGTAGGTAGGCAAAGACAATCTTAGAGAATGAATTTTCAAATAGCCAACTATAGTGACTATTTCACATTACCGAAAAAAAAAAAATCTGCCTAAGGTGACTTGGCATTTTTTGATTCCATTTTGCACCAAAAACGTCTTTACTTCCCCTATTCCAATTAGTAGCACCATGGCCTTTGTCCTTTGTTTAAAAAATATCCTTTGTATTACAAAAATGCTGACATTTTATTGTTCAAATTGTTTCTGCTTTGGTCATTAGGAAATCCTTCAGTTTGGCTCCTACGTTTCTTCAATATGCTGTCTTCTCCTTTTTCCTTCTTCCCTTTTCCCCCTTTCCCTACTTCCCCTTTCTTCCCACTCCTCCCCCCCTCTTCCTTTACCCATACCCCTCCCCTTCCTCCTCCTCCTTTTTTCTAACCATGTTCTTACTTCCTGGAACCAAGAGATATTCCAGACATCTTGTATTATATATGTCTTTCTCAGCCTTGGCATCAACTACTTTGACAAGGAACCCCGGTTCCTTTTACTGGATAATGGTGCTCAGAAACCGAGGTAAAATATTTACAATTGGTACAATTACAATGAAGGAAGTTGAGGAATATAAGTGAACTCTTTGTACAATTCTGCAATTTTTATAAGCCTAAATTATTCTTAAGTAAAGTTTTAAAACATTTATTTTGACTGCAAAGAACTATCCAAAATTTTAGACATGAAACCAGAGGATAACTGGATGAACTTTTCAAAATCTAACTAGGGTATACAAATAGACACAGGCAAGAATAATTGTTCCCTGGAAAAATGCATCTTGATTTGTTATTTTTAAATAATATTTCAGACACTGAAATCACTTATTATTTTTTAAATTATCTGATAGAAACTATAACCTGAAATGTTAGTGTATTAGAAATAATGCATTAACAAGGTTAGTATCTATTAGCAAGTTCATTTTATCATGCCTTTGACTCACAGATGATAAAGGCTACATCCTCTACTTCTGCTTTAGACAAGCTTCGTTACCAAACTGATTCTCTAATAAATGAGCCCATTTTTGACACATGCTCATTCTATTTTTATCTTTTAGACTCATGGTTTTAATTTTTTGAAAATTAGATCTTAATGAAATCTTTCATTAAATCACTGTAAACCCATTAAAAATCTTACCTTTTTTACACATATTTTGAATAATGATGAAATTATCATTGAAAATACGGTATTTCAATCTTCATTGATATGTTACAAATTCAGGTACCTTCAAAGTGGGAAAAAAGGAATGCTGAAATTTTAAAATTAATTTACTTGTTTTTCTTATTTCTCCTCAACTGTTGTCAAAGGATGAAATGCACCCAATGAAGAGGTCTTTGTTAGCCAATAATATCTGTAAAAAATATTGAAGAAAATTTGCTTTTATATCGTACCGACCTCGTGCTTTGTCTATCTATTGTTGAAATAGATTTCAAAAGTACAATGGTTGTCATGGAGATGCATAATAATGCATTTATTTTAATTGAAACCTTATAAATATTCTCCCCCAAATTTCCTCTCCTAAAAAGCTATTACAACTCTATCAAGGTGCTATGTATTCTCCCTTAGTGTAGTGTACCTAATAAATTTACTTTTATTTGTGTAATGTATCTTCTGGTGGAGTTTGGGAGAGTCATGACATTCTCTGGAGGTTCCACTGAGATCCAGTCAAGATCTCCTTACTTTCATCATTTCAAAAGGACCTGTTGTTCCTACGAGGGTGCAGGTGAAGTGGAATTAAAGTCACACATTGGGCTTAAGTTGCAGTATGGAATTCCAAAACCCTTAGGTCATTTTATCTCCTAGGAAATAGAAGCTTTTTAAATAATTATATAATTAAATAATAGTTATAAAATTTTATGCTGGGAAAAATCTGCCCTGTTTCTAACATACTACCATCTGTCTGTTTATTCTAATTCTTATCTATTATGAGTTTAGGAGGAAAGAAATGGGAGGAGGATTAGCAGAGGGCTGACAGCCCATCCTTATATCATCCCAAAGCACTGATGGGATCCTAAGATCTTTTTGGATCATATTTTTTGTACAAACTTCACTTTAAATCAACTTTTCAAAAACATATAGACACTTTATTTAGTGGTATCACTTATTTCTATGAGAACTGTTTTATGTAGTTTCCCCTGCCCAGCTCCAGAGTTCATTGGACACTCAGTGTGTAATAACATCTTTAGCAAGGTTTTGAAGAAGCTTGCACAAGCACTTCTCTTTAATAACATCACAGTTCTGGTATGCATACCTTTCTGACAGGCATAATTCCACCAAGCAAAATCTGAACATGCAGTGGATATTTGGGGGAACTTTTGATTGTACATTTGAGAGATTATTTGGAAGAGAAAATGGAATAAATCTCTCTTAAGAAGATTCTCTTTATCTGCTCTAAAAGACCACATTGATCAACATAAGAAATGTCCTCTTTTTTTCATTTCTATAACTTGGAATACATTTCGGTACCTTGGTTTTCTGTTAATCATATAGCTGATAAAACTGTAAAGGCACATGCTATTGTTTAATCTCTGTATCTTTCTCATTTTTTAATTATTTGCCAATTTTATTTTTGCCAGCTTTATTGAGAAATAACTGAAATGTGATGTAACTTTAAGGTGTGCAATGTGTTGATTTTATATATTTGTGTATTGGAAAATGACTACCAACATAGCATTAGCTAACTCTTTCATCACATAATTACTAATTCTTTTTTTATGAGAAAATTTAAATCTACTCTCTTAGCAACTCTCAAGTATATAATACAGTATTGTTAGCTACAATTACCATGCTGTACATTAAACTTGTTAATTTTATAACCAGAAGATGATATCCTTTGGCCAATATCTCCCCATGTCTCTCTCAGTCGTCACTAAGCACTCTACTCTCTGTTTCTCTGATTTTGGCCTTTTTACCTTCTACATATAGTTGATATCATAACAGTATTTGCCTTCATAACTTATTTCACTTAGCATACTGCCTTCAAGTTGTTGCAAATGATAGCATTTCCTTCTTTCTCATGGCTAAGTGTGTGTGTGAGAGAGAGAGCGAGAGAGAGAGCTTCTTTATTAGTTCATCCATTGGCAGAAACTTAGGATGTTACCATTGGCTGTTGTGAATAATTACAACATGGGGATGCAGATACCTCTCTGAGATTCTATTCTTATTTCCTTTGGATATACTAAAAAGTGGAATTGCTGGTAGTAGTTCTATTTTTATTTTTTTGAGGACTCACCACACTTTTTTCCATATGAGATGCAGTAATTTACATTACCTTTGTTTCCTTTTCTACACATCCTTATCAACACTTATTATCTCTTATCTTTTTGAAGATGGCCATTCTAATAGAAGTGAGGTGACATTTCATTGTGGTTTTGATTTGCATGTCCCTGATGATTAGTGATGTTGAGTGCTGTTTCATGTATCTTTTATATGTATTCTCTGAAAAAATGTTTATTAAGTTTCATTGCCCATTTTTAATCAGGTTGTTGGGAGTTTTTTGCTATTGAGTTGTATGAGTTCTTTATGTTTCTTTAGATATTAACCTCTTATCAAATACATAATATACAGATATTTTCCTCCACCCCATAAGTTGCCTCCTCATTTTGTCAATTATTCCTCTTGACGTATAGAAGCTTTTTAGTGTGGTGAAGTCCCATTTATTTATTTTTGCTTCAATTGCTTGTATTTTTGATGTTTTATACAGGAAATCAACGCCAAGACCAATGTCAAGAAGCTTTGCTCCTATGTTTTCTTCTAGGAGTTTTACAGTTGTAGGTCTTATATTTAAGTCTTTAATCCACTTCAATTTCTTTTTTGTGAGCTGTGTAAGATAGGAGTACAGTTTAATTCTGCATACGGATATACATTTTTCCCAGCACCATATATTGAAGAGATTATATTTTCCTCATTGAGTATGCTTGGCTCTCAATGTAAAATATGAGTTAACTGTTTATGCAAGGGTTTATTTCTGGGCTCTTGATCTCTTCTATTGGTCTATTTTATGCCAGTACTATATTGTTTTGATTACTGTAGCTTTGAAATGTAGTTCGAAATCAAGAAATATGATGTTTCCAGTTTTATCAGGATTATTTTAGCTTTGAGCTATTTTGTGACTCCATAAAAATTTTAGGATATTTTTTCTACTTCTATAAAAATGCCACTGGATTTTTGATAAGGATTGCATTGAATCTAAAAATGTCTTTGGGTAATATGGCTATTTTAACAAGATTAATTCTTTGGATCCATGAACAAAAAGTACCTTTCCATTTGTTTGTGTCTACAGTTTCTTTCACCAAAGTCATGTAGTTTTCCATATAAATTGTCCACTTCCAAACACGCTTTATACCTCAGGGAACTAAAAGAAGAAAAACAAACTAAGCCCAATGTTAGCAAAAGGAGAGAAATAAGAAAGATCAGAATGGAAATGTATGAAATAGAGATTGGAGCGACAACATAAAAGATCAATGAAACAAAGAACTAATTTTTTGAAAAGATTGTCAAAATTGGTATGCCTTTATTAGACTGAGAAAAGAAGAGATAATACTCAAATAAATAAAATCAGAAATGAAGAAGAAAGAGAAGACATTACACCTGATAGCACAAAAATACAAAGAATCCTGAGAAACTACTATGAACAATTATATGCCAACAAACTGGATAACCTAGGAGAGATGGATAAATTTGTAGAAACATACAACCTACCAAGACTGAATCACGAAGAAATATAAATCCAAACAGACAAGAGCATAGATCAGTAATCAACAACTCTTCAACACAGCCAAGTCCAGCTTTCACTAGTGAATTCTACCAAACATCTAAAGATTAATGCCAATTCTTTTCAAATTCCTACAAAAAAATTAAGATAAGGGAATATTCCCCAAATCATTTTATAAGGCCAGCATTACCCTGATACCAAAGCTGACAAGGACACTATTAGGAAAAGAAAATTACGAGTCAATTATCTCTGATAAATATAGATGCAAAAATTATCAACAGAATATTAGCAAACTGAATTGAATAGCACATTCCAAGGATTATATATCATGATCAGTGGGATTTATCCACAAATAAATAAATGTGATGTACCACATTAACAGAATCAAAGATAATTATATAGTCATCTAAAAAGAGTCAGAGAAAGCATTTAACAAAATACAACATCTTTTTATAATTAAAAAAGAAAAAAAAACACTTAACAAATTAGTACAGGAGTAACATACCTCAACACTATAAAAGCCATATATGACAAACTTACAGCTAAAATCATACTCACACTCAATAGTGAAAGATTAAAAGCATTCCTCTAAGGTCAGGAACAAGACAAGGGTACCCATTCTCACCACTCCTCTTTAACATAGTACTGGAAATCCTAGCCAGAGTGATAAAGCAAGAAAAATGAAATAAAATGCATCCAATAGACAATAAGGTAATAAAATTTTCTTTATTTGCAGATGATATGATCTTGTATAGAGGAAATACTAACGACTACCAAAAACTGCTAAACAATTATCAAATTCAGTAAAGTGGTGGGATACAAAATCAACACACAGAAAATTATTGTTTTTCCATATACTAACAGCAAAAATCACAAAAAGGAAAACAAACTCATTCACAATAACATCAAAAACAATAATATATGG
>CM052809.1:119579967-119609515 GCA_028533885.1 Nasua narica
TCCCACTTTGCTTTTACCTCTCCACTGCTGTCTTCTGCTCTCGGAGAGATCCCGGGGTGAGAAATCTTTCTCCTCAGGGTGATTTCATGGGTGTTCAGCGTGTTCTGGTAGATTTCCAGCTCACTTTTGGGGACCGGTTGCTGCAGGATCTCTTACTTCTCCTCCATGTTGCCCCCAAAATAAATAAAATCTTTTAAAAATAAAAAAGTAAAAATAAAATATTTCATATCTTCTAATAAATTGTACTGTCATTTAGAATTATTTTAATTGGTCCCAGGACCTGTGCGCCGCCTCTCCTGCTGTGCTGTCTTGCTGTCCCCATAAGCTCTGTCCCCGCCTGCTCGCCACCATCGTGGACCCCCAGCAGCAGCAGCAGCAGCAGCAGCAGCTCCAGCTCTCACCCCTCAGGGATCCCAGCCTGGCAGACAAGGAGAACACACCCCCGAGTCTCAGCAGGAGCGTGTGTTGGCCAGCAAGACCACCAGGAGGATCTTCCAGGAGCCGTTGGAGCTGGATACCAGAGTGGCAGCTGACGCTCACACACTGAACCACCTGGGGTTGCCGAAAACTAAGGTACTTGGCCCCTGCATGGAGGACGAGCCACTACTGCGAGAAAACCCTCGTCGCTTGGTCATCTTCCCTATGGAGTACCATGATATTGGCAGATGTGTAAGAAAGCTGAGGCTTCCTTTTGGACTGTGGAAGAGGTGGGTCTTTGCACGGACATTCAGCACGGGGAATGCCTGAAGCCTGAGGAGAGATACTTTAGACCCCGTGTTCTGACTTTCTTCCTCACGAGTGATGGCATAGCAAATGAAAACGTGGTGGAGCGGTTTAGCCAAGAAGTTCAGATCACAGAGGGCCGCTGTTTCTATGGCTTCCCAACTGCCATGGAAAACATCCATTCGGAGATGTAGTCTCCTCATTGACACTTACATTAAAGATTCCAAAGAAAGTGAATTTTTCTTCAACGCCATCCAGGCAATGTCTTGTGTAAAGAAGAAGACAGATTGGGCCTTGCGTTGGACTGAGGACAAAGAGGCCACCTATGGAGAACGGGTTGTGGCCTTTGCTGCCATGGAAGGAATCATCTTTTCTGGTTCTTTTGCGTCGATATTCTGGCGCAAAAAACGTGGCCTGATGCCTGCGCTTACCTTTTCCAATGAACTTATCACCAGAGATGAGGGTTTACAGTATGACTTTGCCTGCCTGATGTTCAAACACCTGTTCCATAAACCTTCTGGGCAGAGAGTGAAGAAAATAATTATCAATGTCTTTCGGATTGAGCAGGAGTTCCTTACAGAGGCCTTGACTGTGAAGTTCATTGGGATGAATTGCACGTTAACGAAGCAGTGCATTGAGCTCGTGGTAGACTGGGCTTAGGCTGGAGCTAGGTTTTGGCAAGGTTTTCAGAGAGAAAATCCATTTGCCTTAATGGAGAATATTTCACTGGAAGGGAAGACTAACTTCTTTGAGAAAAGAGTAGGTGACTATCAGAGGATGGGAGTGATGTCAAGTCTAAGAGATTTCTTTTACCTTGGATGCTGACTTCTAAGTGAACGAAGATGTGCTCTTATTTATTTTAAACTTTTTTTAGATTTTATTTATTTATTTGACAGAGAGAGAGAGATCACAAGTAGGCAGAGAGGCAGGCAGAGAGGCAGGCAGAGAGAGAGGGGGAAGCGGGCTCCCTTCTGAGCAGAGAGCCTGATGTGGGGCTGAATCCCAGGACCCTGAGACCATGACCTCAGCTGAAGGCAGAGGCCTTAACTCACTGAGCCACCCAGGCGCCCCATGATGTGCTCTTATTTTGCTGATTTTTCCCTCCCTTTCTCATTGAAAAAAAAAAAAATCAGCTACTTGAAGTGTATCAAACTGGCTACCCCATGAATTATCCATAATGTTCACTAATAATGTTAAAACTGTATTAACTACCGCAGAAGCAAGCCCTTGATTAGTGATGCTAGTCGTTCCGCCTAGAAAGCAGCCTAGACAAAAGCTGCTCAGATTCTTAGAAAAGACCTTGGCCCTGTTTGGCTTTTGCAGGCAGGCCGGCTGTCCGGCTGTCCATAAGTTCACCATGGCTCCTAGCCGCAGTCAGGGCCCAAAGTGTGGGGGCCCCTGGAGTGAGTCTGATCCCACAGGATTGATCAGTTACTCCAAGGTCCTTGGGAGGCCTCAGGCTCCCTGCTTCAAAGCAGATTTTAAAGTTTACTTACTTATTTGTATATAAAACTGGCACTTTACACAAAAACAGAGTTTGTACTGTTGAAATAAAGGCCTGATTTAACCTAAAAAATATATTTAATAAAGCAGAAGGAAATATTTTATCAATTACAATCAGTTATAGATTTGTGCACATCTAAACACACATACCACACCCACACACACATTGGCATGTTATTAAATAGCATAGTAAGATTCAAACAAAGACAAAAATGGTAAAAAAAAATAATATATAAATACAAATTTGAAGTCACAATGCAAATTTTACATGTTAGATAAAATCATCTATACTTGCCTAAGTTTATCTTGCTTTCAAATAATGGATTCAAGAGAAATAGTAAATTATATTTTTAAAAATAAAATTAGTTTAATGTTAATGGATTCAGTCACATAAGGAAACTTTATGAGTATTGTAAATTATTAGATGGAAGAATGCAAAAATTAAATTTAAAATTTGTATTGTAACAAATGATCAAGGTTTTTGTGCTCGAAAACAGTGATTTATTTTAATCACTAAATTATTCTGTTAGTGCTCCAAACACCTGGCATACTCCTGATTTATTTAGACTAAAAATTCCTTATTAAAAAACCTTGCTAATTATTATTTTTGCTAGTTTTTGTTTATATTTGAAATTTGCCAGTAACTATATCTTGCCCTTTAGGTATGAAAAAATAAAGGAAATAAAGGAAATTTTCAGCTTTTAATGTTTGTAGGTCCTGTTCTTAGGCTCCTGGGGAAACTGTAGGTTAACATTTACCAAGGTCAAAATGACTCAGCAAAACCTACAAGTATTGGTTCTATTTCTGACCCAGGCACAAACTGCACACCTGCTTCATTAAAAAAAAGAACCAAAAAGTTACATTCCAAATACAAAGATAAAGAAAAGGAAAAAACCTCCCTGGTTCCCATAAGATTAAAATCATACAGCCCTGAATTTAATAGAAGCTTAAGATAAGGTTTGCAACTTTCTGAAATGTCCTAATGATTTGTAGCTTTTTATGTTGAAATGTATATAACCATACACCAAATGTTTCTTTGCCTGAGCACTTTCTACTTTGTGAAGATTGTGTATCCTGGACAGCTTTCCTCACCTGAGCTGGTATAAAACTCATTTAGAAGTTCTGAAAGATTTGTTCAGTTGGCATCAACAGGTACTATATTTGTTTTGATCTTGTCTCTTCACAGGTCTTTTTGACATTGCCTGTGACAAATTAATTCCCTCGATTTTGAATAATTAAATATTTATTAACTACTGATTCCACTCCAGATAGAATAAGCCCACTATTGCTCATCTTTCTTGTTGATTATAACTAAAATCTCTGGACAAAATTTAAGTAACTCCCTGAAAACTTAAAAAAGTAAACAAAAGTCAGCAGATGGGGAGGAGGATGAAAACAAAGTAACTCATATAGAAAGTTGCTATCTGGTTTTAGTTTGTTTGTTTTGGCTTTGGTTTGCTTTTGTAACTTATTTTCCCAGCATGGGGTAAGATGCTAGCAGGGTTGTGTTACACAGCACAACCCAAAGGAAACATTCATTTTGGCCAGAGCACTGAAAAAAGTGCTCCTGTGCTCTTGAAGGTTTATGGAGAATCTCCTTTTTTTTTTCTTTTAAATTTAAAGCATGTTTGAATTTCCTGGAATTGTCACCAGTCTAAATAAAGATAGATTCCTTCACTTTTTGAAAGGAAGAATTAAAAAAGTAATTCTCCAAATTTTAATTAACTCAAACTTAATGTGGTGCTCTTTCATTTTTCAAATCTAAGGAAAAAATTATCAATATATTAAAATGACTGTCATTTTTAGAAACATAATACAAGGAGTTTGCCTGGATGCCTGCAAAGCTTATCACTTCCAGAAAGTTGTCTCATTTGAAGCCACTAAACCTAAAGGTACTGTGTTTGATCCCACAAACTCCTGAGGATAGTGGCTTTGCTTTCAACTGACATCTTACTCACTTGAAACTTTTTCATGGACAAATTTTAACCTGAAGCCAAATATGGGAGGGAATTCTGAGAAATATAGTTTTCCGCTTTAGATGAAAATGATTACATTCTGTATTTTAATTTATTTAAATAAGTAGAGTAATACAGCACATCAATACTTCACCAGTGAAAGCCCTTTCACCAAAGATGACTTCCTATTAGTTGGAATTTACCATGAACAAGCTGATGACTTCCTTAAAAATAATTCAAGGCAATTAAGTTTTTATGGTATTTTTATCCATTGTTGGTATGTATTACACCAAAAATGAAACTATTATGTAACGATTTCATATAGTTGGTGAGCTAGAAATATGATTGAACAAGCTATTTTTTTCTAAAAACAGAATAGTTCTTAACTCTTTTGCACTGTAATTAATTAAAACCACAATTATAATTTTAATAATTATATTGTTACTCAAAAGCAAACTATAATTTTAGCATTTAGGAATTGTCACTGATATATAGATATATTATATTACATTATATATGTGTTTCTTCCAAAATGTATATACATACATATATTATACATACATGTATATATGTATATACATATATATTACATATATACTACATAGTACTCCAAATCCAGTCCTTAGGTACAAGAATTGGTAAGTCTCAGCGCTCCTGGGTGGCTCAGTGGGTTAAAGCCTCTGCCTTCGGCTCAGGTCATGATCTCAGGGTCCTGGGATCGAGCCCCACATCAGGCTCTCTGCTCAGAGGGGAGCCTGCTTCCCCCTCTCTCTCTGCCTGCCTCTCTGCCTACTTGTGATCTCTCTCTCTCTGTCAAATAAATAAATAAAATCTTTAAAAAAAATTGGTAAGTCTCCATAACTGGTTATTTTCTCTTTTTTCTTTTATTTAAATGAGATATATATTTATATGTATTATATATAATCTTTGTACTTTTCAAAACAGTAATATAGTGTGACTATCTCTGTAAGTCAGTACATATAGACATACCAAAATTCTTGAATGTCAAAAACTATATTCAGTATTTTATAATTAACATATTTGAATTAATAGAACTAATTCTTTTTGGATAGGTATTGGGGTTGATTTTTCCTTTTTTTAAAATGTTACAGAGTACATATTGATAAATACATCTATATATATTTGGCTTATTTAGATTACTAATGAAGGGATACGTGGGTGGCTCAGTTGATTAAGCTACTGCCTTCAGCTCAGGTCATGATTCTGGAGTCCTAGGATTGAGTCCCACATGGGGCTCCCTGCTCAGCGGGGAGTCTGCTTCTCCCTCGGACCTCCCCAATCTTGTGCTCTCTTTCATTCTCTCTCAAGTAAATAAATAAAATCTTTTTAAAAAAGACTACTAGTGAATAAAACTTTTCATTCTCAAAATAATGCAAAATTATGGAATTTAAATATGAATGCATTTCTAATAATTACGTTTTTTACCTTGTACTCTATAAATGGAGAAACCAGGAATGTGAACGAATATGTGACTAGCCAAAGGTAGAATAAAAATAAAAAGGAAGAGCTAACATTTTTATTGTAGTCACTCAATGACTAATATTCTCTAAGTGCTTACAACTTCTCGACATATATCAATGAATTCTCATAAGAAACCTATAAAATAAGCATGTTATTATTATCCTCAATTATAGGTGACAAAACGGAGGTACAGAGTGACGTAGAATCAAGTACTAGTGATGGTAGCATTAGTTATAAACACAGATGTGGCAGGAACTGACAATAATACTGTACTTATGTGCCAAGCATTGTTTTGATAACTTCACTCAATTATTCAATCAATAACAGACAATCTGTTCAGGTAATCAGAATCATTTAGATAAAAGTAATTATTATGATTATATTACAGGGAAATAACTGAGGCCCCACCCTACACATTCTTTTATGTGGTAACTACTAGGATGTGGATCAATTACCATATATTACTCACATAATCAGCATTATCATTCATAGAAGACATCTATTCACTCATTTATTTAATAAATATTTTCTAAACACCTATGGTATATGTAACCATTTTTGCTTGCAAGTTTTGAACTACTTTCTCTTCGTTCTATATAAAAGTCTGCAAGAAGGTGTATTAAAACTTTATACTTATTTAATTACTTCTATGAAGATTATATACAACGTTAGAAGTCTACATATTTTTAAATTACCCATATTAATTGATTTTATTTATAGATATTTATATTAATTATGCATAGTGTTGTGCATGTATATATCCAGTTATTGTGTAATAAACACAACTAAAAATCACAACTATTAACATCAGTGCTATGGATTCTTTCTCTCTGAAATATATAAGGCTATGAGAAATATAATTTTCTCAATTTCAGTTCTTTCTCTTCTATCAGTCTTATAGACATTCCTTATGAAGATATATACAATGTACCTTAGATTCTTATCCACTAATTTAATATATTCTGGAAAAGAGGAAAAATGGCTTGGTTATCTACGTTATGAATACATTAGAATATTTTTATCACTAGGTAAAATCAAACTAAGGAAAATTCATAGTAAAATGAAGCTTGTTGATCTCAATGGCAAATTATTTCACATAGGATTAGGTTTTCTTAAAAGCAAATGCTAAATTTGTGTCAAATAAATTAATTTAATTGAAAAGAAAAAGTTAGTCAAAGTATTTATGACATGAGAATGTGATAAAATAATAACAGATTGATGTGTAAAAGAGAATTTAGGCATACACAGAAAATATCTTCAACCATATGTTTGTATAATGAAGCCAGAATATCATTCAAATTGTTTTAGCTATGAGGAAGTTATTATATTTAAAACATTCATTCCTGGGGCACCTGGATGCCTCAGTGGGTTAAAGCCTCTGCCTTCAGCTCAGGTCATGATCTCAGAGTCCTGGGATCAAGCCCCACATTGGGAGCCTGCTTTTCCCTCTCTCTCTGCTTGCCTCTCTGCCTACTTATGATCTCTCTCTCTCTGTCAAATAAATAAATAAAATCTTAAAAAAAAATGCATTCCTTATTTCTGTTGAATTTAATTCAATAAACTTTTTTTTTTTACTATTTACCAAACATTATGAGTTACTTGGTGAATAAAAAATTATACCTATTTAAGATGCTTAAATCTAGAGAAAAATATAATCATATGAGAAAATTATGGGATAATTTCAAAACAATTGTGTAAATTTTAAGAAAGTAAAGGGAATGAAATAGCTAAAGAAGATATAATTCATCCTAATTGCTGCACTGTTTTTATTTTCTTATTTTTAAAATTTTAATTTCAGTATAGTTAACATAACAGGGTTGTATTAGTTTCAGGTGTCATCAAACCACAGAGATTATCGAGATGACATCTGATCCAAATCTGAAGAATGAGAATTATAATTACTTAGTGTTCAGAGTGGTAGAATTGTTGGTTCTGTTGATTGTGTTGATGGTGATGCTGACAGTGTATGTGTGGGTGTAAAAATGATAGCACATATAGAATAAAATAGAATTTCAGGAAATGTCTAAATTACTGTAGCACGTGTAAGAAAGTAAACAGATTTTTTATTTGAACATGAAAGTATTGTAAGAGCAAGTTAGAAAGCTGGGTGTTTAGTAGGTAAGATAGGCAATCTTTGGTAATGAGAGCAGAGAAGGCTCCAGTATAAGTTCTAAGAAACTTAATATTTTCCTGAAAAATACAGGAAATGAATGAAGAGCATGAAAAAAAAAAGTAGTGGGACATTCCTATCTGTGGTATTTACAGCTCATTCTGATCACCATATAAAGAACAGATACTTTATAAAATTTATTGAGATATCGGGGTACCTGGGCGGCTCAGTGGGTTGGAGCCTCTGTCTTCGGCTAGGGTCATGAACTCGAGGTCCTAGGATCAAGCCCCGCATTGGGCTCTCTGCTTGGCGGGGAGCCTGCTTCTCCCTCTCCCACTGCCTGCCTCTCTGCCTACTTGTGATCTCTGTAGGATAAATGGATAAAATCTTTAAAAAAATTATTGAGATATAATTTACACACATTAAAATGCATCTGAATGTAGACACTTGCATAACTAACTGCATAACTCTAAATGTTCCCTCATGTCCCTTTGCCATCTTCAGCCCCAAATAATTATTTATAGAAGCCAAAACTTGGAAGTAATCCATGGACAGGAGATAGGATTAACAAATTGTAGCACATTTATGTAATGAAATTTTTTTAGTAATAAGGAATCAAGCATGATGCAGGCAACAAAAAAGAAGAATCTCAAGAACACTGAACATGTTGCATGAAAGAGGCCAGGTAAAAGAATGCACATTTATATGAAATTCCTAAACAGCAATACTGATTATAGAAAATAGATCTATAAGCATGCAAGACTGATTAAGGTAATGAGAATATTTAGATGGCTTGACAAGAAAAGCCTTAATTATGGAGGCAATGATAGTTCTTGCTAAATAGATTTGAAGTATTAAATTTCCTGAGGTTGAATATAACAACTGGAACTAAAAAACATTGTTTTGGAAATCAAAGATACTTGAAATTCAGATTTGAAATTTGGTTCTACCATGTATTAGCCATAAATTCTTTAGAAAGTTGTATCTTGCTGAGATTCAGAATCCTACAACCAAAATTTGACATAACTTTTTCACTCAGCTTTAGTAACTATGAAGTGACATTATATATTTTGAAGGGCTTAATGGAGTAACTGGCTCATGGTGAACTAATTTCAAGTAAGTAGTAGATAGATATTAAGATTATTTCAGTACTCTTGTGTTACCTTTTTTTTTTTTTTTTTACCTTTTTAAAAGCTGAGGAAACATCTGCTCTGTCTTTATGGAGCTTGAGAACTAGTCACACTTTCCCTCCTCAACCTCTTCCTGGCCAGGTGCTGAGATGACAAGATGAACACAAGGGCTCGAAATGTGGCCAGTCACTCCCTGCCTCCATTTGTAGTCTGGGATCAGGTCCGGGGGTATATCAGCAGGTAGCTTGTGGCCCTCCAGAGTGATTTTAATGAAGTAGTTGTCCCATACAAATTCCTTATCCAATATCGAGCTCTGGTTCAATCCGCCAGCTTCCAGACCTTCCCCAGCATGTATCGGGGAGCTTGGATGTCACCATGTCTCTTGTGGCATTGGTAGTAATTATCTGGTCATTATTTTGCCATTGACAGGTGACAGTGTTTAGAAGATAGTATGTATCGTTGTAGGTGGACTTGTCCTGGGTGGACAAGTCTAAACAAGTCTTATTTAGACACTCTAAACAAGTCTGTTAATGCTGCCAATCAAAGCACTGCCCTTCACTGCCTGGGAGGGCATCAAGGATGCCTCTGGAACACCATTACCATCATCCCAGGTATACTGTTGGTTAACACATGTCGACCATCACATCTAACAGCTCCGGGTTTTCAAGGCCTGGAATCTAGTAAAGTCCTGGGTCTGCAGGAGTTCTTGCGTTTTGTAGAGGCTTGGGAAATCACCGGGCAGATCTGATATTCTCACCCAATATTCTGGTAAGCCGCTCCCAGGTTGTTCACCTATTCTTTTTGCTCTCTTTAATGAAGACACTGGGCATCTCCTCCTTGAGGGAGCTAATGATGTAGGTAGGCATGGATATTGCCACACCCACTTTCTTTGAGTTTTTTGAGGATAGTATTTGGGGGCAGAGACTGGATTTCTTTTAATAAGCCCTGCTCCTTGGCCTCGGAGAGCCAGTGGTTGTCAGGGATCAGAAGCAGGTAAAAGCAAAAGTAGCTGACCACCTCAGGGGTGTTGATCTTCCCCAGGGACCACAGGAGGCCCCCGTAGCCAGTGTTAGCTGATAGCTCACCATAGCCCATATCTTGTCCTCCTGATTTTTACGGTCCTGACTTTCGAGAACTCTCCAAAGATGTCCGCTTAAGGGTTTCAAAAAGCAGTACCACGCAGTCGACACACAGCGAACTATTCCAGGACCTCCACAGGTCGTAACCTCTGCTGATGCACTACTTCTCTCCAGACAGCACCCCGGAAGTGTCAACGATGCGTATGCTGTCTTATACGGGGTTGGGCAGTGGGCACACAGGAACTTGCTGAAGAATCCATTGCCCAAAGTGTTGAGCTAGCAGAAGAGGCGCCGCGCCCACACCGGCAGGTTGCCGGGCACCACGCTATTGGTGAGGCTGTGTACCACCACAATGAAGGAGTCAGTGGTGTGCGAGGCCAGATGCGAGTTCCTGGGAAGTCCTGCTCAATCAGGTGCCAGATGAAGGTGGCCTTGCCAGTACTGCACTAGGCACAAGTTGCAGTATGGGTTTAAATTGAAAGTCAGCATCCCCCAGTATGAGCGACTGGGACTCATGGAAGCAGCAAGTGCTTCTTCCTTCAGGGGCAGAAGTTTCTGAATCAGCTCCTCAGTCATGTGGAAGAACTCCAGCTCCTTCTTGTGGAGGGTGTCCTTCCTGATCTAGTTGAACAAGCTGCCAGAAACGCTGACTCTAGTGTTTTAGGGCTGACAGGTGGCTGAGAGGGGGACAGGAGTGCAGAGCCAAGACCTTGCACCGCTGGCCCGCAGAGGAGGGGCTGCGGGGCTGGAGAGGGGCGTGGTCTGCACTGCGCAGGCGCACCACATGGCCCAGGAAGGCACAGTTGCTGAACAAACAATTTGCTGAGAAGGAGGAGGTTTGTTTTGTTTTATGGTGTTTTTTGGTTTTGTTTTTTAACAGGAGATTGGAGAATTTACCTTAAAAAGCGCAAGATAAATGCATCTGCATGATCTTGGAACATTTGTCATTTTGGTGAGTACTGTGGAACGCTGAGGGGAGAGGTCTCTGCTTTCACCAGCTTAAACAGTAGAAGTCAGGTGTTTCTACTGAGATCATTAAAAAAAAAGACACTAAAGTAAAATTTTGGAATTATTAAAGATCAAGGAAGACATTATCACTAAATTTCAGACCCTCTGTTTATGGAGATGTTATTCAAAATGTAAGAGCATAACTCGGTGAGATTAGTCTTAAGAAGAAAGCATACATGTATATATGACAGAATTCGTAAATTATTGCATTGGTTTCTTAATTTATTGTACCTGACTCACTAAAGTTTAGTAGGCAGTTTAGTTATTTATTATTTCAAGGTATTTCCTAAAAAAGAAAGAAAGAACTGGTGATAATTTATTGGTCCAGGCTCAGACCAAAAGAGCCTCTAATGCCTTCATCAGATGTTCTATCTGGGAACTTCAAATGCTCAAATTTAGTGAAATATCAACAATGAACAATTTCATAGCCAAGGATCAACTGCTAATTGTTCCCCTATAATTCCATCTAAATTATTCTGTTTTGAAAGAAATTATGTAGCATCAACTACTTGTAAATCTTGCTTTTTGTCTTCCTATCATGGAATACAGTAAAGCTATGAAGTCATAGGTGTTTAATTTTAATATACATTAAAATTTTATAGCACACGATGGCATTATTCTTATGTATTTTTGCATTCCCAGAAATGACTCGGTGGTATTATTTTTAGTGTGCCCATAAATATCTAATGAACATTCAATGAACCATTAAGAAAAAAGTATTTATGTCCTATTGCCCCTCGTAGCTTTTTATCAAAAAATAATGAAATAAAAAATTGATAGCCCAGTAGGAGTTTGATACAAAATTGGAATGCCCAACACTTTGCCAATTCACATGAAAAAATAATAATTAATGTAAAATGCCACTACATGACAATTTGCATAGATCCTATTCATATATAAGACTACTGTTCTAAAAGCCCAGAAATGACACTTATGCTTTGTAAAAGGTGAATATATCCTAAATCAACTCTCAGAACATGAAGAATTATCTTAGATCAATGTACTGTAGAAATTCCTTTGATGGTAGAAATGATCTATAATCCTGGATTTTCCACCATGATAGTCGCTAACTACAGGTGGCTATTGAGCATTTAAAGTATGATTATCATGACTGAGGAATTGGCTTCTAAATTTGAATTAAGTAAAATTCAACTTTAAATAGCTATATGTGGCTAGTGGCCATTGTATTGAACAGAACAGTCTTAGATAGATAATAGGAGTTATTTCTACATTGGAAAATTATCCATAGCAGGGATTTAGTAACTGTGATGAGGGCCAAATTAATAGGATTTTTTCATTTGACACAAGATCAATGATCTGATTCCTCTTAACTTTAGCACCCAAGAAAACCTTGAAACATATTTTACAAAGATTTTTTTACAAATCTTTATAATTCATCCATATGATGAGAAATTTTCCTTTTTGAGAATGGTATTGAGAATTGAAATTACTTGCATTAATATAATTGCCTAGCAAACTTAACTGAGAAGTGATCCCACCCCTCCTACCATTTTGACTCCTCCTGACTTTTTTCCCTAGATATTCTTGGTCAAGAATTTAAGGCTAAAGACCAATAATTAGATTTTGTATTTGATTCAGGGAAATCCTATAAGCCAATGTAATTTGCTTATTTCAGCAAATAGCTCTCCTAAAAGAAAAAATTTGTTCACCTGAGCAAGCAGTTGATTATCAGAAAACTTAAGACGATTTCCTGTCTTTGCCTATAATCCTAAACTTTTATGTCAAAATGTTTCGAGCCCCAATCAGTATCTCACATTGAAAGACTTGTTTTGAACCAGTTTGACAGGATGCAGACCCTAAAAGTTCTACAAATATCTTTCACTGTCCTCCTTCCTCCAAGATTTACTAAGCTTCTGTCAAGGTCTTGTTCATTATACCTGTGTTGGATTAATAATTAGTTTGTTTGATCAAGAAACGCCCTGGTTACCTTTTTAGGGAGTCACCATTGCACAGAGATCATAAGAATTCCTAGCTACTAGCAGTTAAAATACACACTTTGTATTTTCTGGAAAAGAATAGAGAAAAGTTGGTAAAAACTCAAATTCAAAGTTAGTCTCCTTTTATTTTGCTTTCCTTTTCTGCAAAATGAAAATATTAATTGTACCAATATCACATGGTTGTTATAAGGCTTGAATTAATTGATTCATAAGAATCACTTAATTTCTTCCCATATAAGTCCCCCTTAAGAGACATTGATTACTTTCAGTATTTATACCAAGAAAGAAATAGCTCATGAAATTTTAGTATTCTCCCAGTAGAATGAAAAGTATAATTGAATGTTCAGATGAAGCAGGATTTATATATTATTATATAATATAATATAAAGTTAGGTAATTAGAAATATATAATAATATAATAATTATATTTATGTAATAAAACTCAAAGTTAAATAGAACCTTTCTATTCCTATTTATATATATATAGGAGTTTCCTAGGAATAGAAACAATATATATATATATATATATATATATTGGCGTTCCCTAGGAATAGAAATAAGAATAGAAAATTCCTATTCCTAGGAATAGAACTATTTTTTTATTTTTAATTTTTTATTTTTATATGTATATAAACTTTTATTTTATTTTTTCAGTGTTCCAAGATTCATTGTTCATGTAGCACACCCAGTGCTCCATGTTAACTCTACGTTTCAGGTGTATGCTTCAGTCCAGATAACCAGAAAATGATGCATTTGTAATTTTAGACACTGGTCCAGTATATAGTAATGGCCCCAGAAAATTCATGGGAGGAGAGGTAGTTGGAATAATGCAAGATTGAACATGGCACTTTAGTGCCATAATGACAAAACTCTTCCTTTTTTTTTTAAGATTTTATTTTATTTATTTGACAGAGAGAGAAATTACAAGTAGGCAGAGAGGCAGGTAGAGAGAGAGGGGGAAGTAGGCTCCCTGCTGAGCAGAGATCCCGATGCGGGGGCTCAATCCCAGGATCCTGAGATCATGACCTGAGCTGAAGGCAGAGGCTTAACCCACTGAGCCACCCAGGCACCCCAAAGCTCTTCCCTTTTTAGAAGATTATTGTATGTATCATGTATCACAGTGTTCCTCCATCAGAGAAAAATCATACTGGCCAATACCACATTCAAATTCATATAAAGGTTATTAATAAAATGTTGAAAATAAATGGGGGAAACTGTGGAATGAATATGCTAAAGACTGGAACTGATTATTCTGACAAATGAGACTACATTTCAATTAACATTTGCCAATTATGGGAAACCCAAATTCAACTTACTCAACACCTATATTAAATCCTTTAGGCCTATAAATTAGCTCCCTGGGACACATAATTCCAGGAAAGTTTAACAGCAGCATCTATAATTGATGTGTTAGCGTTCCCATAGTATGCCAGAGAGTGCATTTAGGTGTCATGGGCTGTTCCAACACTGTTGGCGATGAGCAAATTAACCAGCTGTAGATCCTATGGAGTCTATTTTAAGTTTTCATATACTTCGAGAAGACTCAGGAAGAATGTATGAGATGAAGAGGTTATACAGATAATGGTAACAAATTTTATAAGGGAAGAAACACCATCATTTCTTCAGCTATTTTTATCTATCAATATAAGCTCTTTGTCACCATAGAAACTCATAATAACATCATGGAATAATTTTAAGCTTAAGGGATTGCTGACCTAATAACCAGGGTTAACAATGCAGTCTAACTCTATTTAATATTGTTAGAACACCAAAATATTTAATTTTTCAGGAATATGTAGACCTTAGTTTGGATATAAACATAAAACAAATTAAAGATAAGCTACTATGGAAAGGTAAGTGAACCCAGAATAAATTAATCTAAAACTTATACATTTATACTTGCTTTTTCACCAATTAACATATAAGCCTTGTTATTTTAGTACAAATATATTTTGAAATATATTTATCATGATCTAAAGAACAAATCTTACCTCGTTAATATGAACATGAAAACAATATAATTCTAATAGTTTACTATTAAAGGTAATTTTGCAAAGATATTTCTTCTATTAATCTTTGGAGATGACAAGGTATTTTTCACAGATGAAAGAAATTTTTTAAAATTGATTTATTATATTTCCAGAAAATATCAACTGCAAAAAAATATTGACAGTGTTTGAAGGAAGAGCAACAGAATGGCGAAATAAAACTTGTATGTAAAATAAAATAGTTGAACCATAATCAATGAAGCATCTCAAAACCCTAAATATTGTATCTTCCATCCTCATAATTATTCCATGAAATAGTGTAACAAGCAGAAAATTTCAATATTTATTAAAACTTTTATTTTATCTCTGAATATTTTCATATTACTCTCAGAGAATAATCCCTAGTAATTTGATTTACTAAGTACAAACATTTTAGTATATTAATTAGCAACCAAACCTATTTGGCTGCCTTTGTTAAATGTCCACTTGGCTGGACCAAACTGTATTTCCCAGAAATCTCTTTCTTGATAATTTCCCATTAGGATGGGTCATAGGAGAGATTCTTATACATGGTATTTGAAAGACAGAAGTGAAGCAAAAGCCATTTTGTAGATCAGATATATTGCCACTTATCTACTTGTTTATCTTATTAGTATGACACAGTTACTGGCCCTGTAAATACAGCACCTTTCCTAGGATCTGCCTTCAGTTTCTCTGTCCAGCTATGTGTGTTCAGCTCTACTGCTGATACAAATCACAAGTCATAAAATCAAGGCAAGATGCAATAAACTGACATCAGTGCCAGCTTGTCCCTATGTACTTCAGCTCGTGTTTGTGAGCTCAAATTTGTTCTTGCTCTTATTTACCATGACTAGGGCTAGAATGTGGTAAAGAGGCACATAGGGCACACAATTTAAGGAGGCATTCACTGTCAAGGTCACGCAAGTGCAGGTATAATATTTCTTTCCAAATTGGTCTTAATAAAAAATAAATTTACCAAATTAAATAAAGCAGCATGTAACATTATGATGATAAAGCGGGTGAACTAATAAACCACAATATAATAAAATATTGTCTAATTATTCTAGATTTGAAATGTTGAGAATGCTATTAATGCTTGTTATTTGTTTTTTAAATTCAACATATTAATGATAGTAAGTGATCAGAGTTATCATGCCTAATAAATAAATCCAACTTTCTATTTTTATTAAATTATATCCATGGAAGACCTCTGACCATTTGCATGAAAATTACTGCACTTTTAATTTGGGGGGTAGGTAGTTTTATTTGACACTATTGTCAAAGCCCACTAATTAAAAGCAATCAAGTGTGAAAGATCCCAGTTTTGCTGTGAACACTCAGATCCTACAAGAGCCTGAATCCTTGTCATTTTACTGTTTGGCATACTGCACAGGATTATTACAAGAGCTGGTGCAGGGAACAATGTTCTCTTATTTGTTTAATTCTTTCTACCACAAGTCTCAGCCTTATTTTGCTTCAGAATTTGAGGAATACTGGGCATGCTTAACTATAGACTTAAATGAGTTAAGTCCCAGACCCCAACTGTATTTGGAAATCGGGCCTATGACCAGGTGATAAAGGTTAAGTGAGGTCATAAAGTTGGAGCCCTAATTGTATAGGGCAATGCCCTTACAAGAAGAAAAGGGGACACCAGAGCTCGCTCTTTCCACCATATGAGGTGACAGTAAGAAAGCAGCCATTTGCATTGCCAGGAAGAAGATCTTCGCGATGAAAAGCACCTGTCAGTACTCTGATCTTGGGCCACCCGGTCTCCAGAATTGTGAAAAAAAAATTGTTTAAATCACCAGTCTATGGCATTCTGTCATAGCGGCCTGAGCAGACTAAGACAGTCCTCTTACCTCTCTTTCCTTAAACCACTTATTTAATGTTAACTTGTAACTGCACATTCATTCTCCACTCCTTTAAAATGTGTATAACTCCCCTTAGAAGTCGCTTGACAGTTTTAAGCCCAGGGAATGTCTTTCTCAAGAACCTAGGAAACAGCTTTTTGAAATGTAAGCATTGTAGGTAGCTTCCCCATTTTCCACTCTCCTTAGAAGGGCATGAGTCTAACTTGTGTGTGTAACTTGCTCCCAATTGTAAAACTACCTCCTGTTACGAGGATACTGAAAGTTTACTTTTTTCCTGGGTAAGGGTCAATGAGCAAATACAGGTTGTCTACAATGTCACCCATCCCAGCTCTTAAAATTCTCCAGTATTTTGTTTCAGTGGTGTTGAGTTCAGTCCCTCTCCTCTACTTCAAAATCTCTTGAGTAAAGTCTTTCTTGCCTGTTTGACTTTGTCAAGTGCTATTCCTAATGATATTGTTGGACAAGGTCATGGAGAGGACGTGACCACTAGATGACCCAAGAGCAGGACCCAGGCAATGGAAGGCTCCTCTCTCCCTTCCTTGTCCTTGGAATGTTCTGCCCACTGTTCCCACAGTCAGAGCTATTTTCTGAATGCAGCCTTAAGGGACCAAACATGTTTTGAGAGCATCTGGATGGTACCCGTGACTGAAGCCCATTAAAGTCTCTATATAAACTTCTTAAAATCTGGTGGGCAGGTGTGAAGATACACTCATCTTGCAGCTGCCCAAGACATGCCTGGTATGTAAGTTCTTTTTAAACTGGCCATCTACCAATCTGGAATGGCCTGCCCATATCTTCCATCTTTACTTGCTCTCTGTGTCCAGGGGCCAGTCTCACATTTCACCTGGGAAAATCGTGAGGTTTTAAACCAAAGATTGTCTAAAAGTATTTTTCAAGTAAGTTCTGAAGTATTTAATGACTCCCTAACTTCATTATTAATAAGACTTAATTTAGGTCTAATTAGTTTTTAACACAAGATTTCTGAAAACTCCTTGAAAATGTTTTGTCCTATCGCTTAGGCTATTTGAAGTCCATTCTCAGACCTGAGATATCCATGTAAGTTTCAATCCTTCTTCTCCTCCTTATTGTCTGTATCCCAGTTTGGGCTGTTAAATGACCACCTAAATGAGGTACTCAATTTTATAAATTCAGAAGACCAAGATTACAAGCTTCCAGAAGAATTCAGCATTCCTCTGACTTTTTTCCTCTTTAGTCTCATGAGTTTGAAAGATTTTTTGACAGTATATTTCAAATCTTCTTGCAACAACGTGTTAAAGTCAGCATACCATAGATCATTGACCCTAAAAAGGTATGCTGGGGGATAGAAAGAGGATTATTATTTTGAATTAAAATTCCATCTTGGAGGTAGGAGTAAATGTGGGGGGAAAGCTGGTTCTTAGAGATGGCAGTTTCTAAGAATAGAGCTGTCTGAAGTTTTTTTGTTTGTTTTCATATGTTTCACTAGTCTGCACCAGAAAAAAATCATTTAGAAAAGTCATTTTGGAGTCTAAATTAGGTTTTGATTTTTCCACATACCAATCAAAAAAGGCTGACTGTTAAATGTTAGATATTTTGTTGCCTTTTTGTTCTAAGGCAACTATTAGACAGTTTAAATCATATCAGAAGTTCCTCAAAATGGCATCACAGTGCTAAGTTATTGTTGGTAAAAGTGTGCAATTTCAAAAGATAGAAAAGCTATTTAGGACGATGATGAGAGTATATGTATAAAGATGAGTTTGCCTGGGTAGGGTTGAATACTCAACTGAAAAAACCCTGTAAGAACTGAGACAGTTGGAAAAAAATATGTTGCTTTTATATCTTGTGTGTCTCTATCTTAACCAAATACCAGCTGCCACCATCAGTAAGCCTTACTCACAGCCACTTCGTAGTAGATGGAATAATCAAATCAAGTCTCAGGGAAACAACTAGAATAAAGAAAAGAGTCCATTGAAGGTCTTGAGCAATGACCCAACGCAAATGTGTCCAAGGCACACAAGTGTATTGAGACAGTCTACATATTGATCTTTGGGGCTATTTCACATTCTTAGGCTTAGTAAACATATTTTCCTACCAATGGTCACTCTCCCATTTTAGCAACAATATAAAATTCACAAATATAAAAGGGAAACAATAATAGAAAATAAAAATATATAGACCAGGTTTCATTAAGGGACATAGGATAGGACTACATAGAAATCTAATTAGATTTCTAAATTATACATTAAATCTTAAGAATGAAAATAAACAACAACACAGGGCTTAAGAAAAACTTTGAGCTTGTATTCAGCATAAGATTTCAGTTAAAAGGTGGTGTCTAACAGCTGAAGGTAAAGGAGTCTCACATGTGAGTACTATTATTAAGTTCATCAACAAAGGCCAAGGACACGACTATGTTGGAACCAAAACCAACTTTATCCTCGAAGGAAAGTACAGGACAAATGACCTTTAGGTGTGATTTCTATTTATTTGCTATCTATAGAGAAATATTTCTTGTGGTTTTACTTCAGACAGAGGTCCATTATTGTTACTTAAAAATTAACATCTAGAAGGAGGCCTATCAATACTTTCTGACTGTAGCAGGGAATGGATTTGTTGCACATGAATTATCATAGAAAAAAAATCAAATATAAGAAAAATCAGTGATTATAATTTCACAACATTTAAAAGTTAACAAATTGGGGGGTGAAAATTGGGGTGCTCAATCAATAGAGCATGCAGCTCTTGATCTCAGGGTTGTGAGTTCGAGTTCACGTTGAGTGTAGAGATTACTTAAAAATAAAATTTTAAAAAAAAATTATAAAGAAGGTCAACAAATCTAATGATATTTTTGTTACATTTAATGGTAACTTACACCCACCAATGGGTCATTTAATTTTTGGTTGATTTTAAAAAGAATAATATCTCCCAAAATACGTTTGCCTAAAGCTTGGTCCAGAGCTGAAGTTTAAGCATCTTTAGCTTGTCTTTTAACACATGAGACAGTTGAAGAATTCCTAAAAATTCTCCACTACACTTAGAACAGTATTTTGGTTACTGGATGATAAAAGGAAATCTGTAAAATGGAGAAGCTGAATTCATATCTAATTTTCAGATTCTGGGCAGCAACATATCATGACTAGTCTAAAAGACTGGATGGAACCAATATAAATGATGTGTAGATTGGGAACTTTCCTCACCCCATTTCTGGCAAACCTCAGTTACAGATTATTTCAACAAGGAAGAGGTCAAATCTTATTCACTACAGTGTGATTTTTTGTCTTTTAGAGATTGTGAATGCACTATCATATTAAAAAATCCCCAGTTCAAGCAACATAGATTGCCAACATTGCCTTATATGATTTCTGACTATATTATTGTCTATCATTAAGGATAAAAATCAAAGTAGATAGACAAAGTATATAAAATTTCACATAAAATCTCATTTTTACATTAGTTTTGAGATAATCATAAATTACCTAAAAGAAAATTATTAAGAATATTAAATTGTCTCTGAAAGCAGTTTTTTTTTTGATATGCTATCTAAACAAATAAAAATCATTTTCCTTGTATCTTCAGCATGTTTGATACCTTTAAGGAAAAATGATAATTTCAAAAATAATGTCTTCATTAACTGATTACATAATTTGATAGATGTAAGAATATTGGAGATCTTCAGAGAGAAAATTTTTGCAGACAGCTGTTACGTGAAATATTTGGAATTTAATTTTTTTGTTTCTTTTTTTTTGCATTTTAGAATGCTCCATTATCATCTCTATTTGATCATATATATGATGAATATCACATATATGAGATATCTCTGTCTATATTTCTGCTTATGTATTTATCCTCTATCGATCGATCTACCATCGTCTATCTATAGAGAGAAAAGCCCTAAACTGAGTTCTTAAAATAATCTCATCATCGATCATGGGATTTATTCATGAACTAATAATATAAATACACTTTTTTCTCTTTCTTAACTATTTTCCCAGTTGTCAATTTTACCTTCTCTGTGTCTCTCAATTTTGTTCCCTAACATTTATTGCCACATTTACCATCTTAATTAAACCTTATCATCTTGAGTTTAGGCTCTTTTTATAATCAGCTAACCAGTTAATTTGCAAAACTCTTACCTTTAATCTATCTTTCACATTACTAACAAAAGTCTATTTTTGCATCATGCATCAATGATAAAGCTTAAAATTCTTAGCTTGCTTATATGGACATACAATGTCAAGTCCCGTTTGATATACTTATTCAGTATGATTTTATATATTTCCTTAGTTTCACGTCTTATGCTCTAGACACATTATTTATCTTTTTTGCTAATATAACATTTTTCTAAAGCCAGTGAATAAATTCAGCAGGGCCAAACTACTTCTATTTTTAATGTGCTATGTAGTTTCACACTTCTGTGTCTTGGCTTATGTTATTTCACATGTCTGAGATAGCTTTATCCACTGGTATTCCCTCTTGAACAAAATCCTATAAATTCAAGCTGTGAAAATATTTGAATATCTTGACAGTATTTGATCTTTTGTACCTTCACTAGACTATGTTCTATGCCCAATTATGGTATTCCCTACTGCATTTTACTTGCTAATTTCTCGTTGCCTCCATTTTCTGAGAAACTTCAGAGTTGGCAGTTAAATTTAATCCATCATTATAGGTGCACACCCTAGGCACTTATACACTAAATACCCAAATATGTGCTTTCTTGAGTATAAAAATTTGACAACTATTGTGCAAGAATACATTCATATACAAATTATTTCACATAGCCAAATATGATGCACCTTCTGGAATGTAACCCTTTTAAACTAACAGTGTTGTTTATTATATAAAGTATATCATTTTAGTTATACTTCTTTTTATAAGGGCTGTATATGTAACAGCATGTTGGAAAGTGGTCCTTCTTACCTTCTGATTCTATACCCAATATTTCTATAAATTCCTCTTCTCTCATTAAACTGTTTTAATAAACTATAAACTGGCAGAAAGAAGAAATTGATCACCTGTGTGATGATATATATCTTCATTTTCAAGAAGTTAATATTACTATGTTAAATCTTTTTTTTTCCACTTTTTAATATTATTAAAATTGTCTAACAGTCAATGTCCTTTGAAACTGCTATCAGAACAGCATATGCCAACTTAGCTGTTATTCTTGGTGGTGTGACTGCCCAACTGTAAACTCTGAACAATTTAGTCAACAAACTAAGAAGCAGTGAAAGCAGATACATGAGTCCTAGTTGTTGTGTGAAAACATTCACTTGCAGGAAACATGGATTAAGTAGAACAAGTATCAAAACATAAAAACATATGTCAACAGCTAGGAAAAATATTGAAGACTTTTGGAAGAAAATCCTTAAACAGAAAACATTCCTTCAAAAGAAATCTGTATTCTCAGAAATTTTTATTTCTTATGGAAATCTCAGTATTATCTCTTATGGAAAGAGATAATACTGAGTGGAAAAAAATATGTATCATCCGTTGGTTTGACTTAAAAAGTGATTCGGAAAATTTACTCTGTAAAGAAGTTTAGAAAAATCTCAACCAGTTTATTTTCTTTTGTTATCCATACATTTCATTTTAAAATGATATATTTTCAATACTTATATATAAATAAATGAAAAATACCTTTATAATATCCATAATTATTTTAATATGAATATTTGTTTAAATCAATGATTTTTTGTGTTGGATAATATATGGTGACAGTACCATAAGCTTATTAAGCACTTAACACTATTCATTGTGGCTATTGTCCAGACTATAATTGACACTACTAATAGTTACTTTAAGTTACATATTTTTGTCGCTATAAACAATATATAAAACACACACTGCACAAAACAATGCATGCACATGCACACATATATAATTTAAGCCTTATTTTGGAAAGGATTTGGTTGAAGATGATAGTTTTTTATTGCAATTTTCTACCTATCTCTTTGTTCTTTAATTTTAAGAATTAATATTTACCCTTAAAAATTGCCCTTCAGACTCAATAGTTATTCTCATAATTGTCTTTCCAAATTCTAATAGCAAAATCAAATATTTTGGGTAATTTGATTTTCATTTTTCCCAATTTTAGTAACACCTGACAGGTTTTGTGTATTTTTTTTATTATTATTTTTTAAATCCTTATTGATTCCCATGTGTTTTTGGAAGATTTTCTTTTTAATCAGACTCTAACTCCTGACTTTTCTTTTTTTTCTATTCACTTAGGTTAAAAATACTACCTCCAGAATTTAGGCACATACTATCAGGTAAATGCCATGACCATTTATGGTATACTTTCATGAGTATTTTGGGTTTTTTTATGGCGATTCATCTATTTATATATATTGGCAAAATTTTTATAAAATATGTCTTTACTTGAAAAACTTTATCAGAGAAATATATACTTTATAAAAATAAATGAGAACCTTCATTTTACAAATGGGAACTATTAATTTAGGAGCTCCTGGGTGGCTCAGTTGGTTAAGTGTCTGCTTTTGGCCCAGGTCATGATCCCAGGGTCCTAGGATCAAGCCCCACGTTGAACTCCCTGCTCGATGGGGATTCTGCTTCTGCCTCTCCCTCCGCCTGCCACTCCCCCTGCCTGTGCTCTCTCTCTTTCTCTGTCAAATAAATAAAATCTTCTTTTTTTAAAAAGAGGAAGAAATATAAATTTAAATTTTTAATTTAAAAATTTAATGTTTTATTACATTATCTTTAGGTAATCTAGTATACCATGCTCACAGATTTCAGAGGAGACCCTCTGGCATTTTTACCTCAGTTTTTAATTTATCGCTTCAAAAGTAGCAGTGGTTCACTCCCCAGTTGCAGCAGAAACTACCTATTTGTTCTCCAACCCACTTGAAAAAAAACTGCTGAATAGGGCCAGATTTTATTTCCTTCTGTCCCTGCAGGTAGCTGTGGTCTATGACTAGGTTGTGGCAAATAGAATGCTATCAGAATCTACACAGGTCACTTCTAGGCCTAGGCTCAAATACTTCCCACACATGATTATCTATCTATCTTTTTTTTTTTTTTCCCACCCAACATACTGGCTGAATTCAGAGGATTCAGAGTTCTAAATCAGGATGGACCAAATTGGGAAAGGAGCCTGGATCTCTGAACAGCCATTTGCAAAGCCATCTACTCACCAGGTAAACCTATTTTGGACTTCACAAAAGTAAGAAGAAAAGAAACTCCTGTTGCACTAAGTCAATGGATTTAGGTGTTAATTTATTTTTTAAAAAACAATATTTTTCTTACTAACATAAATAATACATTGTTATCTTAAATTTTTCATCCTTACAGAATTATGTGTCCCTTCAATCTTCCCCTTGTTACTTGGAGCTCACAAAACATATGACATAGAAACAAGCTAATCCAGTTTGGACTCATTCATTGGGACTTTAATAGGAAACTAAAGGAACAACAAATCTAAGATAAATTTAAAATGCAATACTTAAAATTATGCTACTTTATTAAACTTTAAAATATATGACACAGTCTTGCCCTAGACTCCTTAACTGAAGTAATTTGCCAATCACATGGGTCGTTCTATGTAACATGAATGATTAAGTCTATGTAACAATGTCATTCAATCAAATTAAAGTTAAATAGCACTTTTTTTTTATTTAGTAGTATTGTCAGGCTCTCCGAGAACGTCATTTCTTGTCTTTCTTTGACCATAAGGACGTTACTGATTTTTCTTTTTTTTTAATGTATTTTTTTCATTCCTGATTTTTCTTCTGGCTCATGGTTGAGCTGTATTTCTGCTCAACCACTGACATTCTTTCTGAATTATTTTCTTACTTTCTTCACAACTGATTCCAGCTATGGTCATACTAAATTTTACATGACCTTGAAATTCTTCCCCTAGATTTTCAAATGTGACCTGAATATTATTACTGGACTAATGATAGCATTTTAATATTAAGCAGAAACCTTACATATACCATGTAAATGCAATAATGGACACATTGTGATAGCTAATTTTATGTGTCAAACTGACTGGACCAGAAATTTGGTTAAATATTACTCTGGGTATTTCTGAAAGGGTGTTTTGGGTGTGATTAACATTCAAATTGGCATACTAAACTATGCAAATTGGCATATTAACTTGCACTCCATAATATGGATGGCCTCATCTATTCAGTTTAAGGTCTGAATAGAAAAACAAACAAACAAAAAAATCTGACCTCCCTAAGAAAGGAATACTTTTTCCTTCCTAACAGCCTTCAGACTGGTTCAGCAGCTTTTTTCTTAACTTCAAATTTGAACTGAAATATTGACTCTTCCTGTATCTTGAGTCTCTTGGCTTTTGGACTAAAAATATACCATTGGCCAAAATCAACAAGACAGTAAACAACAAATGTTGGAGAGGATGTAGAGAAAGGGGAACCCTCATTCCATACTCATTTGAGCCAATTCCTTCAATTCCTTATAATATATCTTTCTCTCTCTCTACACACACACACACACACACAAACACACACACACAAAACATTCCATTTGTTCTGTTTCTCTGAAGAATCCCAAGTAATACACTTTTATAACACTCTATTCCTTGGAAGAACAACTAGAAAACATAAAATGTAAAGAGCAAATAACTTTTTCTAAAGGCAACTTTTTATAGAAAGAGTGAGATTATTTGAATTCTATCAACAGACTAAGGAAGATAAAGTTTTCTTACTACTAAATTATTAAAATTGTTGTGAAGATCTAAGAGATTTTTAGTCAGTGGGGAATATCAAGCACTTCACTAATTAGTTATAAGCAAAGAAAACTATTAGTGAAAAAAAATAAAGTCAAACACTTTTAAAAATACCATTGATTGCCATATGCTGCTTAATTTTTTATTTCAAAATGTCATCAAGTTAAATGTGAAACTCACCTGAAAAATTCATCCCTGCAAAAAATAAACCTGTTTTATTTTTATTCAGCTATTTGACAAGTATTAATTTAGTGTCTACTAAATGCCAGGTGTGAGATTATAACAATGTATAAAGCACAAGACCTGGCTTCAAGAGTACTTAAAATCTGGTGAAGTAAAGTCATACAGGTTTGCCCCACTATCCAAAAGTAGAGTGTTCTATGAAAACATTCCTAAGCAGAAATGGAGTAAAGCAACGAGTATCCCCTACTTTTCAAAAGTCCACACTTACACTATTTCCCTTCTTTTAAAAAGATTTATTTATTTATTTATTTTTAGAGAGAGCATTTTTTTTTAAAGATTTTATTTATTCATTTGACACAGAGAGAGATCACAAGTAGACAGAGAGGCAGGCAGAGAGAGAGGGGGAAGCAGGCTCCCTGCTGAGCAGAGAGCCCGATGCAGGACTCAATCCCAGGACCCTGAGATCATGACCTGAGCTGAAGGCAGAGGCTTTAACCCACTGAGCCACCCAGGCGCCCCCCCCCCTTTTTTTTTAAAGATTTTATTTATTCATTTGACACAGAGAGAGATCACAATTTTTTTTAAATTAACTCTCCCTCCTTACATTCCTTGTTCTTTTTAATACCAAAAATATTAAGTATTTAAGAGAGAAGGGGGAAAAAAACCCTTTAAGTGACTCATTTTGACATACCTGACTGTGTAGTTTTGCTCTGGGATTTATGAGAAATCGGCGTTTCCAGCAATTTTGCCATTGTAGCAAGTTTGCTAGCAAACAAACAAACACTCAGCATTCATAATCTTTTTCTCAGCCCCTTCCTGTTTTCCATTATCCTGCAAATAATGGGGAGAGGGAGAGAATCTAGAGCAAACTTCTCACCAAGCCCAGAGCTGAGAACCCAATTCCGGGCTCCATCCCATGACCCTGAGATCATGACTCAAACCAAAATCTAGAGTCAGAAGTTCAACCAGCCCTCTTTGGATTCCTTTCAGTTAGTGAAAATAGGTACAAATGCAGGTCTTTTTGTAAAAGTGAGGTGGTGTAATGTGAACTTTCAAAAAGTGTTCAAAAAGGGGGATACTTGAATTTAAAAAACTTAATAGCAAAAGTGCAGGTAAAGTGTTATTGATGGTGCAATTCCAAAATATCACAGTGACATGAAAATAAAGAGGTAAATTCTAGTAGTCTTGGAAAAGAGATTAAGAGAGGTTAAGGAAACGTCTGAGAGGCAAACATACTTGAGTGGAGTAACCCCCCTTTTTTTTAACCTATCCATCCACTCTGATCTTTTGTTCTCCCTGAATACAATATTCTAGTCAACAAATTGAAATCATAGACTACAGGATGGCTGGTTTCTTCTCTCTCTCTAAGAATGTGTTCCATTTCTTTGGGTTTAGGCATTAATATGGATTACTATATTGCCCAATCATATATGTTTTTAAGATTTTATTTATTTGACCGAAAGAAAGAGCACAAGCAGGGGGAGCAGGAGAGGGGGAAGCAGGGTCCCTGATCCCAGCATCCTGGTATCAGACCTGAGCCAAACACAGACATTTAACTGACTGAGCCACCCAGGTGCCCCTGGCCAATCATATTTAAAGGTAAGTAAACCAAGGAAATTATAGGAAGGGTTATCTTCCTCTTAACAAAAAGAGACTAAAACGATTGGCTTATCCAACATTGCCTTGAATTTCTGGACCCCCCCTTTTTTTTAAGATTTTATGTATTTATTTGACAGAGAGAGAGATCACAAGTAGGCAGAGAGGCAGGCAGAGAGAGAGGGGGAAGCAGGCTCCCTGCTGAGCAGAGAGCCAGATGCGGGGCTCCATCCCAGGACTCTGAGATCATGACCTAAGCCAAAGGCAGATGCTTAACCATCTGAGCCACTCACGCACCCCTGGACTCTTTTTATTCCTTTAAATTTTGTATCATCTTGATAAAAGTTTACAATGATCTTGGATAGTATGTTTAGTTTTCCAACCTATTCACTGGAACTCACTTTCCAATCTGTTGCTACAAATTTAGTTGCTTTGTAACAATAACATGGGCCTGGTTCCTGATACCAATATTCTGATTTAGCAAGCATAGTTTATGGGGCAGATAAACCAACAATGACAACAAAATTTTCAACGGATTTATACAACAGAAGTTTTTTGTTTTGTTTTATTTTTGTTTTTTTTTTTATTCATACATCATGTCAAATATAAGTTGGCGTAAGATACTGACAAATCTATCCTTCTGGGACACTGGATGATAGAGCATTTACTAGCTTTTTACTATATCACATGGGATATACCAACCTCCCCTACATAGTAGTAGAGGAAGAATGAAGTGATTAGTGATAACTAAAGTTTTCCCTGTTTTTGGATTTGAAAAACATTATTTCTGCCTGTATTTTTTTTTTTTTTTGGCTGAAACCTTTCATATGGCCTATGTAATTTAGAGCAGGAGAAGATCCTTATTGATGTTTTAATAGGAATCTTGTATATTTTATTGAAAAATAAAATGATTTTGCTGTTTTTTAAATATTTTTATTTGTTAACTTAAATATTATCTCCATTTCTGCATATCTAGGAATTGTCCCCCATTGACTTATTGTATTTCTTATAATTTTTGTGGTATGCGATATGCATATTTCATTATCTCCTAATTATAAATTTGTGTTTGCTTTCAAATTCTTACATGGTTTATTTTATTTTTTAATATCTAATAACACTGTTTAGGATCCAGAAAATAGTATTACAGTGGCAATTCCTCCTTCTTTTAAATGATCAGTTTTATGCTATTTTATCCACTCAAAATATTGCCTTTCAGAGTGCATGTATCCACACAAAGATATCTGTTCCAACTTCCAGTCTTACTGCCTCCAGATTGTTGATTCTTATATTTCCAATCCATGTCTAACTCAAATTCAAAAGTACAGACCACATGAATCAGCAAAAACTCAGAGGGAGATGATACTTTCAATAATGTCTCTAGCCTAGTCATTATCTTTCTGGCACTTTTTGACTTTATAGGGATAGCCTTGTTTTATTTTCTTATCATTGAGGTTTGAGTTTTTTCTTAATTCTGAATATAATCCATAGATAGAAGTGTAATTTTCAAATATATTTTCTTATTCTATGGCTCTTAATTTTTTTGTTTTGTTTTTTTAAGTAGACTCCACGTCCAGCTTGAACTCACATCCTTGAGATGAAGACCTGAGTGAGAGGGCACCTGGGTGACTCAGAAAGTTAAGCATTTGACTCTCAATTTCAGCTCAGGTCATGATCTCAGGGTTGTGAGATCAAGTCCTGGGCTGGGCTCTGCACACTAGGCGTGGAAAAAAGACCTGAGCTGAGATAAAGAATCAAGAGTTGGACATTTAACCAACTGAGCCACCTAGGCACCCTTATGACTCTTAATTTTTGTAATGCTTTTTGAGGAGCAAACTATTTTAATATTGATAAAGTCTAGTTTGTTATGATTTTTTAAAATTGTGTTTTCAATGTCATATCTAAATATTTTCAACTATCCTTAAGGCACAAATGTTTTCTTACCATGTTTATTCTAGAAAATTTGTGGTTTTAACTTTTACATTTGGGAGAATGGGTTATTTTTAGTTATTTTTTGTATACTTTTAAAATTTTTATACTTAAAAATTTTTTATTTGAATATTCAGAATATTCCAACACCATTTGTTAAAGAAAAAACTATCTTTTATTTCCTGTCCAGTTGAATTCCATTGAATTTTAATTGCTTGACAAATATGGGTAGTGTTACTTCTGGGGTTTCTGTTCTTTTTTTGGTTTGTATACCTATACCTTTTCCAACCACATTGTTGTGATCAGTGAAACTTTAATGTAGG
>CM052809.1:119610015-119745191 GCA_028533885.1 Nasua narica
ATCGGAGATCTATAGGTTCCAAAAGAGATCACAGAGAAAAATATTGAATCAGAAAGACAAAAGCAAACAAATGCTAAACATGAAAACATAAATAGAAAGTCACGGGCTTATTGATAACATGGAATCTCAGGTTGGTTTAACATTGAGGAATTGAATACTGATATATACTATTGAGAGAAAAGCCAAATAGGCACAGGTTAAAGAAAGCTTAATTGGAATGCCTGTGGAAGTCTTGTTAATTGAACAACATAGTGAAATAGATTACCATGCAGGAATTTAAATGAAGATATTAGGTAATAAATATGCTACTCTTTGGTTGTTAAGTAATAAAGCAAAGTTCTAGTTATTGGAGAATTGAAAGAATACAGTAAAAATATGAGGGGTCACAATACAAATACATTTTATTCTTTTGAAGTTTTAAAGTGGAACTGCCTTAATATTCAGGTGGTTCTATATGTTCTAATTTAAAGTTCAAAAAATTGATACCTGTAGGAACTTGAAGGGCTTAAACTAGAATTTCCTTATTGATGAATTGTGATGTCCATATCTATCTTGCAAGTTTTCTCTGAGGATTAAAAAAACGTATTGTCCTTACCTAAGGCCAGTGTTGGCCTTAGTTTGGTGGGGGTGGGGGGTTAGGGAAAAGGATAAGTCTAGTTGCAGTAATTATAAGTGTTCAAGACAAAGGATATAAGTAATGCATTATATTTTCTTGACTACTGGTTAGGTGTAGGTGGGTAAATGTAAATTATTAAGAATATGTTGACAATATAATTTATACTCTACATTTTTCTTTTAAGAAAAATAAATAAATAAAATGTAGAAAAAATATTACAATTCATCAATAATTATTAATGCATGTCCAGTTTACTTCATCTATATTCCTAACTAATTCCACTTCCTTGTCCCCAAATTAAAGTAAAACAAATACAAGTGGGAGAATTATTATATTTTATTTATATGTCCCTAAGAATAAAATGTAGCCTTAATAAAATTATCACATCAAAAAAATAAACACTTCAATATAAGCAATTATAAAGTCATTGTTAAAATGACACAGATTGCATTATAAATCCATTTTTGAATTTCTTTTTTATAAACAGCTTGAAGACAAATCGAAGGAGATTTGTGCATATAATTAGATTATATGACTCTCAAGTGTTTCTTTTTATAGAAATTTTCTTTTTCTCTTTCATTCTTACCTCTACTCAACTCCTATTATGATTATCACTTCTCCAAACATGTGTGTTTTCTTATTTTTTTCAAGTCAATTTTCATATGATTCTGAGAAGCTTTATAGATGTTAACATTCACTTTAAATCGATTTTTTTCTAGGCTTAAGGCCCTTTCTACTCACATTTTAAAATTGTTTTTATTTTTATTTTTTAAAGATTTTATTTATTTGACAGAGAGATCACAATAGGCAGGGGCAGGCAGAAAGAGAGGAGGAAACAGGCTCCCTGCTGAGCAGAGAGCCCTGTGCAGGGCTGGGGCTGCATCCTAGGACCCTGAGATCATGACCTGAGCCGAAGGCAGAGTCTTAACCCAATGAGCCACACAGGCGCCCCTTAAAATTGTTTTTAATTGTAATTGGGGATTTTCTCTATAACTATATCTTTTAATATGCTTTTGTTTGCATACATTTAAACTATCGGTTTTATGATGTATATTTCAGTACTATTACTTTAGTAACTGTTCCTGTTTTTCATGGTAATTTTTCCTTGATTTATTTTTTTATTTTTTTATTCTTATTAAAGATTTTTATTTATTTATTAGAGAGCGAGAGACTGAGAATGAGAGGGGAGAAGGTTAGAGGGAGAAGCAGACTTCCCGCAGAGCCGGGAGTCCGATATGGGACTCGATCCCGGGACTCCGGGATCATGACCTGAGCTGAAGGCAGTTGCTCAACCAACTGAGCCACCCAGGCGCCCTTTTCCTTGATTTATTTGGACCAACACATCACCTATAGTATTTATTCTTTTCTCTCAGATTCTATTGTTTTTTTTTCCCTTGTCTAACTGCATTGACAAATGTTTCCCACATTGTTTTAAAGAGCAGTGAAAAACGGGGCGTTATGTATTTGACTTTAGCAGAAAAGTTTTTGTTTCTCCATTAAACAGATCTTTAGCCGAAACCATATTATTCCATCAATTATTATTTTATTTATATAATATAGTACTTTTTATTTTATTTATATAATATAGTACTTTTTATATAAAAGTATATAGTACTTTTACCATAAATGGATACTTTTAAATTTATAATTTATGATTACCGTATGATTCTTCTTCTATTATTATGATTGATTACATTAAAAAAGTTAGTATTTTTGAAGCCCTTGGATCTCTTACATGGTAGAAACTCCATTTGGTGGTGATTTTTAATCCTCTTACTCTTTCAAAAAAAAAAATCCTCTTACTCTTTCAATATGCTACCAATTTGTGTTTTCTATTGTTATTTAATTTTTCTGAATTTATATTCATAAATGATCATTGGTATATAGCTTTTTTTGGAGTAGTTTTTGACAACTTGGGGATTGAATTTTATCATTTCATAAAACTAACTTGGAAATTTCCCTTGTTTTTCTGTACTTTGAAATAGTCACATTGAAATTAACAATTTTGTAAAGGTTTTTGCAATACTTCAGGGAGCTAATTTGGGCACAGCTAATAATTATGTCAGTTCTGTAACAGTAACTATGACATATGATGAAATTAATAATATGCAAGTATAAAATCCTATGATTTAATTTGTAATGAACCGATCATATTTATATACATTCTTGAGTATAATTTTCTTTAAAATGACCACTTTGGAAATATATAAGTGCCGTTTTATAATTTCTTGTTAAGGTGCTATTTAAGGGGTGGCTGTGTAGATCAGTGGTTAAGTGTCTGCTTTTGGCTCAGATCATAATCCCAGGGTCCTGGGTGGGATTGAGCCCTGCATGGAGCCTCACATCAGGCTCTCTGCTCAGCAGGGATCCTGTGTCTCTCTGTGCCTCTGCCTGCCACTCCCCCTGCTTGTGCTCTCTCCCTCTCTCTCTCTCTCTCTGCCAAATAAATAAATAAAATCTTTAAAAAAATAAAATAAAAAATAAAGTGCCATTTAAGTAATTTTGGAATTGCACGGAAAATATGTTTTATGTCATTTTAAAAATATGCCCATCTATTTATATACATAATACATTTAAGCTCATGGATTTCTCTAAATTATTTATAACTAATTCCATTATCTCATTCCTTTATTCATGGATGTTTATGCTAATTCTACACACTGTGTACTAGTGCTATGTTATGGTCATGTGATAAGCACAGTTAGGTTACTTAATGAAATTTATATTTTCTTTTTTCTGCTTTGAAGAAACTAAAAGTAGCAGGATACAAATTTACAGGCAACTCTATGGCCCCTAACAGTTGGTGAGAAACATAATGATACTATATTTCAAGTATCATATATTAATGAAATGATCCTCAGAAATGTTAATAATTTAAACAACTTGGCCTTATGGGATATTCTGCTGACACCAAGGTCAATACTTGGGGAAAGCATAATACTGTATCTTTTAGATTTTTAGCATGAAATTGAATATGTATAAAACTTTCTTATTTTTGATAATATATTGGAAGAATACTCTCAAAGTATTTAAATGTGATTGCAAACTCAGGAGTGATGATTCTTAAATTTAGTTGGCTTGGGTTATAATAAAAGCTCCATCAATCTTAATTACTCTAAAGATTTTGGCCAAGGTATTTAAGTTTTTCAAACTTTTGATTTCCAAACATGAAAAAGGTGACCTTAGTGAAAACAAGCTTATAGAGCTGGTGTAAGAAATAAATATTCCTACCACTTAGTAAGCAATCAGGTGTTTGCTTTATTTTTTCTTAATAAAAAAAGGCAAATGACTGATAAAATTTAAGCTCTGTGTTCTAAGACCTATAAAAACCCAAGGATTTTTTTCTTCAGGTAAATTCTGCAAATTCAATTGATATTTACCAAATTGTCAACAACAGATTTTTACCTTGGGCACATTTCCTAGCTCAGCACCCTCAGATAGCCCATTGGAAACAATTCTCTGAGGAAGATATTTGGGGGGAAGATCTAACAAAATACACTTTCAAAGTGTACAGCCCTAGTCATATCTGAGTTTTTAGTAAATATATGGGGTAGATACAAACCGTGTATATCTGTTTTAAACTGTGTATATTTATCTGTTTTACAGATAAATGAGGCAGGAAGTCTCCACTGTCTGCATCCTCACCTCCACCCTGAGGCCCTTCATTTACGCACCTGCTATGGGGGCTTAGTCTCCAGCTATACATCCGTGTAAGAGACAAGGGAGAGGAAAAGGATAATATTAATTAATTATGGAGATTTCTTTTTTAATACAATTTTCATCCCTACATAAGAAACAAATTTTTCTAAAAAAAAAAAGAAGCAGCAAGTTTTTCTGTCCAGCTATAGAAGAAATATGGTGATATTTTTATTCCCATTTGAAGAATATATTGATTAAATGAACTTCTAATTAATCGGAATTCATTAGGGAAGAGTAATAATTAATTAGGTTCCCCTGGACCTCCTACTGTGTAGAAATTAATTAAATAACAAATTAAAAACTGTTTTTTTCACATTTTAAAGATGGTATTACCACTTTGTAATTTTTCAGTAAATTACTTTCTTCTGCAGTAAATTATTATTGCTTCTGTAACATACCCGGTATAGAACTGACAATTCCACACCCAATTTCTAAATACCTCTTAATTTAATCTCCATTACAGACAAAAATACTTATTTCCCACAGGATATGTATTGCTTTTCCTATCAAATTTACATATCGAATATTTTAATGATTTCTCTAACTTTATTAAATCTAAGTTTGTTTTTTTCTCATTTTAGAAGCTAATATTAAAAAAGTATATCTGCTAATAATTTTGCATAGTAGTGAAATTTGTACCATAGTACGTATATGTGTTACATATAGATTATGATAGTACGCATACAGATTTAATTGATGATATTATACAATTATGAAAAGAGATTCATCATGTGTAAAAAAAGACAATATGGGCTATGGAGTTAGAACAACATACATTTCCTAATCTGCTTTGTCACTGACAATACAGATTTACAAAGGCCGATCACCAAGGCTTCATGCAACTACTTCTACTTTGATTCCCTAGGGTTAATAATCATTACTTAATGGTCTGCTAGCACCACATGTGTCTATCCTGAAATAACGCCTGTATGGCTCAGTTGGTTAAGTATCTGCTTTTGGCTCTGGTCCTGATCCCAGGGTCCTGGATTGTTTAGGTTTAGCTTATATGTCAGTTACTCCAGAAAGCTTTAAATCACTTGCCCTGGAAGAATCACACATACCTACCAAGGCCTTGTATTCAAGAAAATTTAGTATTTTTTTTGTTCTTTTTTTCTCACTTTGTGTACTTTTGACTTTTTAATATATAAAGTAAATTTTAACTGGCTGTATATCAAATGAAAATGTCAACTATCGACCCCACTGTCAATATGTAAACATGGGATAGTAGGATGTATAGATCCAGGCTGATGTGTCCCTTGTCTACAAGCAGTGACCTTTGTCGGGCCTGTAAAGCAGTGCTATGTGGGTGTTTGTTCAATATTGTCATATCTTCCAGCTTTTCAAAGCAGGCTGGGAATACAGACATTCTCTCTAATATCAATTTGTAAATGTTGGCAATTTATTCAAATTTTAAATAATTTTAGGCCACCTTCCCAGTTTATAACTTCCAATGAAATTATATAGATGCTTAAATATTCCTTCATATTTGATCCCAGTTGTTCCCTTATGTAGCTGTACCATGTGGAATATTTCCTAGTATTAAATTTTCCCTTTTTTCCTCCTGCTTAGACTGAAAGTTTTATGAGGTCAGAGGGATATATGGACAGGTATTGGTGATATAGATAATAGATGTAGATGTAGATAGTTAAAAATGAAGATAAAGTCACAACTTTAGATTCAGTGCATAGCCAACGGCCCAGAAGTAGTAGATCCTTGATAAAGGACTCTTAAAAATTTGTTAAAAATTGTATTCTAGCCCACCAATCATAAATACATTATAAATTGATTATATATAAAGCATTGGTAGAAGGCCTTGAAATCTAGTAAACTGAATAACATTTATTGCCAACTGTATAAAATATATACTCTCTACAGAAAATGTAATAGTTCTAATAATACTTACAACTGTCAATATGTAATTTACTATCCTCTTTAAGCTATGCAAGTATAAAAGAATACAATAGCTACTCATCCCCTCTCCCCCTGCTCTTAAATTAATGAATCACTTTGAATTTTTTTTAAGATTTTATTTATTGATTTGACAGAGAGAGTGAGAGACATGGAGGGGCAGAGAAACAAGCAGACTCCCCACCAAGCATAGAACCTGATTCAGGGCTTGATCCCAAGACCACAAGAATATGAGCCAAGCTGAAGTCAGACACTAAACTGACTGAGCCACACAGGTGCTCCTATCACTTTGAATCTTTAGCTTATTTATTTTGGTCTAATTTTTGCAAGAGTTAAATTTATGATTTTTAATTACAAACCTTGTTCTAACATTGTTGAAATACTACAAATTTTAGGGAAAATGCCAAAGATCAGTAAAACAAAATTGTGAGTTATAAAAGGGCTGTTTTCTCATGATTTTTTTTAAGAAAAGATTTATTTATTTATTTGAGAGAGAAAGCGAGAGAGAGCACATTGGAGAGGGGCAGAGGGAGAGAGACACCCAAGTGCAGACCCACTTAGACCCACTAAATGCAGAATCTGACATGGGGTTGGATTTCATTATGCTGAGATCATGACCTAAGCTGAAATCAAGAGTTGGTGGCTAAACCAACTGAGCCAACCAGACACCCCCATTTTCTCATGATTTAAATCATCTCTTCTACATACATGTTAAGTATCTCCTCCTAACCAGTATTCCAGCTTCTTGGCTTTCCTTGGTTAAACACATCTTTCATTAGCTGCTACTGTGAGGAAAGAAATTCACTCTTTTATATTATGAACTCTCATTATCTCCATTTTTATCTAAAGAAACCTTTATATCTTCAGCTCTAATCAGTAAAAGATTCTTTCCAGGCAAAGATGCTGAGAATCTCTTCTATTGCCCTTCTACTGTAGAGCACATAATGGGAGAGAAGGAATAGACTTGACTTAGCCAGATACAGGGAAGATGTGACATGAGTAAGTGAACAGCAACAAACATAGAAAAGAGGTCTACCTCCTCCACAGAAGACATTGACAGGATTTTACTAGGATAATTTTGACTAGTTGACTTAGGATAATCTGAAAATAATGTTATTTCCTGATTCAAGGGCATGACTTTCTCTATACAGAATACAATGGAGGTGAGAATGACTTAGGTCATCAAAATTGATGGTCAAATTCACTTGAAAGAAAGAAGGAAATTTATCATGGACTAAAATGGAAACTGCTTGGCCATGTTGCTTAATTGCTCAATTATTTTTTTCTTTATAGGAAAGGCAAACATTCGTAAGTGAATTTCACCACGTATTATTTATAATTATGTTATTTGTGTGCAAATATAAGAGAATCTTAAATACTTCTCATATCATCAAATAATTCCAGACATCTCACATATTTCAATCCAAATGCCCTAGATCAAGAATTCTAACTCCAAGCAGAATTTAACTGATTATTACAGTAGACAAACTAGTCAAAAAACAAAATGCATAAACTTTACAATAGTCTTGCTTCATGAAGGTAATATATATTTTTTTAAGCTGCATTTCACTAATTCACATAATTGTTGAATAAAGTGTTTTATGTGATTTTCAATGTTGTTTAGGCATAACTGAGCAATTGGGAAAATCTGGAATAAATATTATCAAGTAATAAAGAAAACATACACTATTAAGCATTATCTGAGTGTACAGAGGCTCCCACTCTTAAAAATATTTCAAGAAATTGATCCTGTTCTGTTAGAGCTAAGGGCTAGTTCACAACTTATCAAATGGTAAAAGGTAAAACCATTAAGTAGTTGAAGAAAGAAAAAAAAATATTATTCAGTAAAATCATCAGGGGGATTTAACATGGACAGCAACTCTTGTAATTACTTTTATGACTTTTGGATATAAAATCTAAAGTACCTTTGTTGTTATAACATCTGTTTCCAGGCTAGTTTTATAAAATTCAAGACCTCTGGATTATATTTTATTGGAAAGGCAATATAGTTTCAAGAGCAATAACTACTATTAATAATAATACTTTCTCTAGAGGTTGATATAGAACCATAATAGCAAAGGCAATACAACATATTTTGATGTATTTTTTCCCATTAGAGTTTCTTGCATTGACGATAAAAAGCTGATATGTAAGAATTTGGGATTTATTTACTTATTTTTTTGTATTTTATAATGAAGCCACTTTCTCTTTGAATGTAATAATTGCTTATTTATCCATTAATGACAATAATAGATCTCTAACAATAATATATCTCTGACATGTTGCCATAGCAGGGAATAAGCTATCTCTAGGCAACATTATAAATTTGAAAGTTTTCAAAGTCTTATGTTTCGAAATTGAACATGTTAAATTCTGCATTAAGGCAGTTAGAAAAATATAACTGATATTAATATAATCTGGAACAATTTTAGTCTAAAATTTAGTCAATTTTAATACATGTTTTCATAGTAAGCAATTATTTGTATAGGGGAGATGCAAGGCAAATCAGTTTTACCTGAAAGTGTTTATAAGTATACATGTTGGCCTCATCTCAATATGAAAATTGACCATCTGAATATAACCTGGTCCTGCTTACTATGGCACCCTTCTTAATGAAATGTTTTTTTAGACAATCCCATCAGATATTTCAAATGGATATGAATAAAGAATAAGGTATGTGTGTGATATTATTATCTCTTTTATTCTAGAATATTTATCCCACTCATGCAAATTTACACATTTTAAACATGTCGAAGTTCATGGGAAAATGAAGTAGAATTTAGTTAAAAACATTGCAAATAAAATTCATCAATTTAATAATTTAATTAATAATTTCACCCAATTAGTGTAGAGTCACGTAGCCATCTCAAAACTTTAGTCTTCTGTTTTCTTTGACAAGCCCAACTTTGTCCCACTCTGAAATAGTGACATTATCTTGTACTTTCCAGAGAAAATAAAAGACATTGGGTAAGAACAGAACTATTTTCTGGACACTATGTTTGTTATACATTTTCTTGAATCTCCTTGTGTATAACACATGTATCTGTATATGATTCTCAAATATTCCTGCCTTCTCAGAGTGAGATGCCCCTTTTTGAATTATTAGCTGTCTTCTACCACTCAGATCTTAACTAGATACTTCCCGTAAAGAGCTAATTATATAAGTCTCTTCATCTTGAAATAATATTTTGTACATAAAATCCCCTCTCGGTACTATTGTTTTTCTTTTCTTACCCTTTATTGGTAGACCTATTGAAAAAATTGTCTTCATCTTACTGTGTTCTAATCCCATTAAGCCTTAAACTGTGAATTTTAGCCACTGCTTCTAAAATGAAATAAAACAGAAATATCTCACTCAGAAATTATCTTGGTGAAGAATTCAATACACTCTATGTACATTATTCCTATGCATTATTTGAGTCCATGGACCATGTCCTCACACTTCAAGCATTGTCATCCCTTGCATTTCATGATAGCAGATTCCCTTAGTTTTGTCCAAAACCATTTCTTTTGATCTTCTTTGCAGGCTCTATTTTCTTCTTGTTTTGTTTTTAATATTTAAATGTCTTAAGAATCTTATTTTCTTTCTCCCCAATCCTCTCTTCAAGCAAGCTCATTTAATAGCATGTTTCCAGTTGTCAACCATAAAAGATGATTGACATCAGCTTAGCTTCAATTACATTGCTCCCTTAAGCTGCATATCATTATATATTATAGCTATCTGGACTTTTTCACCTATATGTCCAAAAAGTACCTAAAATCAGGTTGTTCACAACTTCCAAATTTTAAGTTTTTCTTGCTTTTTTGGTTTCCTTTCTTTAAAACAAAAGGCACAATTCCCCTTATTTTCTGAGACAGGAAATTAGATTCTTCCATGATTCTTTTGTTTATGCTTCACTTATTAACCACATCCAATCATTTTAAAAGTGCCATAAATTAGATCCCTATAATACCCTTTCAAACTATGTATATTCCCACCTCTCTCCATGTTCCTAGACTTTGCTGCCATTATCTCTTCCTTGCTCAGTGGGATTACTCTGTCTTCCAATTATTTTTTTCTGTTTTTAAACAAATGGTCTCCAATCTATTTATATACAGCAGCCAGGCAGGCTTACAACTTGCCATTTCTTACTGAGCCATCATTTAAATTTCCTCTAGTCATTCATTTAAGCAAATATTTACTGAGCACCAGCTACATGCCAGTCTTATTCCTACCTGGCGATCATATGGTGATCAACAAAATAAATCAGGTAAATCTTCACTGTGCTTTCAAGTGAGACCTGGTTGAAAGTAAAATATTGAAGTTGAGAATTAAAGGTGCCAGCAAAAAGATGAGGCTAAAGGGAGGATTGAGGATATAAGTAAAAAAAATTTGAAGTCTTTTACATAAGAAGGATTGTCTTGACTCAGTAATTGAAAGATCGCTATGGTTGAAATATGATATTATAAAGAGATAAAGCTTGCAAGGAAGATGGGGTTCAAGTTGACTTTCATACTGATAAGACTGTAAAGTACTAGATGACTTTAAGCAGGTAACTATTGGCATATAGTTTATATATTTTCAAAAAGCTCATAACTTTTGCTGTGTAGGAGAAAGAGGAGAAGTTAAGAGGCCAGTTAGAAAGCTATTGCAGTAGACTAAGCAGGGAAGAGATCATAGATGTTGTCATAGATGACAGAAGTAACAGATATGGTTTACATGTATTTTTGATAGAACAGCCTGATCTCTTGCCATCTCTTCACTCTCTAGCCACTCAATTTATCCTGCACTCATATACTTTATTCAAGTTCTAGAAAGTACTCTTTTCTTTCACTTGTCACATTTTTTCTTTACCTGGACACTTAAAACTATCCACTTTTACCATATTTCTTCTGGGAAGCACCTTCTGCTTCTGTCTTGTGCTTACAATAAGATAGCCCTCATCACCCTTCATCACATTGCTTGCAAACCTCTTCACTTTACAGTAAGTTCTATATAGGTGAACCAATGGCCATGCCAAATTTGTTCCATCTGGTATCTCTAACATTTAATAGATTCCCTAGCATAAGGCAGATACCCAATAAATATTTGTTGAGTAGTGTTGATAAAGTTCTCCTTTACTCTCCTACCCTCAATAAACCTATCAACTCACCTACTTGATTTAATAGCATTTAATGTTCATCATTTAAAGTCAAAATATTGTCTGAAACTAGAGATGATTTTTTTCTTTCCTTTTAAGTAATCCTTTAAAAATTAAAGTACAACAAATATTTTAATAGTAAAAACTTACTTTAATGTGACACCTGAGGTAAATGGAAGTAATTTACACCAAAGGTAAATTAGACATAATTATTTGCCTTTAAAAAGAAACATTTTTAGATGAATCATGTAATAAATGACTATCAAGTATCAAAAACTGTTCTATTTATTATGAAAAAATGAAGAAGAATACATTACAACCTTTGCTCTCAATTAATTTTAAATCTATTTGGGGAATGAAAATTAAGGGCAAAATAGTAAATAGAAGATAACTATTAAGCAGATCCTGAATTAAATGCTATCCTGGTTAAAAAAAAAATCACAAGAATACATGTAAAGATGGAAGAATTTCTTTCACAGTTGACAGAGAAGGCTTTATTTTTCGTCTTGACCACGGCATTCAAGATTGGAACAGAAGAAGAATAGAAGGTGGGAGAGAGGTAAATTGTTGCTTGGGGACAAAAATGGATAATTAAAGTAGCATGCTGTCTGAAGCATTGTTTGAAAGCAATATTGGCTGGAGTTAAATGGACTTTTTGATATGAATCAAAATATGTTTTTACAAATACAAAAGAGCAATATCATAGTGAGTTTAGCTGATGAAGATGAGCACTTTAGATTTTATACCAGAGACAATCATAAGTTTCTTCAGGGAACGTTTATTTTTTTCTCTCCTGGAGGATGGGTAGGTATCGGATGGACTAGGAAAGAAACAAGAAATGCCCATCCTGGATCATAATAATGGATAAGAAAAAAGATAACACAAGATACTTTATGATGAAAGTGCATAAAGCATTTAATGAAATATAATATATTCAAGTACACATATGAAACTACATTGAACATTTTGTTCCTACAACCAAGGCTTCAGGAACGTGACATATTTTATCTTTAGTTTTCTTGGGAGGAGTGACAAAAACGCATTCCAGGTTTAAAAGTGATGATCAGCACACGCAAAAGAAGGAAACTGGACCATTTTCTTACATCATACACAAAAATAGACTCAAAATGGTTGAAAGACCTAAATGTGAGACAGGAAGCCATCAAAATCCTAGAGGAGAACACAGGCAGCAGGCTCTGTGACCTTGGCTGCAGCAACTTTTTGCTAGACAAGTCTCTAAAAGCAAGAGAAACAAAGGCAAAAGTGAACTATTGGGACTTCATCAAGACAAAAAGCTTCTTCACAGCAAAGTAAACAGTCGACAAAACCAAAAGACAATTGACAGAATGGGAGAAGGTATTTGTAAATGTCTTACCAGATAAAGGACCACTATCCAAAATTTATAAAGAACTTATCAAACTGAACACCCAAAAAACAAATAATCCAATCAAGAAATGGACAGAAGACATGAACAGACATTTCTTCGAAGAAGACATACAAATGGCCAACAAACACATGAAACAATGCTCAACATCACTCAGCATCAGGGAAATATAAATCAAAACCACAATGAGATACCACCTCACAATAGTCAGAATAGCTAAAATTAAACAAGTCAGGAAACAACAGATGTTGGCAAGGATATGGAGAAAGGAGAACCCTCTTACATTGTTGGTGGGAATGCAAGCTGGTTCAGCTACTCTGGAAAACAGTATGGAAGTTCCTCAAAAAGTTGAAAATAGAGCTATCTTATGACCCAGTAATTGCACTACTACATACTCAGTAATATGCACACTACAATGTAGTGATCAGCAGGGACACCTGCATCCCAGTGTTTATAGCAGCAATGTCCACAATAGCCAAACTATGAAAAGAGCCCAGATGTCCATCAACAGATGAATGGATAGAGAAGATGTGGTATATACATATATACATATGTGTGTGTATATATATATATGCACACACATACATATATGTGGAATACTACTGAGCCATCAACAAAAATGAAATCTTGCCATTTGCAATGATGTGGATGGACCTACAGGGTATTATGCTAAGTGAAATAAGTCAATCAGAGAAAGACAATTATCATATGATCTCACTCAATGTGGGATTTAAGAAATAAAACATGATCGTAAGGGTAAGGAGGGAAAAATAAAACAAGACGAAATCAGAGAGAGAGAGGCAAACCATAAGAGACTCTTAAACATAGGAAACAAACTGAGCATTACTGTAGGGGAGCTGGGTGGGGGATGAGGTAACTGGGTGATAGATAGTAAGGAAGGCATGTGATATAATGAGCACTGGGTATTACACAGACTAATGAGTTACTGACCTCTACCTCTGAAACTAATAATACACCAAATGTTAATTAATTGAATTTCAATTTTAAAAAGTGATGATCAGAATAACAAAAAGCACAACAATTAAATATATGTTATTGTTTTCTTGAGAATTCTTTTATTTTCACGCCTGGTGATTGGTTTATTTTCAATGTTACCTATTGGGATAACTTCTTTTGATTTTTTTAATGTTTCTATACTTTATTTTTTAAAATTACATATGCTTATCAGGAAGTTTTCAAAAAATATGGCAAAGCATAAAGAAGAAGAAAAACACAACCAAAAAACATGAAAATAATTTCTAAACTCATGCCATCTATATAACATTCATAAAATTCGATGACATTTTTCTATATTATTCTTGATGCATGTACACAGATGGACATATGAATGAGTGGAAATTATCTGGAAAAAGAATTATATGCTCCATATTATTCTTTTAATTGATTGGTTTTTCTTAATTGTGGCAAAATACACATAACATAAAAGTTATCATTTAACCATTTTTAAAAATACCATTCAGTGGTATTAAGTACATTTACATTACTGAACAACCATTACCACCATCCATCTCAGAACTCTTTATCTTGCAAAACTGAAACTCATACATAATAAACAATAGCTCCTCATTCTCCCTTCCGTCCAACCACTAGCAACTTCTACTTTCTGTTTCTATAAATTTGACTACTCTAGGTATCTCATATAAGTTGAATCATACATTTGTTCTTTTGCAACTGGTTTATTTCATTTAGCATGATATCTTCAAATTTCACCCATGTAACATGTATTGGAATTTCCTTCCTTTTTAAGGTTGAATAATATGCAATTGTATATAAACACTGCATTTGTTTATCTTTTCATCTATGGATGAATACTTGAGTTGCTTTGGCTATTGCGAACAACGCTGTTATGAATATGAATGTACAAATAACTCTTTAAGATCCTGCTTTCAATTTTTGGGGGGTATATACACCAAAATAAAATTGCTCGATTATATGGTGATTCTTTAATGATTCATCAGTTGCATATAACATCCCGTGCTCATAACATCAAGTGCCCTCCTTAATTTCTATCACCCAGTTACCTCATCCCCTCCTCAGTTCTCCTCCAACAACCCTCAGTTGGTTCCTACAGTTAAGAGTCTCTTATGGTTTGCCTCCTTCCCTGTTTTTATCTTATTTTTCCTTCCCTTCCCCTATGTTTTGTTTCTTAAATCCCACATATGAGTGAAATCATATGGTATTTGTCTTTCTTGGACTGACTTGTGTTCCACCCATGCCATTGCAAATGGCAAGATTTCATTCTTTTTGATGGCTGAGTAAAATTCCATTATACCTATTTATTTATATACCACTTTTTAAAAAAATATATTTTATTTATTTATTTGAGAGAAAGAGAGAGAGAGTGTGCATGAGCAAGCAGAGGGGCAGAGGGAGAAGCAAAATTCCCCACTGAGCAGGGAGCCCAACACAGGGTTTAATCCCAAGACCCCAGAATCATGATTTGAGCCAAAGGCAGACACTTAACCAACTGAGCTACCCAGGCTCACTATATACTCCTACATATACCACTTTATTTATCAGTCAGTGGACATCTGGGCTCTTTCCATATTTTTGCTATTGTGGATATTGCTGCTATAAACATTAGGGTGAATGTGCCCCTTTGAGTCACTATTTTTGTATCCTTCGGATAAATGTCTAGTAGTACAATTGCTGGGTAGTAGGGTGGTTCTATTTTTAACTTTTCAAGGAACCTCCATACTGTTTTCCAGAGTGACTGTACCAGTTTGCTTTCCCACCAGCAGTGTGAGGCCTCCCCTTTCTCTGCATCCTTGCCATCCTCTGTTGATTCTCTTTTTAATCTGGAGGGGGGTGGGAAGAATTGCCATACTGTTTTCCTTAGCAGCTGAACCATTTTACATTCTGTCCAGCAGTTCAGCAGTATTGATTTCTCCATATCCTTGCCTATAATTATTTTCTGTTTTGCTTTGTTTTGTTATAGTACATATTCTAATGGGCAATGAGTGTGAAATGATATTCCCAGGTTTTCTGGTTTTTGTTTTTTTATCTCCCAGTTCTTTTGAGATTTTCAAATGTTCTCCATACAGATCAGAAATGACAGAGGGTAGAACAACAGATGTAGACATTGCAAATTATAAGAACACTCCCACTTTGACATTTACAATCCTCATGGGCTATTTTCTTCATTAGATTTCCTCCAAGTGTTCCTGTTTTTTCTAAATTAGCTTTCATTTTGATAATTTTTTTTCTATTTCTTATTTTATCAGTTTCTGCTTTTCGGGGGATAATATACGTACACCATAAAACATTACCATTTTAATTATTTTATAGGCACTGTTCCATAGCATTAAGTACATTCACATTTCTGTGCAAGTATTATTTTTAATATTATTAAAAAACAATGCAAAAGTGCTCAAAGATAATATAATTATAAAAGGAAAGCTAATCATCTCACTAGCTTCACCACTCCTTTCCCCTCACACATCTTAGCCATAATCCTCTTTTTCCACCATATTTAAAAATTTATATTTCAATATCTTTTAGTGGCTAGATAACATTATAACCAAAGCTTCATATTCACAAATCCCTATTAGTTCTTCATTAAAGAACAGAATTATTATGAAAAAACCATGAAAATCTAATCAATTCAGTTTTTCCCTAAAAAAATTACTTTTAATGTTTTGTGACTTCCTTTTCTCTCGTCATGTTTAACTGTGTCTGTATTTTTAATATTTATATTATCATATTCTTTTGGGTATGATAACTCCAATGTGTGGTGGGACGGTGGTCAGAGGGACTTCCTCATACCAGCAAACAATTCTTGGGACACCAGCAGAGTGTCGGATTCAACTCAATTCTGACACTATCTACCCAGAGCCTATATCTGAATCCACAGGTTAAAGGTTCAGTCCCACAAGACTGTCCCCTCCTAGTTTATAGGCCAGTCACAAGCTCAGGTTATTAACTGTGCTTCTTACCCAGCTGGCTGTAGACTGGAGTTTCCCAGAATCTGTCTTGGGTTTGATTAATCTGCTAAAGCAGTTTATAGAACTCAGAGGAACATTTTACAGATTAGATCACTGGTTTATTATAAAAAAGATATAACTCAAGAACATCCAGAGGAAAGAGATGCATAGGGCAAGGTATGGGGAAAAGAACATGGAGTTTCCATGACTTCTTCAGATGTGCCACTTTCTCCCAGGTCTTCCCATGTTCAGAGGCTTCATTACAGAGGCACGGTTGATTAACTGCCATTGGCAAATGATTCAATTTCCAGCCCCTCTTTGCTCTCCAGAAATCAGAAGATGGGACTGAAAGTTCCAACCCTATAATCCCATGGTTGGGTGTCCTGGCAACAATGGGCTCCCAACCTTTGGTCCAAAAGCTGCCTCATTAACATAACAAAAGATCTAGTAGGTCTCCTCAGGAAATTCCAAGTGTTTTAGGAGCTCTGTACCAGAAATGGGAGGAAGACCAAATACACGCTTCTTATTATAACTCACAATATCAAAATACTATACTCACTTGCTTTCCTTTTATCTAATTATTTCAAATAACTCCATATTTTTAGAGTAAAATAAAAAATAATTAAGTGTTCCCACATTAGTAGATGCAAAAATGTTTGCAATTTTTTCATTAAAAGATACAAAAAGGATATCTTTGCATATACACTATTGTGGGCATTTTGTTTTGTGTTGTGTTGTTTTTACATTAAAGGGACAGTGTAATGAAATAGTGAAGAATCTAGATATCTTGAGACTAATCTATCTGCTATGATTGGCTCTGTGAACATAGGTAAGCTGCTTTAATTTCTCTGTGTCTGTTTTTTCATTCATAAATGAGGCAATGCTAGTAAATATTTCATGGTATCATTCTGAGAGTTAAATGCTTTGTAGAAGCACATACCTCAGATTAGTTTTGGCCCAGAGTCAATGCCCAATTAATGATGGCTATTATTATTATTTTTGCTTCTGTGTAGAATTGAGAGATTATATAAAATATTAATAACTTAGAAATACTTGTAAAAGTTTTCTCTAATTTATACCATTATACACTCTCATACAAATCACACAATAAAAATTCTCATTTTATTGCATTATATATCAGGACTCTTGTTATTTTTTGCCAAGCTTATGAGAAAAAGTGAGGTTTCATTTTTGATTCGAGTTGCAACTTTCTGTTCACCAATGATGATAAGCATCTTTCTTTTTTTATTAACAATTTAAAGTGATTTTATATATTTCCTGTTTATAGATTTGGGACATGGTTTTATTTGTTTTTTCTGTATCAAACAGGTTTACAAGAACTTTTTATCTTATTTCTGCTAGTTTCCAATTTTTCTTTTAAGTAGGCTTTAGCATGCCCCCCCCATTTTGTCATTCTTTTTAAACTTAGTTTACAGTGTCTTATCTATATTTTATTGTAACTTTCAGGTTTGTTTCCCCCATAATGATCTTGCTGACTGTTTACCACCACCATTTCCAACCACCTTCTCTTTCTTTCTGTTCCCCATCTTAAAGATGGTGAAACTAGATGGCTTCAGTTGCTTTTCTGGCACTTTGAGTAAGACTGTGATGGCTCCCACCTGCAGCAACTAATGACTATGATACAGGTTCTAAACAATTCTAACAACTGTTTCCTCTTCATCACATAACATTTTGTGATAAAAATTTATCACTTTTTTTTTTAGATTTTATTTATTTACCTAGAGAGAAAGAAAGAGAGCACACACAAACAAGGGAAGCAGCGGGGGGAGAGGGAGAAGCAGGATCTCCGCTAAGCAGAAAGCCCAATGCAGGGCTCAATCCTAGACCCTGGGTTCATAACCTGAGCTGAAGGCAGACGCTTAACTGATTGAACCACCCAGGTGCCTCTATCACTGATCTTTGAAGAATTAAAATTTTCACTTTTATTTATTTGAGTTTAAAATGATTCCAAACAATCTATCTTGAAATATTTTCTCTTAACAATGCTTTCTCTATATTAGAAAAATTTCTGCTAACAGTTCTTCTAGTATTTAAAAGTTTTTTTTATTTGAGTTTGTGATAATTTGGTCATGCTTCTCTTTAAAAAAATAAAAAAAAGACGGGGTGCCTGGGTGGTTCAGTGGGTTAAGCCTCTGCCTTCTGTTCAGGTCATGATCTCAGGGTCCTGGGATTGAGCCCCACATAAGGCTCTCTGCTCAGTAGGGAGCCTGCTTCCCCCTCTCTCTCTGCCTGCCTCTCTGCCTACTTGTGATCTCTTTCTCTCTGTCAAATAAATAAATTAAATCTTTAAAAAATAAAAATAAAAAAAGACTTATTTATTTAGAGAGAGAGAGAGAGAGAGAGACAATGTGCAAGCAGGGAGAGGGCCAGAAGGAGAGGGAGATATAGAGAAGCAGACTTCACTGAATGCAAAGCCAACCCTGAGCTCTATCTCAGGACCCAGAGATCATGCTTCTCTTTTTAATTCAAGTGGCAATTATTAGTTCACAGGAGAGGAAAACCCAACTACATTCTTCTTCTGAATGTACAGACAACTTTCTTTTTTTTTTTAAGATTTTTTTTTTTATTTATTTATTAGAGAGCGAGAGACCGAGAATGAGAGGGAAGAAGGTCAGAGGGAGAAGCAGACCTCCGGCAGAGCCGGGAGTCTGACATGGGACTCAATCCCGGAACTCCAGGATCACGACCCGAGCCGAAGGCAGTCGCTCAACCAACTGAGCCACCCAGGCGCCCCTACAGACAACTTTCTAAGCAAAGTTTAATCCATATCTGATTTGTTCAGTCTGCTAATTTGAGACATCACCTTTGATGTATACTAAAATTCCATACATAGTAAATCTGCCTTTGTATTCCAACAATTTGTATGATCTATAATTCTAGCTTTCTTAAAATCACAAGATTTCAATTATACCTTTGTAGTATATCTTATCTAGCATGGCAAGATCTCCTCTATCATTTCCTCTTTTGTATTTATTTTTGATATTGATCTTGGACTCTGGAGTTAGAATGCTTGTTTAAGAGAGTTAGTTGGTATACTCATGAATTTTTTATTTGGATAAATTTAATAAATATATATACTGAAAATAACACAATAATCATATATATATATTCATTAACCCATACTTTCGTTAATCTACAAATACATATTTACTACTTTTTTCTATATGTATCATTATATACGCAGAGAATACTGAGACAGTGACGACAAACAATTCCACTATTTCTTTTTTTTTAAGATTTTATTTATTTATTTGACAGAGAGATCACAAGTAGGCAAAGAGGCAGGCAAAGAGAGAAGGAAGCAGGCTCCCTGCTGAGCAGAGATCCTGATGAGGGGCTCCCTCCCAGGACCCTGAGATCATGACCTGAGCCAAAGGCAGAGGCTTTAACTCTCTGAGCTACCCAGGTGCCCCTCTACTCTGTTTCAAGATACTCATTGTGGAATGAAATAAACTGCAACATAGGCACATACTGCGCATGTGCACACACACACACACACACACACACACACACACACACTTATTTCTTTAATATTGTGGTAAGTAAGATATCAGCTATAAAATAAAGATACATGATATAATTTATAATAATAAATACATGCTCCAGTTAAGTACTTGGAGCAAGTGGAAATTTTTGATAGTGATGTCAGGAGATAGTTTGTTTGAAGACATGATATTTGAGCTGAAATTTCATGTATGAGAAAGAGCCAGCTATATAAAGATCTGTGTAAACTTTTATGGTCATTAGTTTAAAAAATTCTTTAACTTCTACTTATAGTTATGACAGATGAGCTTATATCAGAATGACCCTCCAAACTGATTATATGAACAGCATAAAATACATGAAATAGCTGCTTAAAGTCATGGAAGAGCAATCAAAGAGGCATGATTTTAGGATCTGATTTGGGGGAGAAGGAAAGAGTTTGTGTGGTCACTTCCACCCCACTGCTTTAGCTGATTCATAGATGCGCAAGGCTCAGACACCAAAAAACAAGCAGCTGTTCAGAAGAGTTCAGTTACAGGTGAAGGAAGAGAGGATTTGGACTTCAGTTTTCTGTTGACAGCCAGTAGAATGATCCAATCTGAAAGAAAAGATACTGTCGGAAATGTGTGCCAGATTATTTTGCTTACTTTTCCATTCAAAGCACTTTCCAAATCATACCCTGTACAGGACAAAAGGCAAATAAGCCAAGCAGAAAATGGAGTAAAAAATGAAAGCAGATCTTGAACAATCTTACTGTTCTAGGAAACAAAAACTGGAATTCAGGAACTTCCAATCAATAGGGGTCATGGTATACACTCTAGATTTGTGGTTGATAGGCCTAAAATGATATACCCCTAAACTACAGACAACCTAGACTTAGAACAACATCCATGAAAATTGAAACTCTTCTCTAAGATGTTCCAAACCATGATTAGACCAAAATAAATAGCCTTATTCCACTTTACTCTAGTTGTTGGCAGGGTTAAAAAAAAAAAAATCATTCAGACAGTTGTTAAAAACTGCAGACACCGGGGCACCTGGGTGGCTCAGTGGGTTAAATCCTCTGCCTTCAGCTCAGGTCATGATCTCTGGGTCCTGAGATCGAGTCCCGCATTGGGCTCTCTGCTCAGCAGGGAGCCTGCTTTCCCCTCTCTCTGCCTGCCTCTCTGCCTACTCGTGATCTCTCTCCTCTCTGTCAAATAAATAAATGAAATCTTTAAAAAAAATTAAAAAAAAAACTGCAGACACCAATGGGGTTTTGTAGTACAAAAGAGATATTCAGTTCTGAATACAGTAAGGAAAATGTGGGAATTTATAACAAAAAGCAGAATAAAAAGGGGTCATTGGATGGACAATTAATAAAAGGGAACAACAAAGTAAAGGAGAATTATGGCTAAACTGACTTGATAGGATTCTTGCTAAAATTGGATTCTGGAAGGACAGAGATTGAAGCCCAAGGTTGGGACTAGTCAAATGGAAAGTTCAGAGGATTCTGACTAAAGTTTGGTCAAGGAGAAAATGTTTGTCACCAAAAAGTGAGGTAACTATTTTTTAGAAAGAGACAAAGTCATGTAGAGCCTCTATCTTGCTTTTGCTTTTGTACGTAGTACAAAAGTTAACAAATGAAACCAATGAGAAAAATTAAGAAGAAAAAGACAAACATTGGAAAGTAGACATAGAATCAAGGCAATTTCAGATATTGATGTTATGTCAAAAACTTTAAATTACAGTGATTTATAGTCTCAAAAAACAGATGACAAGAAGGAACATATCGTTAAAATATCAAAATAAATAGAAGGATGAAGTGGAAATATTATGTTTTAAATTGTAATTAAATTAAGAATTCGACATATCAGTTAAGTACAGTCAGAAAGGTAAGTGGCCTGGATGGCACATCAGAAGAAAATATCCACACCAAAACAAAGACAGCCAGAAATGGATAGAAAATGCAGAAAAGGAAGTGAAAGATATACAGAGTATTAATGAAAGTTCTGATGTATATAGCCTTGCCATTTCCAAAGGATAAGAGAGACAGAATGTAGAAAATGTATTTGAAAAAATATTGGCTGAGATGTTTACAAAAGTGGTGAGGCACATTAATCTTTAGTTTTAAGAAGCTCTGCCTTTCAGGATATGAATTCCCAGGAAATCTTAACTAGAGACATTATCATTAGATTATAGAATGCCAAAAACAAAAATAAAACTCAAAGACAGTTAGTGGAAACGACAATAACGGAGTACTTTTAAAGAGCCCGCCCGTAATGAGACAGTCAAATGACTTAAACAAAACCTCAAAAACTAAAAACAAAACAAAACAAAACAAAACCTCAAATGAACAGTAAGAACAGAATAGCTAATTTAGATTCTATGTTCAACTAATATGATTTATAATGAAGGGCAGAAACTACACTAATATAAACAAAACCTGATAGATGTTCTGATTCTGAGCCTCATTCTAAGAATATAAATTTGAAAAATGAAAAAAAAGATACTTGAATGTCTTTATGTATATTATTAACAGTCCAAATCTAGATTCAACCCGTATTTTCATCAATAGTATAACAGCTACATCGAGGACAGTTATACTCTGTCATCATCTGTGTTCACACTAGTCCTGGCTGAGTTCAGCTGGAATGGTTATCTCTATTTCACATTTTTCAAATCTTTCTTCTCCAAGGTAGCCTACACAGGTATGTTTTTCTCATGTTAACGGAAGACTGCACACAAGTGCTTTTCAAACCATTATGTCAGGGCCACTAAACATGGCAAAAGTAAGTAATATGCCTGACTCAAAGCCTCTTTGGTAAGAGCAACTACAAAGACATCTATTGGAGGGGATGATACAAACTGGGTTAAATAAGTTGAGTCTGTAAAAAATAATCTGGTTTTACATAATTAATTTTTTTCTTTTTTTTTATAATTCCCTGATTAGGAGTAGTATAGAAGAATTGTGGTTACAACAAATGTAGATGAATTCAAATCTGTATCCTTTTGTGAAGCATTACAAAATATTTTATAATCTTACCCATGATCTTCACAACTTTATCCTCATTACTGAGCTCAGTTTTAAAGTATGATGTGAAAATTCCTTAAACACATATTTAAATACCACACCCACCATTTCCTCTGTCTTACTGGAAAAATGACAGATTCTCAATCTTATCTATATCCAGTCTCATTTTATCTGTTTGGATTTCTTTTTACCTAGTATTATAAATTATTCAGTCTATGGATTATAGGTTCTTTTGTATATTAAAAAATTTTACTAAACTTTGCATCAACATAGAAATATCAATTTTTTTCTCTCTCTTACTTGTGTGTCTTTGTGTTTGTGTGAATATGAGGGTATATTTGGTCTCCAGTCCAGAACCTCGTTAACATTTATAGATGTTAGATCCAATCACATTTTTAAAACTCGAGGTGAAGGTCCCTCTATCTCCTTAAGAACTTTATCTCCAAAACTCAGTTTGGTATCTATTACCACATACTTGCTATTGCTATTTTTTAAATCTTGTTAAATGACATCACAACCTATCGAATTTCTTAAGTTAGAGAACTTAAATCAATAATTGGCTCCTTCTTCTCTTCATCCAATGAATTGTTGAAATTTACCAGTTTAATTACCAGGAATTAAGAAAGGGTACCCATTCTTTCTTGTTAATTCTTTGTTCAGTTAATGATCTTATCACCCAGCCTACTACTGGAGCCCTATATTCAGCTTGCTATTTCAATGCATTCTTTAAATTGATTCCAACGTGATCTGTCCAAGACACCAGTTTTGTCATATTTTTGAAATCTAAGCTTCATTAATATAAAGCAACCCATTATCTCGACTCTGCAGTCACTTAACATCTTTCCTATCTCACTACTTCTAGATAATACTGATTCCGAATTGTTTGAATAGGTGGCACTCTTTGCACTCACACTACCCATAAAATAACCCTGTCCGCATAAATTCATAATTATCCACCAGTTCTTCATTGGAAATTAAGTAATTTTATGTGTGGAAGGGGGAGTAGTAAGACAGGGAGAGACAGAGAAGTAAAAGAATGAGAAGGAGAAAAATGGAGAAGGAGAGGAGCAGGGGAAGAAGGAGGAGAAAAAGAATGACACAATGTCCAGTAAAGAAGTTGTCTTAACCATTCTTATGTTCTTAGCACTTTACACAAAACCTTAATGAGAACCATGCTTTTGATTGTTTGTTATGTATTTGGCACCTTCGCCATTGTCTTTTTAAGTCACTTCTGCATTCCCAAGGGAAATATAGTAATTCCATCTTCCAGAATTTCTATCACTTGCTTCCAGGTTAAAGAAGAGAAACTTTTGCAGAACTGGAAAAGTAGACAAAGAAAAAACTTATTCTCTGAAGTAATTGTTACTAGATATGGGGACATATTTATGTTCTACAAACACTTTGCAGGATATTATTTTAGTACCTTCCATTTTCTTTGCTGCAAACACTTAGGTTAGGGTTTGGGTTCAAGTTAGGGTTAGGTTAGGTTAAGGTTTCTCAAAAATTCTTGAGAATTGCATCATTTCCTGAAAAACAATACATTAGGCTGTGGTTTTCAGACTCTAGGACCTGGACATTGCTACTTCTTCGATTTTCCTTGATGCATGATTTGACATATTTCCTTCACACATGTTTTCTCTAAACTGTACATTAATTTTTGAAAAATTTTTATTAACCACTATTCCTATATTACAGAACAGTAGAGGATTTAGTTTTTATTTTTGAGCTTAACTGGTACAAATGGTTTCTCAGATAAATTCTTTTATATTGAACTAAACTATCTTAATCTTATAAAATTTTTGGAATTTATGTATTTGGTGTGAATGCATGATTAATCCAGAGATGGCAAAGATCTTAAGGTATGTGTGCATGTGTATGTGGATAAAGTTTAGATAGATGGACAGAAGTCAGATACATGATAAATGATATGTAGATGGATAGATAGATAATCTTAAATTTTACTTCCTGATTGGACATAAAAAACAATAATTTAAATTAATTTAGTCCTAGCTAAATTGAAACACTGATAAAAATCACATAATTTAATAATTATTTAATATTTTGCTTTTTTATACTTAGACATGTAACTCCATAATTTGTAATGAATATAACACTGTACAACCTTTTTATTAAGCATAAACTTCCAGCAAGTTGTATATTACAAGGTGTAATAAAATTTAACATATTAGCTTGGTAGTTCCTGAAGTTTTATATTTTGAGCACTTCAATTTTACTATCACCATGACTATTTGCTGGACACTTACGTGTTCACACTTTGTTACCAATAATTCTTCTTCAGATATATCTAAGCATAATGAGCAGAATAATGACCCCACCCCTCCACAATGATATCCATATCTTTTTTGTATGTTTTTAATCTCTGGAACCAGTGAATACATTAGGTTACATGACCAAAAGATTTAAAGTTGCAGATAGAATTGTGGTTGTTAATCAGCTGATCTGGAAATGGTGGAATTATCCTGAATTATTGAAGTGATCCCAATGTAAGTACAAGGAGCCTTAAAAATGCACAAGAGACACCAGAGAGGGAGAGAGAGAGTTAAAGAGGTGGCAGCATGAGAAAGACTTGATCTGACTTTGTTGGGTTTGAATATGGAAGAATGGAACCACAAACCACAAATTGCATTGGCTCCTAAAATCTGGAAAATAAACATAGGGGATTTTTCATAGGAGCATCCAGAGGAAATACACCCCTCTCTAAACCTGGAATTTAACCCAGTTAGACTTGTTTGACACTTTTGGCATCCAGAACTTTAAGGTAATCAATTTGTGTTGTGTTAAACTATGAAGTTTCTTGTAACTTGTTAGAGCAGAAATAGGAAACTACAAAAAATGGGATTTATTCAGAGTACATAAAATCATATACAGTTGCCACCAATAACATTGAAGTGTTTTTTAAAATCACTAAGTATTCAAGACACATAAGATACTGGTCAATGAAAGGCATAATAAAGTCTAATATGTAGCCCTTTACATTAAACATTTTTCCCTAATGTGCCTGGATTGTTAAAATAATGTATAACTGGCTGATATTGCAAGATGAAATTGGGTTTAGTATGGATGGAAAAGATATTTGACTTTAAAATTGTATACTACTTTAATGTACTGCCAGAAAAATAAATTAGCACTCGTTTCTTTAAAAGTCACATATCTTTTAAAAAACTAAGTAAAAACAGCTATTTTAAATGGATTAATTTATTTTTTTATTATGTGTCCCAAATTAACACATCTTGTTACCAAAGTTGATATGTATTTCACTGAATTATGGAGATACTATCATTAAATTCCCATTGTCATCATGTAATGTGCGTGTGTTTAACCAAATTGAGACATAATCATAGAAACTAATCTATGTCCATTTCCAAACATTTGGTTACATAATCAAATGTGTAATTATAGGAAAAAGTACATGAATGAAAGAAATAGTATATGATTATAGGTACACTTAGCCTGGAAACAAAGTGGTGGAAAGCAATACCATACGTTTGCATTATGATGGAGATTTTTTTTCTCTGCTCAGGTTATTTCATTATAGCAGTATAAGTACAGTAATACATTAGATGCATATTCAATTCATTAGACCATGACAATAGTGATAAAAATAAAAACAGAGAGCCAAATGGAAATAGGGCTCTATATAACATAAAGAAATGTCTCCACACATTTTATCTCATAAATTTCCTATTTAACCAACCTACAGGATCTTTAAAAAAAAATGCATCCATGAATTTACAGAAAGAAAAAACATCTAGTTTCTATATTAATCTTCAAAATAACACATTTATTATTATTATTGTAACTGTTCTATCTATTGTTATTAAATAATGTCAATTAAAATGTCACTTCTTCGCAATATGTGATTTTGTAAAGCAAACCACACAAAATTCATTTGGACATAGTCTCCGAGTTCTAACATAATACATTTCCTAGTTAAATGATACCACAAAACATACCTTTCTTAGGTTGGATTTTGTCCTCTTATGAATTTCTTAGGTGAGCAATTTCATGAAAACATTTCACTTGATACTCCTAAAACTATTGTGAGGAAAATGCACACTCTTTAATTTAAGCCCCATTTACCTCTTTATCTAAGCTTTCACCAGTCTCCCTTTTCAAAGTCTGTACCTCAAATAATAAGTTATGGAAACCCCAATGTATGTCCTTTTTTTCTTGACCTCTTACTTAATGTACATGCCATTCCCTTTCCCTATTAAATGACTGAACATCACTTGCATGCATTCTTAATCTGAATGTGCTTAGATCAAATTTCTTCCTGGCACTATATTCATGATTCTATTTTTTCTTATGTCTTTATGTTTAGTCACAACAAAATCTACTAATTCTAATTCTGTATTAAATGTGGTAGGAAATCCTACCCCAATCCTAGGGATGCAATCCTTAATTTCAATGTAGTCTTCCTAAAAATTGAACCAAAGTATTGGCATTACTTTAATTTATGACTGAATATTTTGGATCAAAAAGACCATATACATTTTATTTATTTGATATTAATAAAATTTATTTTCACAGAGTTTTGAAAGAGTGTTTACAGATATGCCATTAATGCTTTGAATATTTAAAATTTTACCTCAAAGAAATTTTCAGAAATTTATGCCTTAATCTGGCCTTACTCATACAGGTTTTCTCATGCAAAGAAAGATATGTTAAGACTGAGACAAGACCATGTACAATTTTCTATGATACAAATTTATCTTACTATTTTATCTAACTAAAGAAATATTATCTGTACTTACAACTTTCCTAATATGTTCTACAGTACAAGCAAATTCTTGCGGGATCTAGAAGCACAGGACACATGCTTAAAAGATGAATAAAAGAATTGGGTGAATTTATCCTTACTAGACAAGGTTGAGCGAAATTTAATGAGTAGCTAGGGAGGATCAGATCGAGTTCCATTTGTATTCTATCACATATCAGAAATTTTTTGTATTAAAACTTACAGACTTTTTCTATTCAGATTTTCCACCTTATTTTATTTTAGCCTCTATGATTTCTTCATAATTAATATTAAGAAAATGCTTAAATAAAACTAAACAATAAACAAAGAATAGTGGCAGCAATAAAATCTAGCCATCAGAAAATGCCAGATTAATGGCATTTTATCTCAGGGGCAAGATAAATGACAAGAAACTAGGTGACTATCATTTTACACCACTCTTGTCAAGGATGGAAAATAATCCTCCTAATCCCTTTCTTTTTCTCTTCCTCCCTACCTCCCTACTTCTCTTCCTTCCTCCCTCCCTCCCTTCCTTCCTGCCTTCCTTCCTTCCTTCCTTCCTCATCTTTCCTTCTTTCCTTCCTTCTTTCCACCCCCCCTTTCTCTCTTCCTTTCTTTTTCCCTTCTACAAACAGGTAAACACCTGTTGAGTTAGAAAAATATTTTGAAATATACAATGGAGCAGAGTGTTAGGAGGCCAACAGGATCAAGTAAGAAAGCAGAATTATGCACTAAGGAAGTCCCATCACAAGAATCAAACCACAGGAACAGGTACCACAAGTAAAGACTGTTATAGTAAAATAGCAATCTGCATGAGACAAAACTTCTTGGGAGCTTGTTTTGGAATAAGAGACTATTTACTTTGACATGGAAATTTAAGCAGAGAATCTAAGATGGGAGGACAGAATCCATAATTGAAAAATTTTGTTCTTCCTAAAGCATTGTTTAATTTCATGGATGATTGAAATTTTTCATTTCAAAATACATTCAATTCTCCAAGAAGTTTACTTGTCTATAAAATGTCCATTTCTGTTAACATGAACAAATAGAGATCCACAAAGGTTGGTTACATATATAATTATTAAACCAAAGGTAATTTTAGTTTGCTTAAAGATGGATGATTCCATTTATGAGAATCTGAACACACCTGCAATTGAGAACAAAGCAATATGTATTTCTGACAATTCTAAGGGCATTTTAATAAAATTTGTTTCACTTCATTAACATTAGCATTTTTACTTAAAGCTGAAATTAAATAAAAGAATTTATAATATCTTTTGTTTCATATACGCATATAAGGTGATTAATTATACACCCAGAATATTACCTAATTTTACTGAACTTTTATTCCAATACTTTGTTTATCATGTAATGATCACATCATAGATAGGAATGATTAAAATTGTTAGTATTGTGCAATATATTTATGATTTTTGTTGTATTTTCCCACTATTTTAGGTACTGGACAGGAAACCCATATAGTTCTTCAGGGATATATAGAAGAATCTGACTTGCAGGAAGTATGTTGCATTTAGTTATGTGTCTTTCTTCATTTCTTGTTTTAGGTAAACTTTTAGTTGAACTAAAATATGCATTAAGAAGTACATAAATCTTGAGATGCCTGGGTGGCCCAGTCCTAAGCTTGATTTTGGCTTAGGTCACGATCTCAGGGTCATGAGATGGAGCCTCACATCTGGTGCCCCACTCATGGGGAAGTCTGCTTGAGATTCTTTCCCTCTGCCCTTCCTCTCCTCACACATGAGTCTGTGCCATGCTCTCTCTGTCTCTCTCAAATAAATAAATACATCTTTTAAAAAGTACATAAATCTTATGTGTAAAGACTGATGAATTGTCACAAAGTAAACACACATAATGTTACTATTATCTAGATTTAAAAAATTAGAATATTACCAGAACCACAAAAACACTTTAGAAGGTTTCTCTAAACACCACCCTAACTCTGGGTGACAAGCATTCTTCTTATTTCTATCACCACAGATTACTTTAGCCCTTTTCACTTCATATAAATGGAGTCATACAGTGTATACTTTAAGTACCTAGCAGTTTTTGTACAACTGTCTGATGTGAAATTCTTTTTCGTTATCTTATTTTTGATTGCTGAATATCAATTGTTTGGCCAACAAATAATTTATCCATAAACCTAATGATAAACATTTAGTTGCTTCTAGGTTTTCTTTATTAAAAATAATGATTCCAGGTCTTTAATCCTTCTGTCTTTAAATGCATTTATATATACATTTTTGTTGAATTAATTTCTAAAAGTAAAAGCACTAGAACTTAGAGTATACTCAAATTTAGTATATGTTGCTTAATAGTTTTCTATGGTGTTTCTACCCATGTAAGCTCTCATCTCCTGTGTGTAATATTTCCTGTTATTCTACTTCAACAGCAACTGTGAGTTTCCATCTTTGGAAATAGTAACCATTTTGGTAGGAGCATTTCTCTTTAGCTTTAATTTGCTTACCCTGTATACAAATAAAGATGTGCAACTTGTCATTTCCTTATTGGTTATTTGAATACTACCGTGAACTGCTCATTCACATCTTTCTTTTTTACTCACATTTTCCTATTGGCTGGTCTTTTCATTGTGATTTGAAGAAGTACTGTATCTATCTAGAATACTAGAACTTGTTGGTTACATGCACATTGAATATTATCTCTAACACCGAAACATACATTTTCACTCTCCTGATGATTCCTTCAGATTAATAAATATTCTTAATTTAATGTAATGCAATCTGTCAATCTTTTATGATTCAAAGCATTCTGGGCCTTGTTTTACAAAATCTTTACTTATACCAAGTCATAACAGTATTTTTGTATTTTAACTTTTATAGTTTCATTTTTCCATTTAGAGATACAATATATGTTGAATTCATTTTTATATATGGTTTGAGATAGAAGTCAAGTTTAACTTTTTTCTTCCTTTCTGTATCCAGTAGATCTCATACCATTTATTGAAAAATCTATCCTCTCCTGAAAATTTTATTGTTACCTGTCACAAATTCAGTGAACATACAGGAGGAGATAGTTCTAAACCGTCTGCTCTGTTTCATGGTTTTTATCCTTGTGCCTACATGATGTTGTCAAATTTATATTAGCCTCAAAATGATTTTTATGGCTGATAATGTTATTCTTCCAAATTCGTTCTTTCTTAGGTGGTTTTCCTATTTTCAGGGTTTTTTGCATATAGTATTTTAAAATTAGGTGACCAATTAACACACATACACACACAGACATCCGCATACATCTGCTGCATGGTGATTGCATTTATTCTCTGTCTAGTATAAATAGAGCAATAATTAACATACTCAGATTATTGAGTCTTCCAATACATAAGCACAATATATTGCTATATTTATACAGTTCTTATATTTGTCTCAACAATTTTGTGTGTGTATGTATGTGGTTGTAGATGACTTACAGTGCTACATTTATTTAATTTGGGGCATAACATTGTGAATGGTATTATTTATAACATTTCTATTTTCTGTTTACTGCTTTCATGTGGACAAGCAATTGGTGTTTGCATATCAATTTTGCAGCATGCTGAATTTTCTCATTAATTGCAAGATTTCTTCTGAAGATTCTTGGGTCTTTTTTTTTAAGATATTATTTATTTACTTGTTTTAGAGAGAGAGAGAGAGCACAAGCAGGGGGAGCAGCAAGCAGAGGGAGAAGAAGGCTCACCACTGAGCATGGAACCTGATGCAGGACTTGATCCCATGACCCTGGCATCATGGCCTGCACCTAAGGCAGTAGCTTAACTGACTGAGCCACCCAGGCATCCCTTGGACCTTCTAAATACATGTCCTTCCTTGCAAATAATGATGATTTTATTTCTTTATTCATTTCCAATAATTTATATTTCTTATTATTTCTAAATTCTCCAGTACAATTGGGAAGAGACATGGCTATGTGGTAATAGTATGCCAGTCTCATACTGGAATGAGAATATGGTTCTGACTTTTGCTGTGCATTTTCGATATCACTGGATACTTCAGTCTTTCACTTTTTTTTCACACTTTTAAAATGTATAAGATTAGGAGGAGCTTTAGAATTTACATAGTAGAAAGAAGTGTAGGGAATTATTGCCATACTGTATGTCTTAATATATAACTTATTCTGAAAAAATATTCACACCATTATATCTGTATGCTGATGTAGGAAAAAAGTTTAATCAATCCTGTGAAAGGAGTTCATCTCTTGAAATTCGAGATTTATAGTACCCTAAAAGCCTGTGGTAGGGACAAAGAAATTGATTTTGTATTAAGATTTCAAGTTAGCCATCTTTGAAACTTATGGTTGATTAAAGTAATGAAACATTCTTAAAGAGAATTGGGGATTATAAGAGATATTATTCCTCTGGTGGAAAGATGAAAAAAGCTAACAATCTGTTACTGATTATTTCAACTTTAGAAAAATAAATAATTAATTAACAACTTAAAACTTGTCTCTGCTTAAAGAAAAACGTATCTTTTATCTGTTTTGTTATCCAGCTGTTTAATATTCTACTTTCCCCAAAGTGGAAACGTTTTTATACAAGTTTTCTATGATTAAATAAAAATATTGCATACACACCTTTCCTTCCTCTTAATAGTCAAGTTCCACAGTCTTCTCAGTGCTTGTTGTGGTTATTGTTGTTAATGTGTTCATTTTAAAATTGTAAACCCACCTTGATTCTTGGAATAAATGTAAATTAAGTTTTTGGGGGGTGGGTGGGGAACAAGGCATTTATAAACATTGGGGTTTGCCTGATGGGTGGTGTGACCCAGATTCCTTACAGATGCATCTGGGGAAAGAGGAAGGGCCTCAGCATCTGGGGCACCCAAGTTTTTCCCATCCCAGGACTCTCTTGGATTTGCTTATTATGAATATAAATGGGTCCAGTGTACAACATGTCACCTTTTGTGACTGGCATATATCACTTGACATGTTTTTAAAGATCATCTGTGTTGTAGCATGTATAAATACTTAATTTCCTTTTTAGGGCTGAATGCTATTGGATTTTTTGCTAAAAGGCACTTGGTTGACCTATTCATCAATTGATGAATATCTAATTTGTTTCTGTCTTTACCTCTTGTGAATAGTGCTTTTATAAATTTTCATGTACATGTTTGTGTTTGATTAACTGATTTCAGTTCTTTTGGATACATCCATTCAGTTAAATTGCTATGACATAGAGTAATTCTATGTTAATCTTACTGAGGATTTGCCAGTCTGAGCCATTTTATTATATTCCCACTAGCAATGAGAGAGGGCTCCTATGTGTCATATTTTTGCTAGCATTTTTATTTTCCTTTTTATTATAGTTATCTGAGTAGGTGTGAAGTGGTATGTCAATGTGGTTTTGATTTGCATTGTCCTAAAAACTAATGACATTAAGGATCTTTCATGTGGATGGGCCATTTGTATATCTTCTTGGAGAACTGTTTAGTCCTTTACAATTTTTTTTGTAGATCGTGGTTTGTCTTTTTGCTTTTGGGTTATAAGAATTTGTTTAGATTCTTAGAGTTAGAGATTCACATTTTTCATCTAATTTATGTGTATCTTCATTACTTCCCACTATCTTGTGGGAATTTATCATCATATTAATATTTTCAAAGATCTAAACTTTGGTTTTGTTGAGATTTAGTGTGTTTTACAAGGTTTAATGTTTTTTATTTTTTATTATTACTTAATTAATATATTTTATTAATATCCTTGAGATTTTTTTCTTTGACTTGGTGGTTGTTTAGAAGTGTAGTGTTTAATTATCCAGCCATGGATTTGTAGCTTTATTCTATTGTGATGAGAGGTGATATTTTGTATCTCTTCCTTATAATTTATTTTTTGTTTGATCCTTAAATAGTGTTTTAATCTTGTTTATAGCAAAGCACACTTTCAATTTTGGTAAATGTGAGATAATAGAAAAATATATAATGGTCTCTGCCCCCAGTTCCTGACACAGAACTCTTAAAACCCTCAGAAATTCTTGGGTGGTAAGAGCTCTAGGAGCATCTTTTGCTTTATTGTTTGGTCTTTGAGTCTGGTTCCTTTTATATAGGGCTTCTGACAATCTTAAATTTCCTGGGTGACAGGAGTGTCTTTTGTCCTAGCAAGGCAATCACCCGATTTCCTGGGTGAGCCCCTGGATGGCTCCTGGAAGAAGGCTGGTCACCAGAAAAAGTCATAATTAGAAGATTAAAATTTTCAGCCCAGGCTTTCATTCTCTTGGGAAGAAAGAAGGGTTGAAAATGGAGTTAATGATCCATCTTTCCCACATGATGAAACCTTCATAAAATTCTAAAAGTAAGGGGTTTGGAGAGTTTCCAGGTGGGGAAACATCCATACCAGGAGGGGGATGTGCCCCAACTCCAAGGGGCAGAGGCTCCTGTGTTTTCAGATCCTCCCAGACCTTGCCCTAATATCTCTTCATCTGGCTGTTTATTGCTTCCTTTATCATATCTTTTAAATAAACTGGTAAAGGTTGCTGTTTCAACCAGTGTTTCTCTACTGTTTTTCTTCATTATTATTCCCTTTAAGCCTTTTTTAGCCCCTTTAATCCTAATCAACAACCTGTGAAACTTGAATATCACAAATACAGTGCATCCCTGTTTTTATATTGTTTATGTATACTCATGCTTCATACATAGAAATAAGGTTTTTGCCATTCAGAACAAATTTTCACCAAGAATGTATGGTCTAAACAATGAAAGGTTTACAATCTTAAAAGATATATATATTTTTGAGGGTAAGTAGGGAGAAGAAATATTTTAGCATTTAGACATATAGATTATTTCCAAAATAGTTTAACACTCAACTACCTAGTTTTATAAAAATTAATTTTCCCTGTAGTAGGCACTGTCCCCAGCTATAGGCAGTACATGCCTTGCACAGCAGTGTCGGACCATAAAAAACGGTCATTCAAAGCAATCTTGATAACTGGTGGGGAGGGGTGCCTGGGTGGCTCAGTCAGTTAAGCATCTAACTCAGTGTTGTTTATAAGACTTTATTTATTTATTTGAGAGAGAGAGTGAGCAGGGCAGGGGTGGGGGAAAAGAAGAGGGGCAGAGGGAGAGGGAGAAGCAGATTCCCCACTGAGCAGGGAGGCTGACACAGGGCTTGATCCCAGGACCTTGAGATCATGACCTGAGCTGAAAGCAGCCACCTAAGTGACTGAGCCAGCCAGGTGTCCCAAGTGTCTGACTCTTGATCTCAGCTCAGGTCTTGATCTCAGGGTTCTGAGTTCAAGTACCCCACTGGGCTCCTTGCTGGGTACAGAGTCTACTTAAAAAAAAAAAAGAGTATTTAATGATCGATGGGAAAATGATTGTTCTGTGACCTTTAAAAGTCTGTCAAAATATTTAAAACTCTCACTGACAGTTATGAGTATAAAATAAAATGAAAAAATCGTAAAAAGTGAGAAAAAAAAAACGTGGTAAATGTAAACGAATGTTTCCCTGCGTTGTGTGATCTGCTTTAGCAAATTAATAGAACTTAAGGAAGGCCTGGTGGGAACTACCAATTTAAACCTTAATTGAACAGATGTTGCGGGCAACCTAGAGAGACCTAATACCTGCAACCAGCCTATGAAGTGTGGTAGGGAGCAGTCTTGTGGGACTGAGCCCTTAATCTGTGGGATCTGACTCTACCTGCAAGTAACTAGTGTCAGAATTGAGTTAAATTATAGGACACTCAGCCATATCATGGAGAATTGTTTGATGTGGGGACAAACTTCAACATATTTGGTGACCAGAATGAAGTGCTGTGTATAAAGGTAAAAGAGACACACAGCGGGGAAACACAGTAGGGAAGAATTGTTTTTCGTTTTTTTGTTTTGTTTTGTTTTGGTCCAATTTAGAAAAGGAGAAACCTGAGGTTTTTCAACGACCATTCGATGTGTCCTTCAATTTAATGTATAATCTATAGGTGCTGAGTATGCTATAAAATGTTATGTAAAAGATGCTGCTTGTATATTGCTATGGACTGAATGCTTGTATTCCCCCAAAACCATATGTTGAAACCTTAACTCCCTATATATTTGTATCAGGAGGTAAACCTTTAAAAGTTCATTAGGTTTAGATGAGGTCATGAGAGTGGTGCCCTCACAATGGATTGGTGACCTTATAGTTGTCATTTTATGATTGTTTTAGTCTGTATGAATTTAGAAGTGATATTTCCAAGTTTATCCAAATTAATATTTTGAATTGAATCTAAGTTGTGTAGGCTACAATTTGTTCCCACTGTCCCATTTCATCCTTGCTGAATGATTCTCACTCAAACTCTCCATCCTGTTACTACAGGAAATATTTGATCAGTTGAATCTGCTTTTGACAGGGTAATGGATGTATTCTGTGTAATAAAAGGATATTCTCTAATCTCAGCTTTAAGGAAAGATTTCTTAAGTGATGTGATACTATTATATTAAAAATAGTCTGCATGTAATAAAGCTATAGAGAAAAACATAAGTATCTGATATTCATATGAAATACATTAAAGACTAAAGAAATAGATTTAACAGGCACCTGGTATACTCATTTTATCGTTGCAACTGAGTAGGACAGAAAATAAGCTGCTATAGGGACGCCTGGGTGACTCAGTGGGTTAAAGCCTCTGCCTTTGGGTCAGTTCATGATCTCAGGGTCCTGGGATGGAGCCTCCCCATCAGGCTCTCTGCTCAGCAGGGACCCTGCTTCCCCCTCTCTCTGCCTGCCTCTCTGCCTACTTGTGATCTCTGTCTGTCAAATAAATAAATAAAATCTTAAAAAAAAAAGAAAAGCTGCTATAAATGTGAAGTTTCTACTGATATTTTTTTAGATTACCAATGTTTAACTATTTCCATATAATTGTTCCATATAGTACTTAGATTTGTACCTATTTTTAATGTAGCATGCATAACTTTTTACATTAGATAAAAAAGGTATATTAAAAGAAGATTTTTCAATGCTAAATGTTCTGTGGGCATTTTCATTTTTTTAATTAGTGGTTGAGGTAGCTACATAATTGTTCTTGACTTAAAACTAATTTAGTTAAAAAAGATGTGAGTATGCTATATATAAAAGGGTTTTGAATACTCCGGTCTGCCATCCATCTGTACAACATGGTGGATTAGAAACTATGCTCAAGAGATCTTTACCCTGCCTACAGGCATTCATTCAAGTAGCCACTGAACCAATGTCAGATAGTCTTTCATCCAGGCACACATCTTGGCTAGACGATTCAATTTCCAGAAGAGAAGGTCAAACTATTCCAAGCTTCACTGTCTGTTAGCACATATAGGTCAATATTTATCTGGCAGCATAGAATTGCTTTATTCCAATTACTTGCCAGGGAATACAATCTCAAATTCCCTTCTGCTCGATATCTATCAAAGGCCCTTCTGAGAGAAGATTATTTGTGGAGTGTTCCTTCAAGGCTCTTCTGTTTATCATTTTTTCCACATAATATAAAATCTACTGTTTAATAGTTCAGACATTCACAAAAGTGAGTAATTGCATCATGCGATATTTTTCTGATTCCTCCCCAAATAATCACAGTTATTGAATTATGCGTTTGTGTGTGTCCATTGCCATTAAAATAAATAATCATTCATGTTATTTATAAGTAGGATTCAGTAAGGGATATTTTCTTTGAAGAAAGTTCTTTCTTGCTTGCTTTTTTATTATTATTGTTATTAGGATTGCTTGTATTTCTGAGCAGGTAGATTTGCTTTGATTTTATGGACTCTGTATATTGCTATACAGACCAGGTTTCTCATTTCTGTCTTGCTGCTAGAAAACTAAGGACTGCTTGAAGCTTATCCTTGGCAAGTATGTAACCATTTTATATAAGCATTTATGTTACCCTATTCTTCAAATCATTTAATAAGCTTCTTTGTTTTACTCTTTACTCAAATATATGTGATATATCACAAAATGTAACTTTAAATTATTTCTGGAAGAAAACTATAACAGAAACAACAAATTCATAAGTAAGTAGAGTAAGTAAATTTTATAACAAATGATATCTCAATTTTAGCTGGAAATGACTCTATACGTTTATTTTGTGCTAGTAATATTTGTAAAAAATGTTGTTCAAGATTTGAGTCTTAAAAATCTTTTATTATATTAAGACTAAATCATAACAGAAGAAAGTGATTCATAATACTGTAAAGCCCTTGTTTCAAAACACATTTGTTTTTTCTTCTCATGATCTAATAATTTGAGATACATTATCAGAGGCAGACAGGAAATTTAACCAGATTTTTTTTTTTGCCAGATTCCATTAAGAGGGAGAGCACTACTCTGAAGATCTTTCTTTAAATTCAACATTGGTTTTATATCTAAACATATCATAACAAACCACTGTTTGATAATAATTCTATTTTGAAGTTGCTATAGCATAATTCATTATATATGAACTTCAAATATTCTTTTATTTTATATTGTTGATTTATGTATATAGATATGTATATGCAACACATGTTAAGAGATATTAATTAAGAGATATTAATTTTTAATATAAGCTATTATGTCCTGAGTTTATAATCATCTCTAAGATTATTATCTAAGAATTCTGCTAAATTTTCTTACAACTCTTTTCCAAATCTTATCCACATCTTATAGCTATATTTATATTTAACTTTAAATATACATTTTAATTTAAATATATATATTAATATATATATACTTGTACATGTGTTGCATATACATATCTATATACATAAATCAGCAATATAAAATGCAAATATAACTAGTATGGAGTTATGAAATATGTGGGAAAGGACTGAGAACAGTGAGAGAAGCATTGAAATATTAAATGACAGATAGCACTCCTTACCTTCATAATGCTGTTCAATAGTGAGGTCCAATGATTTCACTACTTTATATGTATATATGCTTATATGTACATTTCCATACATATTATACATAGTATATTTATGTATATATATACACATATATATTCATATGCACCTACATACTTTTAAAGTATTTTAAATATGTATATCAAATCTATGAATACACCCTCTTCATTTGTATTACCAAATCTTATACTAGACGATCTTTGATTTCAGCTTATTAATATTCAAATCAATAAGACTTATCTATTGAGGCATAGCATAGCACTGTAATCTTTTAGTAGCAGAAAATTAAAGACTAAATCTTTGAATATTTTAGAATCATTAGGGACTTCTGATTTCTCATATGTTATAATGAATTTTATACTTATTTCAATAAATGGCTATATACTGTGTATTTTCTGGCATGATTTTAAGTGATGAAATATGGCATAATCTGTATAAATGTTTCTTCATTTTTTGTTTGCAAAGAACTCTTACAGAAAAAAAAAAGCAAACAGTTTAAAACTAGTATCCTTTCCAGATAAAAGTTTAATGGTATTTTACTAATCTATGATTATATTTTTTAAAGCATATCTGTTTTTGAAAATCCCTCATTTCAGATAGTTTATTAAATATCAACCAAAAACAAGCATACTCAAGAAAATGTCTGGTTTGTAAAATAGATTTTGGATATTAATTTGAAAATATATGTGTATTTTATGAAACTATTCTGGGTCAGCATAATCATTCAGTTATAGCACATGAAAAGATGGCACATAAAAAAATGCCACCTTCTATGATAAAAAGCATATCTATTTTTAGCATTTTTAAAATAAAATAGGTTAAAAATAAACAATGGCTCTGAAAAGGTCTTCTCTATAAAGTAGCAAAACCTACTTGAAACTAGAGAACGCTGTGAACCCCACACTCTTAAATTGCCAATGGCTGCAATATTAAAACTGTAGGGAAATGCACGGTGAAAGTGTAGCCCTTTGCTGATGGCAAGATGTCATTTTACTACTAAATTCTGTGTTTGGCCACTTATTTCCAACTGAGTGAGAGCGAGTTTTAAAATTTACCACCAATTTCTCTCTGTTAAAAAAAAATATGGATCTCAACAGCTGGTATGGCTCTGTGAGATCGGGAGAAGGCACACAAATCCTAAACACATTTCTTTCAAGCAGCAGGGAGAGATGCAGGACTTGCCAACATTTGCCTGAGCCCTTCACAGCCTCATCGATGCCTACTCGTTCTACATGATAGGCTCTCCAGCTTTACTGAGTTAAAAAAACATACAGATGTTACTCAGACTTTTATTTTTATTTATTTATTTATTTAGACAGAGAGAGAGAGATCACAAGTAGGCAGAGAGGCAGGCAGAGAGAGAGGGGGAAGCAGGCTCCCCACCAAGAAGAGAGCCCGATGGGGGCTCAATCCCAGGACCTGAGATCATAACCCAAGCCGAAGGCAGATGCTTTAACCCACTGAGCCACTCAGAAGCCCGACTCAGACTTTTATTAAGGGAAATATTAATAAAGCAATATTCTAAACATAGAAATCTCAAGAAGATAAGGAAGGTATTTTGGTGTCATTTATTAACTGATCAATTTATTGATAAATTTATGATAAAAAGGTGATAAATGGATACAAATATCTATAAAGATAGATAGATATTTGTAACCATTCTTGTTCTGAGGGTCAAATAATTACTGAGAAATGAATAACTGAAAAATAAGATTGATTTATGGAATATCACTTGGTAAGCAGTCCACAGGTTTTAGTCCTAAAAGAGACCAGATATTTCTTAGAGTAACTTTGTGATCTCAGCTGATTATAAATTTACCTACTCTCCACAGGAGTTAGAATGGTTACAAAAATGTGCAGGCTATGGTAAGCACACCTCTCCCCAACATTTGTGGAAACTAGAACAAAAGTACAAATGGAAGCCTATATACATATGTATTAATATTTAAAAGTTAAGGACTAAACTTTGTTCAAACCCTAACTATAGCAGCATGAAGAGAGACAGACATCAGACTCTCAGCCAATGCATCTTCTGTGCCTTCTCATGGCATTGTTCTGCACCGACAGGGGCTTCACACGTACACGGACACCCTAGCCCTCATGTCCTGTCTGTGCCCAACTCTTTGTGAGGAGCTGCCCCTTGTCAGCACCTTCAGGCTAACGATACAAGCACTGTTTGGAAAATGTGCATCTTACAAGATGAACTCAGGGTAAAATCTGCACAGGCCCTGAAAATGGACTTGAGATCATTTGGGAAGGAATCCCATAGTCTGGGAACTTGGAAAATGTATTAAAATGCATATGTGAACCATGGATGTTCATATCCCCTTTGTTCTGTGGATTCCTCCCTTTGGACAGAAGAGATGATCCTAATTGGGCTCTGTAAAGAGCAGGACCCAGGACACATGTACTTGGGTCTAAGGCTGATACTGAACACAAAGCAAAGGAAAAAATATAACTGAAAAAATCAGTAAAAATAGAATAAGCAGAAATTAAGAATAGAAAACAATGAAGCCACAGGTGATATTAGTGAAAAACTTAGAAATTTGGGGTTAGAGTTCTAGAAACGAAAGAAAATATAAGACATACATTATCCATTGTTCAATAGATATAATATTTTTTTAATTTAATGGGACAACAGAATAATAGGAGTAGGGATTTTTTTTCTCTTGGTTCCTCATAAATGAGATGTGATGAAATACGGTGAACAATGTCTGTAACAACAGTCTTACAGTGAGTATTACAATTATATTCACATTTTTTCTAATTAATAGTTTTCAGATTTGTTCATCTATGGCAAAGAAATCAGAATAATGCCATTCAGATTCAAAGACTTCTGGTCACATTATTTTCTCTAATTCTCCTTACAAATGAGCCAATAGCTACTGCATCATGCACAGTGAAACTCTACTAGAAGTCAGTGAACCCCAAACGCCCAGGGGAATTGTGGTACTGAGCATCAGATCTAAGCCCAGAATTCTTTTATATTTGTGCTTTGCCCTAACTCTGCCATTTATGTAGGCATAGCCACAACCGTTCCTCCACACATATATAATAAATTTCTTTCTAGACATTGCTTGCCGCTGGCATCCATAATGGTTTTGGGGAACTAAAGAAGACTCTTCAGAAAGATTGGCTATATAAAAATAAATATTATTTGAAGGTCTTAATTATAGCTGATTCTTTTTCCCCCTAGGGACAGAAATATTTTTAAAATGTATTTAATGCTTTTTTTTTGGTTTTCCTAGACCATAAAATCCAGTTGAAACAGTAATATTCATGCTGTTGAAACTGAATACAAAATGCTCTTAGTATAGAATAGTGATTACATTCAGACACAGAACAGACATTGGATCAAATTCTGGTTCACTGTTAGTAACTATCCAACATTGGACAAGTTGTGCTCCTCTCCATTCTTAAACATTGATATCTGTAACAAAGGGATTTCAAATGGTATCTACTTTGTAGGGTTGTATTACTTAGAATAGTTCCAGGCATGCATTGAGCAATAGATGAATAATGATTTCATATTAGTAGTGTCTAATGACAAAGCAGTAGTGAATAATGATAAAAGCAACAGTATTATAAAGAAATGAACCTTATGAAATTTGGAAATGAAATCAGGATTCTGAAGAACAACAAAATCTGCTTTGATATAGTTCTAAAACTATGCATGCATTTCTCCAGTAGAAGTAATTTTTTAAAAAGATTTTATTCGACAGAGAGAGAGAGAGATCACAAGTAAGCAGAGGCAGGCAGAGGGAGAGGGGGGAAGCAGAATCCCCGTAAAGCAGGGAGCCCAATGTGGGGCTCTATCCCAGGACCCCAGGATCATGATCTGAGCCGAAGGCAGAGGCTTTAACCCACTGAGCCGCCCAGGCGACCCCAGTATAAGCAATTTAGATATGAACATTCAGTATTGCGGGTCTATTCCAACAATTTAATGTGCTGTTTTTGTTTTAAAGACTGATTTTGCCCTATGTGCTGTTATAGTGGGTTGAATAGTGGCCCCCAACAGTACGTCCTAGTCCTAACCTCTGGTCCCTGTATATGTGACTTTATTTGGAAATAAGGTATTTACAGATATAATTAAGCTAAAGATCTCTAGATCCTAAGTCCAATGATAATTTCCTTATAAAAGACAGAAAAGACACCAGGACACAAAAGAGGTAAAACATGTTAAGACAGAGGCAGAGATTGGAGTGATGTGTCTAAAACCATCAGATTTTTGGCACCCATCAAAAACACCAAAAACTAGGAGCAAGGCATGGAACGAAATCTCCCTTAGAGCCTCTGGAAAGAACCAATATTACTAACACCTTGACTTCAGACTTTTGGCCACCAGAACTGTGAGAAAATAAATTTCTGTTGTTTTAAGCCATCAAGTTTGTTGTAACTTGCCATGGTGGCCCTGAGAAACTAAGACAGCTCTCTCTTCTATATTTGCTCTTTTGGAGTCTCTTTTAATCTTAAAATTTCAGTCCTGCATATATAATTAATGTCAACTGTTTACTTACATTAATAACTCTTTACAAAATTGCCTTTTTAAGAGTGAAGTCAGTGTCTCTGATGCACTTTGATCAAATTCTAGTCACCGAGATTGCTAAACACTCTTCACCATACAAAATGATGACCTTCTCTCCTGAATTGTTTCTTAAGAAGCACATCATCTGTCATGATTTCTATCACAAAATAGTATCATCTATCACAACTCTTGTCATGAAATGAGTTAGCTGGATGTGGACCTTTATTTGGTGGAAACATACAAAAATAGGTATTTGTTCTTAATCAGTGTCAGAATATCCTAACGAGGAGAAATGCTGATGCTGTCTTCTTATTTCCCTACAGTCTGTCTCTTTGACTCTAATTAGGTGAAAACACACACAATTAACCACTTTAGTTGGTCTCATGGGGGAAGAGAAATTACAAAGGAAATTCAAATTCTGCTAATTCTCATCAAGTTCTTCCTCAGGTGAACCTTTAAGAGACTGGTGATTACAATTATTTTATAAACGAAAACTCAACAATGAACTGTTTTTAAGAAGGCTATTGTTTCAATCTCTTCACCTATGATCCTGTTAGAATAAATAGTATAATATGGATTTGCCAGAGAAGCATGTAATGGATTAGCTTTTGAGCAACTATAGTATTATTTTGGCTTTTTGTTTGGCTTTTTGTGTTTTTGTTTTGTTGTTGTTGTTGGCAGAGGATATAGATCTAAGAACTTCACATCAGTATCATTTCCCTTAAAAATAAATTACATGATTCTGTACTAAATCACTAGAAATCCCCAGTTAATTATGAAAATTATCATAATGAAATATGTGTATTCTAAGGATTTTTTTCTTTTTGCCAAGTTTTCTTAAAGCAAACTATGCTTGCATTTATTTCCTAACTTGTTCTATTTGCCCATTGAAAGATGCACAAAGGTTTGGATTTATTAATAACTGCTGCATACAATTATTTGTATATACAGGGATGGTTCACACAAAATATGTCTTGTTGGAATTACCTGCTTTTTATAATCCAATATCATTCTTTTCCCTATAATGAGTAAAAAAGTTGATAATATGTATAGCCAGAAACCTCACACACATAGTAGGACAAATATCAATAGTCTCTTAGAAAATAAAGTTAGATAGTGGAGCAATTTACCAATATAGCACCTCTGCTCTACTTCTTCCTTTTCATTTTGTTCTTACCTACTTTTGGGCATGTGTCATGGGGGAGATATTTTGGAATTTCAAGTAAGTAGATGATGAAATGAGATTCTATCAATAGTCCCAAGGTATTTTAACCTCTATGATAAAAGCGATTCTCTGCTTATATGGAGAACAATGCTTACATATGACCAGTATTGAAAATCTTAGCCACCTTAAGCATAGACAAAATGGTATGAATAGAATAAAATATCTTTGGTTAATTTGCCCTTTTTGAAAGCTGGAAGAAATCTGACCCAAATTTAGTAGAGACAAGTTTCCAAGACATCAGTTCAAACAGAAGGTTTCAACTCATTGTAGTCCTATTCACACTTTTAAAAGGCTGTGGGGATAACAGCAAACCACAGGCAGTGTGCTTCCACACAGTTGGCAGGGAAAGGTCTGAAAGAACACATGCTGTCCTCATCTCGCCCACTAGATTTCTGCTGCCGGCTTGGTGTAAGTTCTCTGGTCATTCAGCATTGATTTCACTCTGAGTTCTATCACAGAGAAGCCAATCAGGAGTGATTGTTAATTTGTCTCACTTCTAAACAGTAAGCCTGAAATAAGTCCAATGTCCACTCAATCTTTTACCTTGAAAGCATGGAAAGAAAGGGTCAAAAGCAATAGCCATATTTGAAATACCTGAAACCTCTGAGATTAGTTTATTAGGAAAAGAAAAATTAGCTTAAAATATTTTAGAGTGGTCTCAATCCAACCATTACTGTGTTTCTTCTTGTTCATCCTATGTAGTTATGTGATGTCAGGCTACACTATAAAAAAAAACAACACAACAACTTGTATATGTGTGAATTATTGCTCATCTATTCTTAGATAACAATCAATTTTATCTTTATCAGTTTACTTACCAGTTTATTTATATCATGCCAAGGTAATTCTAGATTGTGTCTGATAAAAGTTTATTTATTGCATTTTTGCAGTTTTACACACAAACATTGAGTTTTTAATAAGTCAAGAAAAGTATGAACAATTTTGTCCACATTTATTTCAGGTTCAGATTCTATCAGGTTCAGATTATATCTGGACCCCATAAAAATAAATGTAAAAGTGATTTCTTTCTCACATGATACTGAAAGTTATTTGAGAAGTTGTGGCTATTTTAATAAATAATTTGTGTTGTGTTTCTTAAGCAGTCTTTGTCATGATTATGGAAGAAGATGCCAAGATTCTTTTTCCATTGACACCTTGCTGGTATCTTTTACAGACAGAATCGTCCCAAGAACCTAGGATACCTAAGCCATAGACTGAATGTTTGTGCACAAAACCACCATTGCCCGCCCCCTCAAAATTTGTATGTTAGGTCCTAATTCCAACTGTGGTGATATTTGTGTTTGGTCTTTGTGATTAGGTCATGAGGATGGAGGCCTCATGAATGAGATTAGTGCCCTTATAAAAGAAACCCTAGACAGCTTCCTTGCCCCTCGTACCATGTGAAGTGAAGATACAGTGAAAAAATGGCCACCTGTGAACCAGGATACAGGCCCTCCCCATATACCAAATCTACTTGTGCTTTGACACTGGACTTCCCAGACCCAGATCTGTGAAAAATAAATTTCTGTTGTTTATAAGTCACCCAGTCTATAATATTACCTTAAGGCAGCCCAAATATGTTAAGACAATATCATATCCATTCCACTATGATTTAATACTTTTAGACTCTACTGCCATATACTCCAGATTTGAGGCAATGTATATTGGTAAAATCTTGCAATTTTTCTCCTGTGCCTAATAATTCTTCACCAATTACACTTTGTACTTTACCTATGTGTTCAGCTGAGACTTCAATCTGATGATAGATCTAGGAACAATGAGAGGTGGTAGGAGTAGGTCCTCAGAAGTACCAGCAGTTCTTTGCAAGGCAGTGAACTCAGGGCACCTATTACAGATTTTTCAGGAAAGGGAAGATTTGTGTCCTCAGAGAGGTCGGCTGTTCTATTGACTAAGAAGTCTTTGGGGGTTCTAGAAGTCTAGGGGCTCAAGGTTTGGATTCATCAGAATCTTCCCATATATGGCCCCTTCTATCTAAGAAGTCTAGGGGCTCAAGGTTTGGATTCATCAGAATCTTCCCATATATGGCCCCTTATATATGTATAGCAGAACAGAAAGACATAAGGGGAAAGAGAAGAAATGTTCAGACACACACTGGAATAGCTAGGAAAGTATGATAAGACAGGATAATAAAGAGATTCAAGGAAGAGAGAGTGAGTAACAATGTTGCTCTACTGCATAAAGGCTACCACCTCAAGAACTCCCTGCCCAGGGTCCTCTCTGCCCCATTTTAAAGCTCCCCAGTACTCCCACTTTCCCCATTACCCTAGTCACTCTCCTCTAAATGCTTTCCAATTCTCTGTGACCTTCCTAACTCATACCATACAGAAGTAAATATAGCTCTATGTTACTGCATGTTACATAAATTAAACAAGGAGAAAAAGATTATTAGCAGCAAGATCAAAAGTAAGACACACAAACTTGTGGAGATGTAGTTCATGTGACTTTAAAGGGTTTTAATAATTTCTAACAGTATTTTGAAGATTGTTTCAGGAAATGCATGTAAAATTCAATATTTTAAAAATACAAACATTAAAATATAAATTATTGCTATTGTGATGCTAAAAGGAATAGAAATTATCTTTGTGTAGCTACGGCACATTGATGATGCATATTCAGCACAGTGTTTTCTAAAACCAGTCCGTCTTTCTTAGTTCTTTGCTAACTCACAACTTAATGTCTTTTGTACTTTCAATTGTTTCTTTAAAGAATTTCAGATGCTAAAATATTTTCTATGTACCTGGTAATAAGATTTGGTATCATCATAATCATGTTATGTAGATTACTTGTATGCAGTTATCATCATATTATCAGTACCACTCAGTATATCCAATGAACCCATAAAATGGTTGGATCAAACTCAAGGCAAAATACAATCTCAAACTTCTAGAAACCACTCCCTGATATTAAGAGATAGTATAAAATTTTATACCTACTCATGGTATAAAATTCAGCAGTTATATATAATTATATTTGACTTTTCTACCATTCAACTAAATATCTGCCTCATTTGTTCAAGGAAGTAAGAGAATTTACAAAATATATTTAGGAAAGTACATTACATGCAGATAATTTTGACCTACTCATTTGGTAATGTTTTTTCTCATATTGGAAAAAAGAAAGGGTACAGTGTTTATTTGACTGTAAAATGCATGGTAGAATTAGGAATTATTTGCATAAAGTGCAATGCTTTGATAATTGATTTCTTGTTGAAAAGAAACAAGAAAAACACAAAAAATTATTCCAAGTACTAAGGTTATTTGTTAAGTATATAAGAAGATGACAAAAGAACAGATGAAAGTAGTTAAGAGGTGGATATTTTTTATAGGAAATAAAAAGCACGCCTTACATTCTACTTATTTTCAAGTAATGCAAAGTAGCAAGCTGAAAATATTTTGAAGAATGGAAAATAACTATGTATTTGTGTGTGTATGTATGTGTATATGTTTGTGTGTATGCATGTGTGTGTGTGCATGAAATGAGTTAATTTTTTATAATAAAAATTGTGGGATTTTTAATTTTTTTTATTTTTAAAGATTTTATTTATTTATTTGACGGAGAGAGACCACAAGTGGGCAGAGAGGCAGGCAGAGGGAGAGGGGGAAGCAGGCTCCCTGCTGAGCAGAGAGCCCCGATTAGGGCTCGGTCCCAGGACTCCGAGATCATGACCTGAGTCAAAGCAGAGGCTTTAACCCACTGAGCCACCCAGGCACCCCTGTGGGATTTTTTTTTAGAAAATAAAAAGTTTCTTTCTGCTGCTCGTAACTACTTCCTTTCCACATAAGCCTTATTTTGTTTTAAATTTGCCCATACATCAATCCTAGGTTTATCCCTTATCTGTCTTAATTTATCATAATTGATTGATACTGAAGACTTTAGGAGGAAATTATTTAACTGTGATTGACTGGGAGCATTTAACTTTATTGAAAAGAAACAGTGGGAGGAAAATGGAGGAAACAGTAAATGTGCTCATTTATACGAAAAAGACTTCAGACACAGTTTGGCTCCTTGTGCTGAATAAAGACTTATTGAGATTAAGTTGACATAATTAATTAAATAGAAATTTTACATCCTTTCTTGTAAAATGGAATTAGAAATGAAGATCTTCTTTGAAATTTAATAAGACATGAATGTGTTCGGAGACTCCATAATGAAATATACACAAATGGAATAAAAATCAGCAAGATAATCATATTTTAAAGTCATTTCAGAAATGTTTACTTCTGAGACATATTACCTTTGAAAGGCTTAATCAATAGAGTAGACATTACATATTATGTATTTCATATCTATAAGTATAGTCAGAGAAGATCTCATAACCATTCACTGATAAGAACCTTTAGGTTCCAAGGAACAAAATTATAGCATTAGCAAATGGTCTGCCAATTCACCTAGGCTTTCACACTTTAGATTCTGTTTCGTTGTTGTTTTTCTCCAACATTTCTTTTCCATTATGCTCCTTTTGCTCTCCTCAAAATATAAGATGATTTGCTGATTTTTCTGGTAACAACTTCTGAACAGGCTATTGAAAATGTAAGGGAGGAAAAATAACTTTCCCTCTACCCTCCTAGGTAGATTTTTGGCTAAAAGCCTTGTAATAGAAGATTAACAGGAGAAAAATAAACAGAATTTTAATAACAGGTATACCCTCTATATACATGGAGAAATACACAGGAAAACTGAGTAACTCCAAGAAGTAGCCTAAGCTGCCACCTTAAAAACCATCTTCAGGGGTGCCTGCGTAGCTCAGTGGGTTAAAGCCTCTGCCTTCAGCTCAGGTCATGATCTCAGGGTCATGGGATCAAGCCCTGCATCAGGCTCTCAGCTCAGCAAGGAACTTGCTTCCCCTTCTTTCTCTGCCTGCCTCTCTGCCTACTTGTGATCTCTCTCTCTCTCTGTCAAATAAATAAACAAAATCTTAAAAAAAAAATCTTCAGCTAAAGACAAAAGAAGATGTTGGGGTGGGAAGTCAGTTATGGGAGGTTACCAGAAAAAGCAAAAGGGTAAAGTAAAAGGGCCCAAGGTTGTTATGCACATTTAAATCCAGATTTAAATTGTTGCCTTCTTCACTGAGAAGAGTTTCCAGAGATTTAGTCATCCTTTTCTCCTAGTTAGAGAGATACCCTTACAAACAGGATTTCCTGTAGAAATGTAAATGTCTCCTACTAAAGGGAAATGGTTCACTTGGTTTTCAGAGCTTCTCCTTATCTGCTATTTCTTAAAAATAACCAGCTCTAGATAATCCTTATGCATAAAAAAAAACCACATTTTGGGGCAGCAAATTCTGCTTTCCTTCAAAAGTAATGAGCCAACAGCTAAGTCCCTGATAAAAAAAAGTACTTATTTAAGAATTGAAATAAAACTACTTTTTCACAACCTAGTCAGTAAACAAAATTTGAGAGAAAAAGGCAGATTTTATGTCTGTTTGACTAGCTAATTTCAATTAATTTGGAGATATCCACACTCCAAACCCTTTAAAATACCAGTTTATAGTAATTTCCATCAAAATTTACTTAAAATACCAGATATTGAAGGGAAGCTAATATGGTTTAAATGTGGTTGTTAATAATGTTAAAAAAGAAATAGGCCCCAAATGGAGTCTCTTACATTAAGCCCCACTGAGACTTAAGACCTAACCTAATTGGAGTTTAAGCCTCTCCCAGGAGTGGATTTTAAATCAGTGGAATTTCATGATCAGTACATCCCTGCAAACTGACAAACCTTTTAGAATCTCTAAAAGTTAGAGAGTTCCATTTGAGCCCAGGTTAGGACAGCTGCCCAGGAAACATGCTTTCCACAGGAAAGAAAGTGTTCCAGAGTATGAAGAGTTTTACAGGGTTATATACTTTTTCATACCTTGTAAAAGCTCAAAGGATTATAGATTAGCATATACGCGGGAATCACAAGTTTCATAGTAAAGAAATGCAGCGAGTAGGAGCATTGATCGCTATCTCAAGGACAAGATGGTTTTCCTTTAGGCATTGGTTCACAAAGCAGAGGTACAGTGCATGCGTGGCAGCCCATAAATTAGGCTTTTGGTTTGAATGAAGTTCATATACAGTCATGTTGATTTAGAAAGAAATCTAAAATGTCTTCCCTTGTATATGAGGCCTTTGAGAGTTTTTCTCTCATGAAGCATTAGTGAGAGAAACTACAGGTAAGATTCCCTGCCCTTCCCTCTCAGAGAAAAGGTGACCTTGCCTGAAACAATCCTTTCTTTTCTTTTGCTAGTAACTTCCCATCTTGCCCGGTTTCTGTCTATAAAAGCCTTTCATTTTGTACAACTCCTCCAAACTCCCTTCTATTTGCTTGGTGGGATGATGGGATGCTGCCCAATTCATGAATCCTTGAATAAAACCAATGAGATCTTTAAATTTACTCAGCTGAATTTTGTTTTTTTCACTATGAGTTCATTAATTATAGTATGTAAGTTTATAAAATTGTAAAGAAAAAATCTTAAAAGACTGCATTACTTACTAGCCAAATCATAAGTTACAGATCTTGATTACAGTGGGAAGCTGAGGATCCAGAGAAAACACAACAGGCAGAGGAGGAAGGACCAACATGAAGATTGTTTCACTACATCATTTTCTCATTTCCTTATCTTCAAAAATACAGTCTCTTTATTCTTTTGTATTTTAATTTTCTAAATCTCTTCTTAGGTTTGATGCCCATGTTGGCTGTCTCCATTATATTTTTCTTTAATTACTCTTTTTTCCAGATGGCTCATTCATTCCAATATTTCTGCAAACAATGCCAATATTAATCTCCTGTAAGTAGGGATACCAGTAGACCACTGAGTTCATAATACATTTAATACGGTTATATAGAAGTTATGAATACAATCACACACCAGCATGGCAGGATTATGTATTGGTATATATGATGAAAAGAATTACACAAATACCAATGTTAGCATTAAATAAGGAAATAAATTAAGAGTAGAAGGTTTTAGGACTGAACACACTGACAGTTTTGCATTCATGAGCAATCCTGGTTTGCTTTCCCAGTATCATCACTCACCAGAGTCTGTAAATGTGGCATTTTGATGAAGGTTGTCTTTATGTGATTGGTTGCTTTCATTTTTTAGATGTTTGAAACAGTCTAAGAAACAAAATAATATATCAAACGGTGCAAGAGAAAACGAATTCAGGAACTTTATGCATAGTATTTTGAATGATGAAGGCAAACTTGCAAAAAACAAAATTATGCTAGCTAATATACAGTCAGCTAATAAAAAAGAATAATTCCCCAAAATCAAAGTGATATTTAGAGATATAAAATAATATTAATATATGCATCTATTTGGTCAATGAATGTTACTTTTTATTACCTTGTCTCTTAAAATAGAATCTCATTCACCAATGCACATGTTTTCTCTCCAGGCTGTACACACTTAGCAAAATCTTTGGCAAACAAAAAATAATAGTATTATCAAACCTTGAATAATTTTGAAGTAGCCATTTGTAACAATTGTGTGCACATGTTTTGTAATGCTTGCTGTCTGAACTGAGTTACACATTCTGGTTTTTAGTGTAAGTCAAATGAATAACACTGTTATTTTAATGTGTCTATTTTGAAATAGTCTCTTGGAATTATTCTTCCAAACTTGTAATTTTGATGAAGTTGTATAAAAATTTCTGATTGTCAAATTCTGATTATAATTTTAAGATCAAAAAAGATCTTAAAGATCATTTTGTAGCACTTCATCTAAATGATGAAATTAGTGAGTAGTGAAAAAATAGATGACTCTCCTATTGTCTCATAGTTTATAGTATAAATACTCAAAATAAGGGGAAAAATCTACTTTGTCAGCTATCAAGACAAAAAAAGAAAAATTGTCTTCTCTTGAAAGTCTTATTTGCACAAGCAAATTCTTATTCTCTTTGTGGGTCCAAAGAGTGTTGAAATTTTGCAAATTGAAAAATGCACTGCTCTTACATCATCCATAGGTTAAAAAGTGATTAATTTGTAACTTATTGGCTAAAATTTATTAAATTTACCTTAAAATGGATAAAATTAAATGAATGGTACTTTTTAAGAATCCTAAGTATGCTTTGAAATCATTTGGATTTCTTACTTTGAAGAATGTCAGGCCACAGTATTTGGAGAGCTCCAAGTGTAAGATGATGTCTGCCTTTGTTTATAGATATTATATTAATTGCCTTTAATTTTTTCCAATTTTCATTGAAGAACATCCACTTAATAATTATATGTGTGAAATTTTAACCTAATTGTGTATTTCACATCTTTTATTCACATAAAATACTTGGAAAACAAAACAGAAATTTTTAAGTGTGCGAACAGAAAATTCAGTCCATATCTTTTACTTTTACATACATCTATCAACAAACTACAAAGTAGAATGGTGTTGCCAGGAGCTGAGAGATGGGGGTACTGGGAAGATGCTGGTGAAAGGGTACAAACGTCAAGTTATAAGATGAATAAGTTCTAGACATCTAATAGCAACATGGTAATTATAGTTAACGATACTAGATTGTGTATTTGAAATCCACCAAGAGAGTAAACCTTAAGTCTTCACAACACACACATGCACATGCACACACACACACACACAAAGTCACTATGTGAAGAGACGAATGTGTTAACTAACTTAATTGTGGTCATTTCACAATGTACACTTACATTAAATCATCACATTGTAACCTTAAAGTAAAACATTATGTAGTACAACAGCATGTACAACACATATATATGTAATTTTTATTTGTCAATCATACCTCAAAAGACCTGGGGAAAAAAAGGTAAAACACTCACAAAACTTTTCTGAGAAAATCAAGTACAATGGCATGTGTAAAGTGTTGCTTTAACAATGCAAACATCTGCTATGTTAGCTAAGAAACTCGGCATAATTTAACCAAATCCTTAGCAAACTTCACATATGGTCTTATTTCACTCCGGTATCTTCAATATCTGCCCTATTCATTGTGTATAATTAGCCAAGAAGGAAAAGATGACAGTACTACCAGCTCTAATTCTAATTTCTGAACCCTGGATCAAAGCAGAACATTTTAAAGGTGTGTGAGTTTTCTCTTGGGAAGCACCGATGGCCAATGACGAAAAGGTGATACAAGTGATCACATTTGAGGCAATCAAGGGAATGATCCTTCACCCACAAGCATGATGTGCATGAGAGCAGTCCTACCAAGCTGAGTTTTGTTTCTTCTAGTGGCCAGCCCTTCTGAAAGGGAAATTTGCTTCTCACTGGTTGATACTTTAAAAAGGAGTTGACTGCATTTTTATATGACTTTCTTAAAAAGTCTGAATTGGGTTGCTACTGGCTTGATCGACTTTTTCATTAAAAAAGAAAATGGTAAGGCTACACGTCATAGCATTTTTAAGCCATATGTTGACATCTGCCAAAACAAAATCAAATTACAGCAAACAAATACAAAACCTCTAAGTTACTTTTTAGCCAATCTAACATAAATTTGAACTGAATTTAACTATATTTTTGCCCAAATGGAATACGCATAAATTTATGCCAGTAAATGCTTTATATGCCTTTAAAATATATGTATATGTTTTGACCCGTACCTCTGAAGCAAATAATACATTATATGTTAATAAAAAATAATAAACAAGAAAAAATATATATATATTTTATATTTAGTCCCACACCTTTAAACACAAACACATATGTGTATGTTTGTAATTTGTACTTTCCCAACATTTATTCAGATTATTTCTTTTCTAAAAGATTTCCTAAAGTTCGACTGAGCATGAATTGTAAATAATCCTTCCAGAAAATACACTTACTTACATCCTCCTTGGTAAAAATTACACCAAGTAAAGTAACTCAACTAACCATTTGATGGAAACAACTGGAGAGAGAGAGAGAGAGAAAGAAAGAGAGAGAGAGAGAGAGAATGTTACAGAGGCATTTCCACAGTAAGAGCTGTGGAAAAATTTAAAGCCCTAAATTCAGTGGTTTAAATCAAGTAGAGTGATATTAATCTCTACGGCCTGCAGACTGGCTTCCAATTAACTGTGTTAGGCTAACCTCCAGCCTCCAGCCTCTGGCCTTTGGTTTCAGGCTGCAGACCAGGTTCCAGTTTACTTTTGGGACCAGCCACTGCTGGTAGCAGGGCTGCATCATGGTCTCCACAACTCATTCTGAGGCCCAAGCTGAGACATGCAGGTCCTTATGGCAGGTCACTGGAACACAATACAGCAAGTGTAACACTGCAAGTTACTTTTTGTTTCTCTTATTATTTACTGTAGTTGCAAGGATAGATGTTCCAGTTTAACTTTTCCGAGTAACAAATTTGGATTCTTAGGACTGTTAGTAATATAATAATGTAATTTTTTGTTACTTCTTATGTTTTAGCTGTGAGAGTGACTTTTCAAAGATTAATATGGGAAGGCGAGGTGCAACGGTTTTTTTTTTCCTGTAAAAGGAAAATAATGTTTAAGAAAGAAACCTTGCCTAAACTATGCTTTTTTATTGAATACTTTTAAGTTAAGCTAAAATAACAAACACTCTCATAAGTGAGAATTTTTTATTCACCAATAGATGTAAAACAAATTTCACAAAATAACAAGCATGGAGGATGTCTACTTAGGATGTAATTAATTTGATTTTGCAGAATTAGAGAAATATCTCTATTCCAAGTTTGTGCAAGGTACACACACACAGAAACATACATATTTAAGATTTAACTGGAGAAAGCATTATTTACTTTGAGAATATTTGGCTGTTGTGATAGATTCTTACCAGAGAATGCCCCAATCTCTTCAACCTTCTCTTGCCTTGCCTGAGTAGTGTCCTTACTAACTCATCTTTACTGACCACGTCCTTTCAAATCAAATTCTAAGAGGACATTTACACAACTATGTTTAGCAATTTTAATGCAGTTTTTCTACTTCCTTAATAAGAATGTTCATGTAATATCTAAGTAACTTAATATCTAAGTATTAAACTCTCTTTAGTTTGAAATAAGACAGTATTTTACTTCTCAATAAGGACCAATTAAATTTAGCGAGTGTAAAGTACAAAAGTCTCAGTGAAGCACATGTCTTGGGAAAGGACCACAAGAATATATTATACTTTATGGTTTTTAAGCATGGCTGCTAATAAGAGTCACCTGGGAAGTTTGTTAATAATGCAGATTCCCAAGACTGAACCCAGACTTAATGGAGCAGAATCTCCAGAGAAGGGGCATGGGAATTCTGTTTTTTAATAAGTGTCTCAAATGAGCGGGATTATCTGATTATTATGTTTGAGACTCAAGTTTGGGGCTAGATGTGCAGCATCACTAACAATCATAAATGGGAGTCCTCCAGTTGTGCTAAAACACTTTGTTTTCACAGTAGATGAGAATCATTGATATGTTCTAATTATTAATAAATGAACAAACATGTATCAGGAAGATAACTCTTGACAGCTATGAGATAAATGGCAGTTAAGGCAATAAAGGACATTTATGACTAAGAGATCCAGTGAGGAGGACATATAATAGGATTAACTGTGGCATTTACAAAAGAAGGGAAGGCTTTAAAAGATATGAGGCAGTTGTCTTAATCCAACCTACTGATTAAATATTAGGATTAAGAGTAATCTATTGCAGTATTTTACCCAGACTGCCATAACAAAATACCACACACTGGATGACTTAAGCACAGAAACTTATTTTCTCATAGTTTTAGAGGCCAGAGGTCCAAGATCAAGGTGTCTGCAAATGTAGTTTCTCTCTCTCTCTCTCTCTTTTTAAATTTCATTTCTCTTGAGGCTTCTTGCAGCTTCCTCCCATGATGTTTCCCCTGGTGTCTCTTTGTGTGTCCAAAGTTCTTCTTATAAGGACATTGGTCACATTGGACAAGGAACCATCCAATGGGCCTTATTTTAACGTAAGCACATACTACAAGGCTTTATCTCCAAATACAGTCACATTCTGGAGTACTGGAGGTTCGGACTTCAACGTATGAATTTTGGAAGATATAATAGAGCCCATAACATATATGAATCTCAGAAGACTTCAAGTATGATGATTCTGATAACTGAGTAGGTGCTGTTGCCCTTCTTTAAGATAAGGAATACTATGCAGCCCTCAAGAGAAATGAAATCTTGCCATTTGCAACGATGTGGATGGAACCAGAGGGTATCTTACTAAGCGAAATAAGTCAGTCAGAGAAAGACCATTATCATATGATCTCTCTGATATGAAGAATTTGAGAGGCAGGGCGGGGGGTCGTGGGGAAGTGGGGTAGGGAAATGAAACAAGATGGGATCTGGAAGGAGACAAACCATAAGAGACTCCTAAACTCATGAAACAAACTGAGGGTGGCTGGGGGGTAGGGATAGGGTGACTGGGTTATGGACATTGGGGAGGGTATGTGCTATGATAAGTGCTGTGAAATGTGTAAGCCTGATGATTCACAGACATGTACCCTGGGGCAAATAATACATTATATGTTAAGAAAAAAATTTTAATAAAATAAAAAGCTAAAAAATGATTAAGGGAAAAAAGATAAGGAATACATATAAATACAAGCAGTATGGACAGTGAGGTCTATGTGAACAGGGCATGTTTGAAATGCTTATGGTGAATTAAAGCAATGATGCAGAGACAACATATGTATATACTTGGAGCAGGAATGTATGTGTGTGCACATGTGTGTTCACACAGGTTGGCTATATATAATAATGTTACTAAATTTTAAAATATATTGTAAATTGTGGGAAAATTGGATGACAGAGAGTTCTTACAGTTTTACTTCAGAATATCCAAAATTATTATAATGGATTAACTTTTAAACTAATTCCTTTTTCCCTCTTCCATCCATATTAGTTGTGCAATCAACAACTTCGAACCCCTCTCCCCTTCACTTCATGCTTCATTAATTTAAGCTTAGGCATTACTTAGCACTTCTGATTCTCTGCTTTGTGCTGTTACCTCTGTGTAGCTGGATGAAAAATCAAGTGGTTAGTTAGGTAGTTAGTTAGGAACTAATGCAGTCTCTATTGTCTTGATTGTCTTTTCTGCAGAGAAACTTGTCTTAGCTATTTGATACATTTCAACATTTCTACCTTTTTTGTAATTAATCCTCCTTTATGTGATTTAATAAGAGTATTTATTGTATTCAACTAGAATGTTCAATTAGAACATGAACAGCTTTTCCATATGATGTACTGTTATAAATGCATGCTTACATGAGATGATAAGATGTTTATAAAAAAACAAATGACTCAAAAATATTTTAGACCTCAATCTATGATAAGAGTCATACAAAGCAATATTAAACAGAAAGAATTCAGGAAAATCTCTTAACAGAAATCATGTCCAGTGATTTTTGTTCTTCCTAGATGTATAAGAAAAGTCCTCAGGATTTTATGAGTCCCCAATATGCAGAGGAATCCCAGCAATGCAAATCTGTGCACTAATGCTATACTATTTTAAAAGAATATTTCCTTACACATAAATACTAATTTATTTCTAGAAGCAGTGTGTTGTCTTCAATTTACTATGCTCTATGCTTTTGGCCAAAACTAACACAATAACATTAAGTGATTTTTAGAAACTTTTAGTAAAAGTGAAACACCTCTTATCTAAGGATTTTACACTATTCCTGATTTTCTTTTCTTTTTTTTTTAAAAGATTTTATTTAATTATTTGACAGAGAGAAAAATCACAAGTAGACAGAGAGGCAGGCAGAGAGAGAGAGGAGGAAGCAGGCTCCCTGCTGAGCAGAAAGCCCAATGTGGGGCTCAATCCCAGGACCCTGAGATCATGACCTGAGTTGAAGGCAGAGGCTTTAACCCACTGAGCCACTCAGGCACCCCTGATTTTCTTTTCTTGAAAAGAACTATCAATAATAGTATCTACATTGTTATACTAAAAAAGTCTAATACATTACTCATTATAGTTTATTATGTATTATATAATGTACTCAGTATATTATGATGGAAAAATATATGTTTCACATCTATATATTTGCTATAAAAATATGTGTTTCTTATTATTTCCTTTGAAAATACTCTTTCTGCAATACTTAAAATTCCAATTTCATTTATGCTTTATTTTTGTTGACATAGACTTTTGGACAAGAGCAATTCAAATAAGTATAACAACCTTATAAGGATTTATTATGCTATTAATGGAAATAATATTTGAATACTCATATTCATATCTTTCCATGAAGGAGTTTAACAATTAATTATCAAAATGGGGGGGGGGAAACTCTAAGCCTTCAAGGGTACCCTACACATGTTTGTCATGATTCATCCTAGACCATCTGCACGATGACAATAGTTCAGTAAAAATATGCTCATGTGTTTCTTCAATTCTGTCCACCTCCTTCCCCAACTGTTTTTCACTTCCCACTGATGGTGATTATATTTACTTACATAAATATGGTAGAAAAGATCATTGTGTCTTTCCAGCTGCAGTTACCTGGAAACTGGTCCTCAGTTACAGCTCTCATCAGTTTAGGGCCACCTTCCTATGACTACTGAGCCAGGTCTATCTTTCTCTATCCTTTTGAATAAAGTTGCAGAATATATTTTTTTTCTGTCTCTTTTCTTTCTTTCTTTTTTTTTTTTAATTGAAATAGAGTTACACGTAATGTTATGTTCGTTTCAGGTGGACAAGAAAACATTTTTTCTTATCGTTTAGTTAGTATTCTCCTTCATTCTTACAAAACAGAAGACCCATCCGTAAAGTATAATTTTAAGCAGTGGCACAAATGCACATTCTTGAGCCACTGAGTTGCTGAGCACCTGGACGAATTGTCTATCTGGTTGTCTCCAAGATGGTGCTGCATTCTAACTAGATACAAAAGCATACATTTCGGATATTCTAGTGCTTTTTTTTGGCGGGGGGTGCTTTTGTGTTAACATTTAGAGAAGCAAAATGTAATCTGCTTATACTAAAAAATATATATCAGGTTTAATGGTTGTTTTATTCAATGTTAGATGAGCACACACAAATTGATGTTCAGAAAGGCTTAGTAATATGCTCAAAGTTGTTGTGTCAGGGTCAAAAAATATACTTACCTACCTTTACTTCATGATTCCTTTTCTCATTATACCACAATGCCCCTAAGAAAGGCAAAGTTTCTTTGCTGACAGAAGTTAATATGATTCAGAATCTTATTTTTAATAGTTGGGGGATATCATTTAATGCTATTTATCTATTGATTATTCTGAGCATTATGTTATTTAGATGACTCTGTTAGTTCTAGGCCAGATCTACACTTAGGCTATCTTTAAAACTAATTTTTTAAAAAAATAAGATTCTATATATGTTCCAAAATTTCAATAACTGTAAACTACGTATATTAACTTTATAATCTAACCTAATTTAATTTAATTGTAAGCTAATTTTTATTTTAACTTACAAAAAGTTTCATATTTATTTGCTATTAATTTCTAATTTGTAGGGTACTATAATTACTTTTTTAAGATTTTTATTTTTGTTTATTTGACAGAAAGATACACACAGAGAGAGGGAACAGAAGCAGGGGGAGTGGGAGAGCGAGAAGCAGGCCTCCCGCCGAGCAGGGACCCCCCCCCCATGTGGGGCTTGATACCAGGACCCCAGGATCACAACCGGAGCTGAAGGCAGATACTTAATGACTGAGCCACCCAGGCGCCCCAATTACTTTTGTTCTGTAAAAATCCGATGATAATAAGGGTTTAACTTATTTTTTACCTAGTTATGCATGTATATTGACCAAAATATTCTTTTATTTTTTCCTATTTTTTTACTTTTAGTTTCTATTTAATTTGCATATGTACTAACAATTCCCAAATAAATTCCTCCAAGTCTGACATTGTCTGGATTTCCAGATTCATGTAGTGAATTAGCTTTTTGATATCTCGACCCATGTATCTACAATGTATTTTCAACTTAATATGCACAAAATAGAAATCCTCTTTTTGCCATCACCACTTTATTACCATAGGGGAAAAGTAATAATAATCATTTCTTCTACCCTTCTAGGTTCTTGACTGAGATGCCCCTGTAATGAAAGACAAGTTTAATAACATGTATAGCTCCTGCATACCTGGGAGATAACCAAGAAAACTGAGTTGTTCCCCCGAAATGGCCATAGCTGCTACCTTAAATACCATCTCTATCTAAGGATAAAAGATGTTGGGGGCAGGTTAGTTTGGGGGGGGGGGAAGCAGAACAAAGAAGAAACCTATTATGCAAATTTGAGTCATTGCCTTCTCCACTAAGAGTTTCTCCATTGCCTTCTCCAGCTGATTACCCCACATACTCTAGGGTGCAAGCTCTGCTCCCCTTCATCACTGGACAGGCTCTTCCACCCCTGATTCAACAAGTTGGTAAATGGCAACATTATTCACCCACTTGTTCAGGCCAAAACTTGGGAATCAACTTTGATTTCTTCTCCCCACACATCTCACTTCTCATTATGTATAAATTCTATCTGCTTTACATTAAAATAAATGCAAAATTTGACTAATTGTGTTCTGTCATAGATAATCAATATTTTTATGGTTTGATAATGAGATCTTTTATTTTCTCATTATGTTTTTCACCATAAGGACAGGTGTGGACTACCCAGCTGGAGTTTCAGAGTTTACTTGTAGCACAGCTAAGAACTAGCCGTGGCAAGATTACCCTAGAACAGCCAGCCTATCAATTAACTGCACGAATCCAGCTGAGATCAGTGAGCCTGTACAGGTTAATAACAACATCTTAGACAACCCACAGACTTGTGGGGGAAAGTTTATTGTTTTTTATCATGACGTTGTGTTTGTTTGTTTTTGTTTTTCCGCAGTGATGTAAGATAATTTAATGTGAGCAGAGCTATTCTACACATTTTAACAGATCTTTAAATTAATACTTTATTATAGTATGGTAATCGATTATCATGTTGATTATACATTTTAGATATTTGAAAACTAAGATTATTTTTAACACACTTTGGAGTGAAATTACAAATAGCAGATCTTTTTTTAGTCCAATTTTTAAGAATTCTTTGTGAAACTTCAATAACCCACTTTTGGTTATTTAAATAATAACACAGTGTTAAAGCTTATTGTTTTGAAAAAAATAAACTGTAAGTTTCAGAAGTAATGCTCCAAAAATTGAATTAATATATATCCAATTGATGGCTTTTGAAGTAAAATCCATTTAAAGTGTTTCAAATGTAAATGTCTTCCTTGGTAAGTGGATTATGCACCTCATCACTTAGTACCCAACCATCAATTCTGCTTTCATCATTGAACAGTAATGACATTTATGACATATAAGCAAGCTTGCATTTGGTTAGTAAGTTGGATGAGAGTCATCTATATTTACTGTCAAAAGCAGCAGCAGAACTCTTGCATCTGTAGAAATAAATTCAATTCCAATATGAAACTATGAATCTCTTCAAAATAGGCTTTTACAAAAGAATGAAAAAGAAGTCTAGCATCATATTGCTATATTAATTATGAAAGTAGTAATAATTAGTCCAACTGCACATGGTTAAGAGTCATCTGGGTATGGTTAGGGTAAATTTTGACTATGGTATAACAAAAGTAGAAACTGATATTTTGACAAGAAAGTAGGCAAACAAGAAGATGATCAAAGTACTAGTTTACTAGCACTAGTACTAAACAATTTGAGTGTCAAAGAGAATTAATGATTCTTTTTTTTTTCTTTTTTTTTTAAAGATTTTATTTATTTATTTGAGAGACAGAGAAAGTGAGAGAGAGCATGAGAGGAGAGAAGATTAGAGGAAGAAGCAGACTCCCGGTGGAGCTGGGAGCCCTATGTGGGACTTGATCCCGGAACTCAAGGATCATGACCTGAGCCGAAAGCAGTTGCTCAACCAACTGAGCCGCCCAGGCGCCCTGAATTAATGATTCTTTTAAATATCATATTGGGTTAAGTACTAGGGTAGGAAGACAGAATAATGTGGTAGTTAAACTCCAACCTACATACTTATTAATGCAATACTTTCCAGGAGCATTGGAAACAAAAAAGCAAAAATTAAGTGGAGGCTAGATTGAACTGGATAACAGGAAGTAATAGTCCTATGCCTAACATATGACTTCAGTAAATCTAGAAGATATAGAGCACTTTGAATAACCAGAATGCTAATTTCCTGCTGTTTAATATGGAAACAGGAAGTACAAATATCCTACATGTTGAGGGATTAGTGGACATGAAGTCTGAACTAAAGTTAATTCGTGAAGAGGATTGCCATGGTTTTATGGTCAAAGGGGAATCTTACAGCTTTTCGATAATCAATGTGATTTCTGCTGCGAGTCTACTTAATTTAGGTTCAGTATTAGTTTGCACAGATATCCCAGCACACACAAAAAAATCCTAGCACCAAGTCCCCAAAAATATGTTTTAAAAAAAAAGAAACTGTTTTAGTGGGAAGGAGGTAAAGTTGCAAAGCATTCTAAAAATATAAATAAAAAGGAAACACATCTTCAAGGAGAATCACAGATATCACTATCATCCTCAATGATTTGAAAATATGGTAAAAAATATATATATTATGGTGAATCCCATTATATCCACATTTAACTCACCTGCTTGTAAAGATAGACCTTAAAGAATTATAGTTAGTTAGGAACTTCAATTGATACCATTGTCCCGTATATGGTCTTTTTCCTAGAATACACATAGATCTTCCACTCTCCTGTATAGTTGCTGATTTGTCAAAAAAAATTTTTTTCTGTCTCCATAAAAACTGTATACCACAAGTGAAGGAGTCCTCTGGAAGGCTAATTGCCTTGTCCAGCTCTATGCTGCAAAACCATTTGCAAGAAGCTCAACTATCTCACCATCCTACAGGACATCACACTGATCCAGCATGCCAATATCAATAAGCTGATGAATACTGGGGATCAGGAAGTAGCAGTCGTTTCAGATAATCTGGTGAGAGCTATTTCTACTACGGGATGGGAGATAAAGTCTATGAAAATATAAAGGCTCTATCCTTAGGGTAGTTTTTGGTGGTACATTTGATTGGAAGCATATTAAAATATTCCCTGCAAAATAAAGACCACATCATTGTGCCTTGCATTTACTACGTCTAAGAAAAATGTGAAATACTTTGTAAGCTTCATCAGAATTGGGGAAATGAATAATAAATGTGTCTATGCTGCTCTGTCCAGGCTCTACGTTTTGAGTAAACCTCAGAGCAAAGGAGTGTTTTTCTAACTCATTCAGGTTTTATTACAAATAATAGCTTGATCATCATGTGTGAGTGGTTCCAATGATTTTTAAAGTGTCTATAACAGATTGTTACATTTAACAAAGTCATAGAAAGCCACGAACAGAAGATCTTGGGTATTTTCAATCAAAATCACATCTCTGTAGTAATTTTGGGTGGATCGCATGTTCTTAGCATCTGACAGAAGGCTCACCATGGCTCCCTAAAAGCTGGAGCACAATTATTATTATATAAAGAGTTAGGTGGGAGTCCCTGAAACTGCTTTCTCACTTCTAGTCAAGAAAGCAAATCAAAATCAGAAGTACTACTGCTTACATGAGAAACTGCAGAGATAAGCACCGCTATCACATACTTGGAGAATGCAGTGGGATGCTCTAACTATCTGTTTCCAATTCACCTTGTTAGTCCTTTGCAGAAACCAGAAGGGACATGACTTATAACAGCGCACTGATATATATTTAACCATATCCCTGTCCCAATTGCAGCCACTGCTCTACATATGATATCTTTAGAGGACTAGATTAACTTAGCCTCTAGTATTTGGTACATGCCCATGATAATACGAATACTTTCTTCTCAATCTGCATTGACAGATAAAGTCAAAAGCCTATCTTCTTTGCATGAGAAAGATGGTTACATTAATAAAAAGTTAATATGTTCAGTAAAGCTACATGAAATTTAGGGGCACATTATAGAGCATTTAGAGAAATGGCGCCCTTACCAAATACTGGATCTTTGGTATGGCTGAGTTTTTTATGCATCCCAGAGCATGAGTCCTCTGCACCAGGGGAAGTCTGAAGTGGAAACTGTTCTATCACTAGGTCCAGAAGACCCACTGCATAAGATGGGGTTGGAGGTAAGAGTGATGGATAAAGGCGTGTGCAGTGTTTTTAGCAAGCCAAACTGGCATTTGAGCAAACACTTCCCTAGGGTTGTGCTATAAGACCACGCTATTGAGATTAGAGAAATTCACTCTGCGTAGGGAAAGAAAAGCCATTTTCTGGTTTGTTATTGAGCCCTGATAGAGGCAGAATGTCTGGCAAGGGTTCTCATGTGACTGTGTAATAACGTGCATTGCCTGAGTGAAATGGTGTGGCTTGGGGCACCTGGGCGGCTCAGTGGGTTAAAGCCTCTGCCTTCAGCTCAGGTCATGATCTCAGGGTCCTGGAATCAAGCCCTGCATCGGGCTCTCTGCTCGGCGGGGAGCCTGCTTCCCCCTCTCTCTCTGCCTGCCTCTCTGCCTACTTGTGATCTCTCTCTCTTTCTCTTTGTCAAATAAATAAATAAAATCCTAAAATAAAATACAATAAAATAAAATGGCTTATGTAAATGCAAACCATTTTATAATGAAAACATTGTATCAGATTAAGCCTGAGCGGGTCCAGAAGAAATGAGAAGATTTATGACCGCTTGCTCTAGAGTTCATGTTGTCCACTTCTTTTGCAAAACTGCCTCGATCTCAATCCATATTTAGAGACTCACAGCATTTTCTAAAAGAGGGAAAAAAGTTGGGCTTGATATATTGTAGAATCAGTATAATATGATGGCACCAGTCTAAAATAAACTGCTGACACTACTGGATTCCACTTGGCATGTAAAGATAAGGAAAGAGCATTACTGCCTCATCACCAGGCTAACAAATTTCAAGTGTAAACCCTAGTGGGATACTGCTGAGAGAATTAAAGCACCACAGAGAAAAACATTCTTAGGTAGGATACATAGAGAACACACAAAACTGAAGGTGGGGCAGACATTTACAAATCCCCTCTGGCAAGCCAATTTCCATCCTAAACACAAAGTTGGAAATTCAAAGCCTGTGGTACACGGAGGGTAAGCAGAGCAACAACAGACCCCAAATAAATTCAACTACTGAATAAATTGACTTTAAACTACACATTCAAACCTAGCAGGAGGAAAGATGTGCAAAATGTCACACAGAAAATCTACTTGCTTCAGTATCTAATGTCCTAAAAAAGATGTCAAATTGCAGGGCATATGAAAAAGAAGAGTAAAACAAAAACATATTGCTAAGAGACAAAGCAACCAAGAGAATAGGAGTACTAAAAGACATAACTACTGTAACATTTAAAGTAACAGTGAATGTTGTGTTAAAGGTTCTTGTAGAAAAGGTGGACCACTGTATAAAATAAAATGGGTAATGGTAGCAGAAAATGAAAATTATAAAGAAAAGTCCAAAAGAAATGCTAGAAATGAAAAACAAGAGGATGGAAAAGAAAGAAATGCTTTTAATGGATTAGGGAAGGAAAGGATTAGTAAACTGAAAAATAGAAAGTATTCCTTCTGAAGCACAAATTTTTTAAAACGTGATAAAAACAGAACAATGAATGCTTCCATGAGCTTGGTGATGGGTGGGGGGTGCAGCATGGGTAGCAAATGAAATAATAGACATGTAATTAGAATCCTAGAAAAAAGAGAGAGAAAACAAAATCAATACTTGAAGAAACAAGAATTTCCCAATATTAATGGCAGACACCATTCACAAAGCTCAGAGAACACCAACTGAAATAAATACACAGATGTGTGCACATGCACATACATCTATCATATTGAAAATGTTGAACACCAAAGAATTAAAAAAGAATTTGAAGGCAGCCAGAGTGGAAAAAGAATCATTGCATACAGATATACAGCAGAACCAAAAAAATTACACAAGATTTTCATCAGAAACCATGTAAGCTAGATCATGACATGATCTATCAGACAATAAAATAATATCTTTAAACTGCTCAAAGTATAAACAATATTCTATTAATGTAGGAATCTATACCCAGTGAAAATATCTTTCAAAAGTGAGGAAGATGTAAATGTTTTTTCAGAGGGGTCCTCAGGTAGCTTAGCTGGTTAAGCCATTATTAGAGTTAAGGTTAAATTTTCTTTTTAACCTGCATAAGTCTTTTTGCATATTTGAGTGGTAAAATTGTTTAGGAAAGGAGTAAATGATCTCTGGATGGCACAAGCGTGTGAATAAAAAATCATCGAATGATTTTGTTGCTGATATGTAGGACATAAATGATCACTATTCATATGTATTCATGTATGTGCATTTCAGTAAGAAACACTGGTGTACACATCGCAATTATTCTTTGTAGCAACAGAGTATTAATTCACTCATAGTATTGTAGTGTGTGTTGTCCCTTGACGCATTTGTTTCCTCCATGCCATGTTAAAGAACCTCATTTACCTTTAAAGTAGAGTTAACTCAAGGCTGGGTAGTAAGTATTCAGGTGTTCATACCTGGCCCCTCTGGAAACCATCCTGAACGTCTTGAGCTATTCTGACTATTGTGCCATTCAGATAATAGTGTGTAAATAATAACAATGCACTGAAACTAGTTTTGCTTTTGAGTGGTTGTGGGTGGCGGAGAAATTATGTGCAATCTGTCAGTTTTCTAGGTTTAAAAAATGCTGTTCAGACTTACTAAACATCCTTTTGCCAAAAACTCTCAGTTAAATGATTTTGAGAAGAAAACTGTTAACATGATCAAAAGCAATGCTCTGTCCCAATGATAAAGGAGCTAATTTAGTTGGAAAATGGAAAAGGCTCCAAGTATTATTTTTCTGAAGGTGATGTTGTTGTGGCCCCAGAATTTGTATGGTCCCCGTAGAGAATCCGTATGGCTTGTCTGGTACCATGTCATTGCTTTAGTATACAAATCATAATCATAATGAAGCCATCAGTGGTCAATGGTAGGTGAGGGTGCACTGGATTTTCAAGTATTCCCTGGAGACCTTCAGTCTGGATGTGGCTGCTCAGGTGCCTTCTGGTAATGCTCTCTGAGCATGTAGTTCAGTTTTTGGGGTTTGGATGACAGCAGTGTCATCCCTACCCCTGATCACTCAGTAATTTGGTTGTAACTACCCACCCAACAACATCCAGTCATGTCCAGGCTTTCAGGCTCACAGTTTGGGGGAAATTATATATAAAGAAATTTCTCGAAAATAATACAGAAGACTGGTCGGATAATATATTGTGCTGTAAGAAATGTAATTCTGATGGCCTGCATTTCATTATAGCTGCACGCCTAGGGAAGACAAAGAAATATAAATTCCATGAATCATTTGATGCATGTCCTGTTTATATGAGAGAAACTATAAATATCTATATATCTGTGATTGTTATCCTGAAGTGTTTAAGAAAAATGTAATCTATTTCAATTCTGAAACCATTTTCAAAAAAAAGAAGGAAAATAGTTTGAAACCTATTAATTCCATAACAGAAGCTTTATTTATCTAGAGAACAGCCTTCCTCCGCTTGCAGAAATTTTTTAGTGAATTACACTGAAGAAACATGATTTCAGTTTCCTTTTTTACATAATTCATTAATATTGGCTTATAGTGAAATCTACATTTATATCACATTTCTTATGAACATTTTTATTTCTTACCATTGTCTTATAAATTAGATTCCAAGTGATAAAAGGCCACTAACTTTCCTGCACTTTTCATCTGTGTGTGTTCTAGTATTTTATTTCACAAGCTGTCATAAGGCATAACGACATATGTATGTGAGACTGACTTTCCTCTGTGATGGGAGAATTATCTTGTGTGGATTGAGGTGGTGGTGCTCACATCACAAGTGAAGCAGGTGGACAATAGTTCATGTAAGACCCAGCAAGATGAGAGGACAGCTTGGGCTAAATTATTTGTTAGGAATCTGTCTCTGTTGTTCATAGAAGATGGAGGCAGTGTGTGCTCTCTCTGAAATTCCCCCCATCAACCTGAACATATAGTATGAAATTATATATATGTATATATATGTTATATAACGTTATATATATATGACACACTGTGTATGTGTGTGTGTGTATATATATATATATATTCTAGATTGTAAACAGCATTTGGTTTTATTCATTTTATTCATTGCACCTGTCTTGGCAATAGGAACTTCTGGTTCAATGAACATAGCTGTCAAATACATATTTTATTTTGCACAAATGCTAAAATATTCATAATGTAAACTGTTTATTTTTTTGTTTTGATATTTTACTTTTGCTGAAGCATATGTTCCAATGTGTGTGATGTGCCTGGGTGAAGTAAACTATAAAGCACAATGGGATTTGTTTCTATCAAGAACTTTTGGACATCAAGTACCATGCTAGCCTATAGAAAATAAAGCAGGGCTCTACCTCAAACAAACCCAAACAAACAAAACAAAACAAAAATAATGTAGAACCCAAAGTCCAAAACCTCAGCAGATGCTCTTTCAAATCCCATATTCCCATCCTGCTATGATTTACACTTGAATTAAATTTTTAATTTAACTGAGTGACATGAAATCTAATTAGATCATCCCCCTACCAAGGAAATGTCGGTTGTATTAACACTATGATTTATCAAATTAAGAACATAAGGTTTCCTGAAGAGAATACAATTGTCAATAACATAATTATTTCATTTTTAAGACAAAATTATGTTTACTTTTGAAAATATAATATGTAAACAACTGGAACATCTTAGGGTAACATTAATAAAACTATAGTATATTATTTCATCAAGTTGCAAAAAAATTTTGGTGTGGAACAAGGAGATGAGGCATTGTATGAAAATATAAAGCAATCTGCTCTTTAACGTCATGAGAACGATTATCCTTTAGCTTTGAATAAAAACACTTATCTAGTAAAACCACATCACGTGACAGCTGTAGAAACTATTTTAATAAAATTTAGCTAATGTTTACTTAAAGCATGCAAGTATGTTTGAAGGATAATTAAAAGAGGACTAGTGATTCTGGAAAGACAGTGAAAGGAGCAGCATAGTCCTTCACATAAGAACACAGAAGACCCCCATGGATAATGTGATCAACAGAACTACGGGACAAGAAATCCCATAAGACCCATAATAGCACCAGGTTGTGACAAATCACCAGCAACTATAACATGTCATTATTAGAAAATCTACTCCCTTAGTAAAATGATAAATCTGGTTTAAAGATCAGTCTGGATTTTCTTTACTTCCTTTATTTTTTCAAATAAAACTTTTTAATTTAGAATAACTTTCAATTTCTAGAAAAACTGTGAAGATTGTACTGATAGTTACACATACTCCATCCTCATGCTTTCTCCTACTGGCATCTTACCTTAGTACGATACATTTGGTAGAGTTAATTAGTTGATATAATTCTTATCAAAAACAAAACATCTTGCCCAAAGTAAACTGTCATTGAATCTCTATTTCTTCTAAAATGAGTTTTTTTAACTTAAAAAAACTCAGAATGTGATTTTTTTTCCCTTTATGTGTATTGTCTCCCTCCTTTTCTGTAGCAGTAATTTTCTCTGAAAGAATGAGGAAGGGGAGTCTAAGGAATGCAGAGCCATACTCCACCTTGTTGAGGGCAGGGTATCGACACAACCTAATGATTTCTCTGTCCTGCTCCACTTATTACTTTATTCAATAGTTTATTCATATCTGTATGGCCTCATGGATATTTACCTCAACTTTAAGTTATATTTAAATACTAATTTATATATTTTGTTTCTCAAATTGCTCACTTTTGCCATTGGAAGCTCTTTCAATTGGTGGATCCTGTGTCTGTTTGACATAAGCAATCTTCTCTTTTTTTCTTTTTTCTTTTTTCTTTTTTGAGGGGGGAGGTGAATTTCCTTAATGTATGGCACTACACCATGTCCCGGTCATATCTTGTATATTTCCTGCCCCCGATGTACAATTAGTCATTTCTCCAAAAACTCTGTTGAGGTTTACTGGAGAATAGTGTTAGAAACCAACCCACGTGCTAGTTATGTTATTGCTATTCGGATGTCATTGCTTCCAGGCTCTCCCAGCTCAAAAAGCAGGGAAATACATGTGCTGTTAAAAAATAAGCTGAGGTATATCAACATTTTTAAGAGTTTATTTGAACAAAAATCGATTCCAATAAGGCAGCACCAACCAGAGTGGTTAGGAGCTACCCACCAGCAGGAACTTGGGAGGGACTCCTATAGAAAAAGTGCCAAGACAAAGTAAGGAAACTATTGATTGGTTATAGCTTAAAGCCTAGATGCCTGTTTGTGACTGGTTGTCCTTAGGTTTCAACTTCTTAACCTTCGGGCATTTGCAGGCTTTGATTCTGACTTGCTTTGTAAGCCATCAAGACATTATAGCAACTCAATCTAATGACCTCCTTGTTTAACTAATTTAACAGTGTTTATACTAAGTGATATATATACACATGTGCATAAATATTTCTATATGCAATTGTCTGCATCTATATTAAACTAAATATGATTTCATACCAATGTCTCCAACTCTGATCCATTATCAACAGGATCAGTCTAGCCTCCTCCTTTTTTACCTGTAAGCTTCCTCTCAACAGTGAAAAGGGGGATCCCATCACTGTCCAGCCATTTAATTAATTCCTCTGCTCCACAATGCATGCATAGCAGTATCAGAATTGGTAACCTATACCACAGGGGAAATTATTAACAAATATAGTGCTTATGCACAGTTTGCTTTATTTTTAGTCTTACAAAAGCCATTCTTTACCAAAGTTATTTAGGTCAGCGTCTCTTCTCTCTGCATGCCAAATACACTCCTGTGTGGTTGTTACACACACTGTAATGCAGTTCAATTGTTTTATCACATTCTCCATTTCATAGTTTAGTTAACTTCCTAAGTGATCTTTTGAAAATTTGTATATACAAAGGCTCGCTCTTTGTGTTTAAGGTTCTGTGGGTTTTAACAAGTACACAATGCCTTCCTATTTCTTTCTCTTTCACTCTCATTCTTTCTCTATCCTTTTCTTCATTCTTTCTTCTCTCCTATTCCCTTCCATCCTCCCTCCTTCCCTCCCTCCATCGCTTCTTTCTTGTTTCTTTCTATCCCTTTCCCTCTTTTTTGCTGTAATATCTTCCTTCCTCCCTCCCTTCTGTCCTCTCTCCTTCCCTCTCTTCCTTTCTTCTTTCCTTCCTCTTTCCTTCCCTCCCCCCCTGCCTTCCTGTTTCCTTCTGTCCCTCTCCTTCTTTTTGCTGTAATGCTAATTTTCTAGTTTGTATGCTAACGATCTGTCAGTTTATTGAGTTAGTGCTATTGTTACTATTATAAAGGTCACACTGCAAATATTTGGGGGCTTTTGTTATTTATTCTCAACAATTTCTTTGTTACCATTAGATTCACCTTCCTCATTCTTTCAGAGGAAATTACTGTTAAAAGAAAAGGAAGGAGACAATAGACATAAAAGGAAAAAAAAGATATCACATTCTGAGTTTTTAGGCAAAACAAAACAAAACAAAATTTAGAAGAAATAGAGAACGAGTCAGTGAAAGTTTACTATTGGGCAAGTTGTTGTTTTGTTTTTGTGTACTACTCCTTCCCAATCTCATATTAGATAAAGTCATTCAGGTTGTCAAATAAAAAAAGAAAACAAGAAAAAAAAAGGAAAAAAAAAAGGAGATGATATGAAGAAAAAGCATGAATTTTTGATGAGAGTGACCTTCAGAAAATGCTAATATGCCCTGAAATTCCATATATACCACAGGACATCTTCACTGGGGAGGGACAAGGTGACAGAATCCAAAAGAAAATCTGGATTCTGGAGTCAAGAGTGATTCATGTCCAATTACCTTGCTAGCCAGCCAATCCTTTGGTTGCTACAGAACAGGAGAAAGTAGAATTGGCTGCGTCACAATAAGATCTGGTACAATCTAAGAAATATCTTAGTTCATTTATGGGGTTTGAAGACTAACAACTTTATAGGTTACTATGCCCAGACATAAATGTTGCCAAATCCTGTGAAGTGGAATATATAATTGAATAGGGCAGGATATAAATGGCTGAACTCAAGGTAGCAACATGGAACAGAACTTGGTCAATGGCAGTGTTGAGCGAAGCCAGAGGGTAGGGACCCACAGAATTGTATACTTCAGTGAAATGAGCATAGGACTAAATGTGCCCTCCTGCAAGGTACCCACCCCCACTGGCATATCACAAGCTCAGGCCAAATTAATTAAATGTCTTAGAATAAGGATCAATTTGAGAAAGAATAAGAGAGAGATTGAAAGCACAAAATCTTCAAATTCACTGTGCTTAATACTTTAATATATTTGAATTTGACAGTCTACATGGAATTGATTAAAATTTCTATTACCATGTAGAAATGAGGGCTTGTGATACAAATTAAGTCCTGTTATATGAAAATAATGTTACATGTTTGCAATCTGAATTTGAGGTTTGTGAAAGTCATACCTCTACCCTGTACTCTGTCTTTGACAATGAAATTGTTCAATGTTTGCTTTAAGTCTTACTATATAAATTCATTTTTACGGAGAGCTGGCTTTTCTTCTGTATGCTTTGTGAAATGCTGACTGGATATTTTTCCATTTAACCTTAGAAAAGCTTATCTCTCCAACTTGAGTGTTCTTTGTGTGTCTATGTGTTATGCAGTGATATTTCTCTGTCACATTGTGGCCAAGAGAAGGACTAAATCACATTATCTCTGACAGAGAGATTCACTTTCTTATTGAGGTTAGATCTGAAAATGGATCTCTTATGGTACAGCCACGGTTCCTCCCCAAACAGAAACAAATTGCTCTTTAACCATTTCATACCCATTCTTGTAGTTGTCAGCATTCTGACTTAAAAGTTAATTGAGCAAACTTTCTATTTGTCAAGATGACTAACATGGTTGATTTCCATGTTGTAAATGGAATTGAAAGATGTTTTAAAAGAGGGGAATCTTCAAATTAGCAGCTCTATGTCTCATGTTTACATAACATTTAGCTAAGTTCCCCCCCTCCAAAAAGGTGACAAGAGAACGATGAGATCTAAGTATTCTAAATTTACAACACATGACTTCTAATTTGTTGAAATTAAATACATGTCTCTTTATGATTGAAAGGCAGAATTTGTAAATAAAATTTGTAAATTTTATAAGTTTGTAGATAAAGTATAGAAGAAAAATTACACAAAGAATATCAATTTAATCCATGAGTTATATAATCTAATTAAAATGCTAATTAAAATGTGGAAAATCTGAAAATCTGGAAAAATAATTTATAATATCTCTGTCAGCCAGCAATAGTGTTCCAAATAGAGACTATGTTAAATCTAAAAAGTGGAGTAAAACTTGGTTTCATTTAAACAATTTTGTAGAATGATTATAAATAATATATAAACAGACCAGTGTGTCATCCTAACTTAGGTTCTAAAAGAATGAGTCTTGGGGTGCCTGGGTGGCTCAGTGGGCTAAAGCCTCTGCCTTCAGCTCAGGTCATGATCTCGGGGTCCTGGGATCCAGCCCTACATTGGGTTCTCCGCTCAGGAGGGAGCCTGCTTCCTCCTCTGTCTCTGCTTGCCTCTCTGCCTACTTGTTATCTCTGTCTGTCAAATAAATAAATAAAATCTTTATTAAAAAATAAAATAAAAGAATGAGTCTTGATTGGCTTTATTGTTAAAAATTTGGACCCACACATTCTCAGCTATTTATTTGATATGAATGAGAATGTCTCTTGTTATGTTAATGAGGTAACTTCTGGAGCACACCTAACAGGTGGGAGCAGCCCTCAGAAGAATCAACCAAGTTATTAGAGGATTGGGACTTCTAGTCCCATGTCCTTGACCTCTGGGGAGAGGTGAAGGGTTGGAAATTGAATCAATCACCAATGGTCAATGATCAATCAAGCCTATGTAATAAGGTCTTCATATAAACTCAATAGCACTGGTTTTGGAGAACTTTCACGTTGGTGAACATGTAGAGATTTGGGGAGAGTGGGGTGCCTAGAGAAGTTCTATGCCTTTTCCCCATAAATTGTCCCATGCATCTCTTTCATCTTCCTGTTTCTGAATTATATCCATATATAACAAACTGATGATTTAGTGAGTAAATTGGCTTCCTGAGCTTCTCTGCAAATTAACCAAAAACAAGGAGGGGGTCATGGAATCTTCTGATTTATAAAGTCAGTCAGAAGTACAGATAATGATCTGGGCTTGCAACTGGCAGATTTTCTGTCACTCTTGTTTCAAAGGTTCCCCAGGATTCAACCTGGGTTCCCCAGGATTCACCATGTCCCACACAGCTGACATTGTGATCATCCATGTCTCCCAGGGGAAAGCTGATATATAGCTAATCAATTTGTCTATATGGTACCAACAATATGGTTCTACCACAGTTTTACATCAGAACATTTTCTGAAATTGGTATAATGAATCCTAAACAATACCGAAGTCTGTCATCAAATGTTTAAGTCTATTGGATCTACAAAGAGGTTTTCTTTTTCTTTTTTTTTTTTTAATTTTCATTGATCACTCTTTGGAAGATATACTAAATCACTCTAACCCATGTGAACATCCATTGATCCTTGGAAAAAGTACAGTGATGTTCAAAGTCGATTCTGTATTTTGTAATTAAAATTTTACTCAATCACTTAATATTGACTTATGATTTACCAACCTACCACTATTTTAAAACTGCCCTTTCCATTGTGAACAAATTTGGGTTTTTTCAAACTTTCTTTCTCAATTCTGGAGAAGACCTTAATTTAATAGTCTGCTGTTAAAAGTCAGGGCTGAATTAACTTCACTCCCCTGAACTGGCAATTAGAAGTAAAATAAATGTAATCCTAATTTCCAGTTGGCTCTAAGTATTAAGGCAACTTCTGGTGGAAAATCTATTTCTTTTTTAAAATATAAAATCCTTTGAGAAATCAAGTTTCTCCCTGTGGCTTCCTACTAAATGTGATTTCCATTTTTATTGCTCTAGCAGCAAAAAAAAATGCATTCCTATCTTTTCTCCTCAAAATTTAAACAATTATACCCACTATAACTACTCAGCATACACTCATAAGAGTGTATGGATCTTTTGGTTTATTTTGTTTTGTTTTACCTGTATAGTTTACATTTTTTTCCCAGTTGGTTCCCACTTTTTACAACAAACATCTTTAGAAACTGTTGGGCCATACTTCTATAGATATAAAGGAAAAATGAAAATGAGATTTTCATAGTTTAGCACTAGAGATCTTGTAATCAGTTTAAAATCTGGTTAAATTATAGTAGCATCTTAACTATTATTTTAATATCTCTTTTAAAGCTATAAAGAATATCTAATCTGAACTCTCTTTTTAATGCTTGTGGTAATTTGTCAAGCATCAACAGAAAACTAATACAACATATTCTCTCATCACTGTATCTGTATAACAAAATACATTTTTTAAGGTCTGGTTCAACAGTCATATGCTTGATCTTTCCATTCTGATAAATTATTGTTCCTATATTACCAGTCTTGTGTGTTTGCATAACCAGTATATGCATACCTGTATTTCTCACTAAGTTTTGACATTAGAAATGGTTCCAAAATTGCTTATTCGTTTATTTATTTCACATAACTGTCCCCTGTGGAAGCTAGTATGGTGTCTGGTACATCGTACACTTTCTATATATATATATCTATATATATCTATATATATAGATAGATAAATATATGATTTATTATCATAAATATATGATAAATATATACTATATATTTATATTATATATATATTATTTATATTATATTATATTATAATATATTATTTATATTATATAGTATATAGTATATTTATAATATATACTAATCTATAGATAAATATATGATATATATATACTCATATATTTATCCCTTCAGTCTCTGCTTTTCTTCCATATTTTCTAGAAATCTTCTATTTCATTCACTAATCTTTATTGAGGGCTCATTACCAGACTATATTTAAGAGGGGAAGCCCATGAACAGCACAAACACTTTTTTGTCTTGATTGGAATTCTGGTAAGTTCCTGTTGAGAGGATCAAATTACCAAATAAATGAACATTATAATGTTAGGGATGATCAATCAGGCAGTCTGATTAAATGAGAGGGGAGATATTGGGAGCAGGACAGGCTTCTCCAAGGATATGACCTTGAAGTTAAGACTAGAATGGTTTTAAGGAGCCAACATATGAAGGACCTATCAGAGACTACTCTAGTCTCAGGGACAATAATTGCAAAATGAAGTTGAGAAGAAGCTTGAAATTACGGAAGAGATAAAGACTTCCTTGAGTAGTATGCAAGCCTTATGCCAAAGAGAAGATAGTGCAGCCTTTCTCAATAGATTATAAAGGGACTAACTATCTCTGGTTTATCTTTGTGCTCACAAGGCCTAACAGAGAGATGAGGACCTAGATTACATATTTAAACTTATTTAATTGAAAAAATAAATAAATAAGATAATTTAATCTGATTTTACATAGAGCCCATATACAAGAACCAAAATAGCATATCTGTTTGGAAATATCATGTTCCCATCAGAGTTTTGTGATATAAACACAGATCCCAGGATTTTGTTTTACATAGAGTTTCTGTGGCATTTTTTCCATTTACAGAAAAAAAAAGGACCAGTAAGTCCTAATCAATATGCTATTTCCAAAACTGCCTTATAATCACATTTTTTAAAGAAAGTATGCCTCTACATATAATTGTAAAAACATATTTGAATGTATTACATTAGGATAATTAAACTGAAATATTCTAGAATGTGACACGAAGTACTTTTGTACTGATCATGGCTTCAGTTTCCTCATCTACAGGTCATGGGAGTTGAAGAAAGTACTCTCTGATCTTTCAGCTCTACAAATGTGTGCCTCTTTAAACATATTTTAGCAAAAAGCTATTTTTTAACTATATTCATATGTACATATGTACACATGATAATATAAAAAAATGCTGCATTCTTTGAAGAATCTTTTCTAAAAGAGCTACATTGAATGTTTAAAAGGAAATTGAGAATTACAGATTTCAACCATACAGCCATACTGAGAATTTAAACCTTTTTGAATTATCTTTGTATTCAAAGCTATAGGTCTATGAATACTTGACAAAACAGATGATTTGAGAAGCTCACCTTTAGCTTGTTTTTGACTATTCAAAATTACAATGGTTCTATCAAAAAAATTATCATATTAATTGTGTGGTCTGAAGGAGCCAATCATAAGACATTAAGGTAGTAATTGTAGACTTTAAGATATCCACATATTTTCCTCCCATATCTACATTTGTCTTTCTCTAAATTTATTCATATATTCTGCCTTAAAATTTCTTTTTACTACAAAACATAAGACTTTGACTTTAGTGGCAGAAGCCTCCAGGGGAGAAGGATACAATGTCTCAAAAACTTAAAGAAGATCATTTCATTACCTGACTTTGTGGCTGTCACATTTTCCTCTTGGAGATAGACCATGTAACTTTTTATAAAATGAACTATTTCTGGGTTCTTACTCTCCTTATCATTTGTTCCTCTTTTCCATTTGAAATTCTTGGAATAGTTCAAAGGATAAAAACTCCCACAGTCCAAACCTCACTGACTTAAATTGCTGTAATTCTGCTACTGTGAAAACCTTTGTCTAAGTTTCAAATATCACCTCTTCAGTTTCTGGTGGGTTGATGTACAACAGTTTGTGCCTCACACGCTGAATATCAACACTTTACTTGGCCTTTTTACTAACTGGAGACATGGCATTTTACCCTCATCCTGGACTCAAGGCTCCATTTCATTCCTTGTACGTTTTTTTTGTCTAAGTATTAAAAATTGCTTCAAATAAAAAATTGTATATAATATTATAATATATATTATATATATGGTTCATACAACTAAACAGTAAGGCATTCATTTTCATGTCTTTTTTCCTTTCTTCCTTCCTCCCTCCCTCCCTTCCTTCCTTCCTTCCTTCCTTCCTTCCCTCCTTCCCTCTGTCTTTCCCCCCTAGTTTTTATTAACAAAACATAAGACCTAACTTTTTAATTTTTAATTTTAATTTTCCCAGAAAACATCTGCTCTTTATTTTCCTGTTTCCTCTCAGAAAAATTATCATCATCCTTTTATTCTTAACATAAGTGTAAGAGTTTCAGGGAATATTTTATTTTTCAATATTGCCTTTTAAAGCATTCACAAGTGGATTGAGTCTGTTAATGTATGACTATTAAATTCAAGTTTTCAGCTCCCAGAAAGTATACCACATGTGAAAACTGGTACTCAGGAATAATAAGAAGAGAGTCACCACTGTTAATATGAGTCAACATATTTTTTTAATATAAAACCTAGGGTGTGCCTTTGTGTTACAGTTCTGGACTCTAAAACTTAGTTATTCCTTTACTGATAATTATATTTTCTGATTCCCAAAGTGGAATGAAAATTTGGAAAACATTTTTGAAAAGCATTTGTGAACTATAAAAATGAGAAATCACAGCAGTTAACAACTTAGTTTTATTGTATAACTAAGTTGTGCCCTCGTTAAGAGCAAGGACTCTGGAGACTGCTGTTGAAATCTCAGCTTCAGGCCCTAAAGCTAGCTCTACACTACTGAACAAAGTGGTAAGCTTCTCCTTGTTTCCGTTTCTGCTTTTGATAAATGGAGTTTTATCACTAATTAGAACTTACCACTAATTATAGCACTAATTATATATATGTATTTTATACACATACACATACATAGTGAATAGGAGGTGTTCAGTATGTGTGGGGGTGGTGGAGGAATTTCCTCAACATTGGGCGGATGAGACCAACGGCAGTCTGTTAGCCACAGTCATGGCGTGGGGGAAAAAAATAATTGCTCCTCCTTACAAGGCCACTCAGGGACGCACCAAAACGCGTCCTTCCTTGTGCGGTGAGCTGGATGGTCCAACTCAACCCAGTTCAGTCCACTCCTTATATCACTCGGATTCACTGCATACATTTGGGACCAGTTTTTGAAAATTTCACTAGGCCTCTCTTCCTTGTGAAAACCCAGGAGAAGAAAGTTAGTGTGACTGCAGCTCCTAGCTTCTGCAGCTCTCAGTAGGGTGTCACGTCATACTCATCACCTACCTCCCCTACTACTTATCCTCAGGTTTTCTTCTCCCATGTTTCCACTTCTGATTGGCTGGTGACTTATCTATGAGTATTCACTTACCCCTAATTATCAATGCTACCATTAAATCAAATTAAAATGCATGTAGATGAGAAAGAACATGTTATTTTTTAAAGAAATGATCCGCAAACATCTACACATATATTTACTAGAATTCAAAAGTTTACTCTAGCATTAAAGAAAAATGGGAAAATGGGAAATTTTAAAGCACAGAAGGAAGGATAGAAGGAATCATCAGATATTTTTTGCTTTTAGAGTGTTAATGTATTGAAGCTTAACATGTTTAGTTGTTGAGTTTCTTTCCTGCCAGTGAGAATTACCTGAACAATATCTACATAACGCAAAGGCATTATGTCACATACTCATGAATAGGTTTGGCATATTCTATATACGTACTTTACAAAACAGACTAAACGTGTAAGTGGAACTACAAAGTGACACTTAAGCTTTTTGATCCGGGCATTAAATTCTCTGGAAAAGTGATTTTGTTTTCTTAATAGAAGTCTGCTCATTACATAAGACCAAGCTGAGTAGCGTTGGTGTATTTTTTTCATCCTCAGTACTATATTGCGGCATTCCACTGACAGTAAAGTATCTCCTGCTGTGACAAGTATTGATCTTATTTTTCCTTTGAGACTCTTAACAAGCCAAACTGTAGCTTCCTAAAATATTCAGCTGGAGCCCTGGTTTGTCAGAACTATAAGTTAATGAGAAATTTACTTGTATTCTCCCATGGAAAAATAAAACACAATTAGTATTCTCCATGTATTTACTGATTACATAATTGTTTTATCAGCTAAATGACTAAGGGATCCAAGAATTGAAGCCAAGATTCTTTTTCATTGTACGTAAGTGTGTGTTTTTGTCTAGAGAGAAGAATAACATGTTCACATATGATAAAATAAAACTAGGAAAAGGAGCAAAATTGAGAAAATTACATAGCTTTAAATCTATCATGAAATGATACTTTAATGCATAGTTTTAAAGTTACTCTTACAAATAAATATATATGAAATTAAAAAGTCTGCCTAAATAATAAGAAAGCCAGAAAATATGTTTAAAATATCTTTATTTTACTCATGCCATGTTTTAATGAAAATCATAAATTAATATAATGATTAAAAGCAGAGAAGATATAAATTTTTTGACCTGAGATTTACTTAAGATATAATGTAATAAAAGATTACAGATAATAATAGTAATAGTTTTTTTAAAATGCAATTATTAATGACATTGGGCCTGAGGCATGTAATAAAAAGAAAAATATGCAAATATGCATTAATAAGAATATGCACATGCAAGTCAAAACCATGAGCTGTTCCCTCATACCTGTCAGAAATATCAGAAACACAAGAAACAACAAATGTTGGTGAGGATGTAGAGAAAAAAGAACCTTTGTGCATGGTTGTGGGAATGCAAACTGGTGCAGCCACTGTGGAAAATAGTATAGAGGTTCTGCAAAAAATCAAAAATAGAATTACCATATGATCCAGTAATTGCACTACTGGGTATTTACCCAAAGAAAATGAAAACACCAATTTAAAAAGATATATGCACTCTTATGTTTATTGCATCACTGTTTACAGCAGCCAAGATATGGAAGCAAACCAAATGTCCATCCATAGATAAATGGATGAAGAAGATGTTATATATATATACACAGAATGGAATATTAGTCACAGAGTCAGGCACCAAACTCCTGCTGAGTCTAACCACAAATGGGAGAGACACCACAAGCATGGAGGAGGGACAGGAGCAGACCCCACAATAGGCACCCTAAACTTGAGGGACCTGCACTGAGGAGATGAATCCCCACAATGTTTGGCTTTTAAAGCTACTGAGATTTAATTTCACAAGTTTTTACAATTATGGAGCTTAACTCCAGTTCTTCAACAATCAGTAAGGTTAGCTCTGCAAGAGCTGGGGGGTCAGGAATAGGAAACTGAGTCCCTGCCTTAAAGAGATGTAACAAACAAAACCAAACAAAGACTGCAAATGTTTGGAACTCCAAAAATTATTGCATTAAATAACAAGTACATAAATAAATGAAATGTTTAAGAAAATTTCAAACTTTGCAATGGAAATCCATTCTTGAATGATATATTTCAATTTTCCTCAAACTAAAATAATATGGTATATTTTCACATTCAAATTTGAGAACATATCACTATCAACTCTATCTCTTGAAACTATGTATGCAACTTAATCTATTCAGTTTGTATTTCTGAATTAAGTTATTCAGTGGTTATCAAAGTAATATAGAAATGAAGTAAATCAAACAGATCATTTAATCCTTTCATTCAGACTTAGAAAACATAATTTTAAATCATATTGGAAAGAAAACCTACTTTTATTATTTTTTTTAAAGATTTTATTTATTCATTTAACAGAGAGAGAAAACACAGGCAGGCAGAAAGGCAGGCAGAGGCAGAGAGAGGAGCAGGCTCCCTGCAGAGCAAGGAGCTAGATGCGGGACTCGATCCCAAGACGCTGGAATCATGACCCGAGCCAAAGGCAGTTGCTTAACCAACTGAGCCACCCAGGTGTCCCAAAAGCCTACTTTTAAAAGCAACTCAAGAATATGAAAGGAAAAAGTTCCATGATATAAGTAACCACAACCAATATCTAAAATGTATTGTGTCATTCAAAGCTTTTACTTACTTCAAAACTATTTTCTTTTGACTCTTTTGTGGAAATGCTATTCTCTGTCATTTACCCACAGAATACAGGCTCTACATGATCAATTTCTCTTTCATTGGAATCCATATATTGCACTTTAAATTTCTATCCTTTGAAGAAAAACTTCCCATTGCATGTTACGTTTACTTTAGAGACATTAGTAACACCACACACTGATTTGTCTTCATTCAATCAGAAAAGTCTCAGGAGTATCAAGAATATATTCATTTAGGTGAGCACTGACAACGCCCCAAATATTTATGCTTTAGAATAAACATATTTCTCTTTTTAATACAAGGGCTTGTAATTCCAACTTAGACCCCAAAAGAATTAAATAAAATTATATCCATTTTAACACAGAAAGAAAAATAAGAAAATCAATTTCTCCCTTTCTGGAGAGTTCATAAGAAGAGAACTTGCCTTGTCAATCACCTAAACAGATGTTGGTACAAGAAATAGAGTATCCACCCATATGATTGGGAATGCATTCACAGTGTCCCTTGTGAATTTGTTGTTGTTGTTTTGGCAAATAAATATCAAAAACAGGTCATGAACTAAATTTCCCTTACAGTGACTATAAAATTCCAAACAGCCTAAATCCCACAGAAGGAAGACAAGATTTATGCAATCTATTCATGGAAAAAAGCTATCATCCCTGTTTCAGAGTAGATCAGAAGATTTTGACAGTTTAGTTCCAAGAGTTCCATGAAATTGTCACTAACACAAATTTAACATAATATCTCACCTACACAGTCACATATAATGCTTTAGACATCTTGTTTGTTACATATGGGTAAATTGGAAACACTATTTTCAACTGCTATATGGTTGATTTTTCTAGTATTTCTTTATGGGAGGTTCACATTTCTTATGTGGTGGGATTACTAAATACAATTTCTGGCTTTGGGAGTATTACCATCTAAACACAAAAATTTTTCATAAAAATAATAAAATTTCAACATTTTATAGATTAAAAAAATATTATTTTTTTATTTTAAGAAGAGTATAATACCATTGTTTTGTAATGATTATTTTTCCTGTTTTATAGCCTATGCTGAGGGTTATTTGATTTATGCAATCTATATTCTGTGATTTTTCTTTTGGTATGTGTATCTGTGTATATATAATTAATATACATATATACACACACACATATATACGTATATATAAACACACACACATACATAGATGCATACATACATACATAGATATATAAAACTGACCTAAAATTTTATGTAAAGAATTTTTTCTTCAGTTATACGTTAGAAAATGCCTACAATTATTTAGAGATAAAAGTAGGTATTGAGGGGCACCTGGGTGGCTCAGAGGGTTAAAGCCTCTGCCTTTGGCTCAGGTTATGATCTCAGGGTCCTGGGATAGAGCCCCAGATGGGCTCTCTGCTCAGCGGGGAGCCTGCTTCCCTCTCTCTCCCTCTGCCTGCCTCTCCACCGACTTGTGATCTCTCTCTCTATCAATTAAATAAATAAATAAAATCTTTAAAAAAAATTGGTATTGAAATATTACATTAAGAGTTGATGCATATCTTTGAAGTCCATTTATATAATAAATAATTAACATATGCTATTACATAGGTGTGATTGTATGATATATGGCCCATAATTTATTTTGTCTCTTTTATTTTATTCTTTTAAAAATTTTATTTATTGGAGAGAGAGAGACAGTGAGAGTCAGGGATAGGGAGGGGCAAAGCAAGATGGGAGAGAGTCTCAAGTAGACTCTGCATTAACCACGGAGCCTGACATGGGGCTTGACCTCCCGACCCTGCAATTACAACCTTGAGATTTTGTCCTCAGCTGAAATCAAGAGTCAGCTGCATAACCAATTGTGCCATCCAGGTGCCCCTATTTTATCTCTTTTAATTCACTTCAGTTTAGTGTAAAAAAGATTAAAGGACTGCAATAATGCAATAGTATAATCAAATAAAGAAGATATATTTCCTAATATCTTATTAACAGTTCAATTCAAAAAAAGAATTTCACCTGAACTTAGTTACTAATCACAGATGACTCTTTATATGTTAGTCTTATCAAAGTCACTTCTTTAAAAACAAGAATAACCACAGCACAAACATTGAATGTCTCATATTTGCAAGTTTTCCAGTTATACTAATTTCATTTTATTTTTCAAACTAAAAAAGAAGCAGATAATATTTAAAAATAGTTCAATCAATTGCTAATCATGTAGCATTCATCATTCAATTACTTTACTTTCACTATAAAAAAAAGTCACTCTTAGTAACTGATTCAAGCTATATTTATTAGTTTTGTTTCATGAAATTGAATGATTTAAAAATATAAATGCTGGGGGTGTCTGGGTGGCTCAGTGGGTTAAAACCTCTGCCTTCAGCTCAGGTCATGATCTCAGGGTCCTGGGCTAGAGCCCGCATCAGGATCTCTGCTCAGCAGGGAGCCTGATTCCCCCTCTCTCTGACTGCCTCTCTGCCTACTTGTGATCTCTCTCCTCTCTGTCAAATAAATAAATAAAATCTTTTAAAAAAATTAAAAAATATATAAATTCTGATATGGAAAGGAACTTCCAAAGACAGCATCACGTAGATATTTATCTCCTTTAGCTTACCATAGCTAAATTAACTGCTCTTCACTCACACTTTTCTCTAAATCATCCCAAATATTTTTGCCTGTTTACCCTCCTTCAGGCTACTCTCCTGACAAGTTCTTTCCTGGAGGTGTTTGCAAAGAAATCTGTTAAGCAACTCCATCTAAAAACAAGATAGACAACCACCATTCAGAGTAACCTGTTAATATTAGTCTACCTTTAGATATTATTTTTAAAGGACATCATTCAATCCATTTTAATTGAAAATGCATATGAAACATAAACAAAATGTTGAAACATCTTTTGCTTTTACTCTTTCACATTTCACACAGAAACTTAAGGTATTACTTTTATCTGCATTTTTATCTAAATGATGGACCAAAAACAGACAAAATTCATACTTTTTTTCTTTTTTCTTTAAATTTAATTAATTAACATATAACAGTATTTGTTTCAGGGGTACAGGTCTGTGACTCATCAGTCTTATATAATACCCAGTGTGCATTACAACACATACCCTCCCCAATATCCATCACTCAGTTACCCGATCCCTCCACCCTTACCCCTCTGGCAAGCTTCAGTTTGTTTCCTATGATTAAGAGTCTCTTATGGTTTGTCTCCCATCTCTGTTTCCCTTTTGTTTCATTTATTCTTATTATAACTCCTGTAACTAAGAAGTTTTATGAGAGCCAATATTCAGCAAAAGTAATATGATGGGATCTCCTTATACTTATCAGTGCATGTCTGGGCTAATAATAAAGATTTTCCTAACATTTTTTAGAGATTACTAAATCTAGACAATGGTCTAAATATTTTACCTACAGTATATTATTTATTTCTCATCACAATTGTATGGAAAGTAAGATGAGTATCTCTGGAGCAAGAAGTATAATGTGACATGTTAATAATTATATTTGCAAAGTTCTAAGAAGTTATTATTTAATCTGTTTCACAATGGCTGTTATAAATACATATAAAATATTATGACCAATTTTCCAAGATTCCTAATTTTGAGGTATGAGGTTAAATGGAATTTAGAAATAAAGGGCAGTCCAAGGTAGCTATACAAATTTTAAATATTCTCTAGATATACCCAATTCTTTTAGTTTCTATCTTCCACTGGAGTTAAGCTAAACATCACAAACCAAACCAAAGAGATGACAGAATGAGGGTGAGGGGGAAAGAGAGAGAGAGAACAGGACTGGACTATCAGTGAATAAGTAAACTTAAATAAAAACAAGGACAAAAGCAAAGCAAAGGGTAACTCCACATTGTTATAATTCTATTTCACTTAATATGGAATAAATAGTGCAAACCCTTACTTTGTGAGTAGCATTACCAGAATAAATCTAGAAGTTTTTATTTGCTACACATCAAATTTGTCAAACTCACTCAATGTCTTTTACAAATAATATTGCACAAAGACTGTATGTCAACTCTATTTACTTTATGTTAACTTCTCTAGCAATTTTTAAAGACATTTAAAATGTGTTTATGTGTAAGTTGTGGAAAACAAAGCCGTCACTATAAAGTATGCAAAATGACCAAAATAAATGTGTATGTAAAAACTGATCTCTAAATGGCTTACATTTATTTTCCTTTTAAAAAGTGAATGTAACTGACAAACCATGGGTCAAAACATATCTGATGAGTACATCACACTGTAGCGGTTGAGCAACAAATTCTAGAATTGTTCTATCTAAATTTGAATTTGATTCCCCCAACTGATGGTTCTGTTAACTTGGCAAGTTAGGAAACTTCTCTCTCATTTTCTTCACCTATAAAACTCATATGATAATAGTGTTTACTTCATAGTTGTCCTAAGAATGAAATGGGATAAGGCATGGGAAGCATTTAAAACATAGCCTGGCATGAAATAGATTTTGCTATTATTATATAAATGACAATAGGAAAAATAATACTTACTTAAATATTATATTTTGATTATAAAACGACGAATTAAATTTTTAGAAGATTTACAAAATAGGTTTAGAATTCCAGGTAAAACTGGTATTCCTAATTCATAATGCTACCAAAGACTTACACGCTTCTTACTTATTTAGGGAGAGTTTTCATCCTACTGTAAAACCTAAGATATAAAATGAAACTATGTCTTTCAATATGTTCATTTATTATATGATATTTTGATTTTTACATTCAAAACATCATATTAAGTATTATATCATTGTTGAAATGTATTTAGGTTTTATTTTTAAGCTTCAATAAAACTGCATATCTTTACATACTTGCACACATATAAATACATATATGTTTACACATATTTATTTTTATATGTATATAAGACTCAAATTCAAATGTTAGAATTGTATTAATATAAGATACAACATTTTTCAATCTTCTCAATGCTATTTTCCAGCCATTGTTTACAAAATCAAAACAAAACCAAGACTCCTCTTGAGCATGCTCTGCTATAATATTCATTTATATAGCTCATTCCTTGTACTTTCACTTGTCTTCATGCATATTTATTAACCTTTACATCTTTGTCTATGACATTAGATTCTATTTCTAACCAATTTACACTCAACCACGTTGTAGTTGAAATTTTCCTCTATAAAAATTCCCAAAATTGAACCCCACAACTTTTTATTTTGTTACCTTAGAACCTGATACTGAAACAGAAAGGTCCAATTATAGTTCTACCTAAAAATTCATTTTCTATTTATATTATATAAATATCACAAGTTTGGTTCTGCCCTGTGATTATTAGTCAAATAACAAAGTCAGAATCTCATAATCTATTGCAGGCTGATACACGAATTCATGTTCATAATCCAAAGTTAGATTTGTTGTTCATTTTTTTTCCCCAGAAAGGGCAATTCCCCCACACACCCATTTTTATACATACTCTTTAGTTTTTTAAATTACTGAGATGACATTTTCACATATTCTATTCTCTGCACAATCTTCCACTACTCTCCTAACTAAAACTTTCCTGACAAACTGGAAAGAGTTACATAGAAATACTTGTGTTATCACTGCCAATCAGGAGACCTCAAAACTGTCAAGATGATGAAAAAACAAGGGAAATCTGAGATACTGTCACAGCCAAAGAGGAGCCCAAGACATGGCAGCAAATGCAATGTGATATTCTCAGTGACATCATGGAACAGAAAAAGCATACGAGGCTAAAACTAAGGAAACCTGGAGGGGAAATTGACTTAATTATGTATCAGTATTAATTTATTTGAAAGTGATTTAAAATACTAAGTGATGACTCTCTTCTTCCACGAATTAAACAAAACTACAGTTGCAACATTTGGTTTCTTTATAGTTGTCAAAATGATTGAACATGTCTCCATGTTCTCCTGGTTCGCTTCCGAAATACTCTTTTTTTGTGTGTGAGATTACATCCCTGGATATTTACATTCAGTTTGCTTTCTGGCTTCACCTCCTTTTCCCAAATAAATAACCAGTAGTTGGTTTCCTAAGGGGTTCATTATGGATTTTCTACTTTTCTGTCTTTGCATTATCTCCTTATATCATTAACACAATTAAATAATGTATGTCTTCTTTTGACACAAAAATTACACATCCAACTCAAACCACTTCTTTGCTCTCAAAAATCACACGTAGAGTGATATGCATGCCCTACATATAATATAGCAATGTGTCCAAAACAGAACTGTCAATTTGTTCTCCAAAGTCTTCCCCTTTTCTAACATATTTGCCTAATCAGAATGAATTTGATAACAGCAGCGACTTAGTTACCTCCACTGGAAAGACCCAAGTGATGTTCAATGCACCCCTTTCCCTTACCACCCAGCACATCCAGTCTGTCAACAAGCTATGACATTTTACATCCAAAGTGTAATTCTGTTCCACCTGCATCTTTCCCTCTCTCTTGATATAGTCTTATCTCAGACACTGTCATTTCTCTTCTTCATTACTTCAGTAATCTCTTAAGAGGTTTCTGTTTCTCTTCAATTTTGTATCTTCCTATCCATTTTTTAAAATAAATGTTTTAATTTACTAAAATAAATTTTAGTTTTACAGAAGAGTGGTGAGGATATTAGAGTATGTCCCAGGTACCCACACCCATTTTCCCCTATTATTAACATTATTAATTTAGTGTGGTATATTTCTTAAAATTAATGAACCAATATTGAAACATTGTTATTAACTGAAGTCCATAAATTATTCAATGTCCTTAATTTTCATCTAATGTCCTGTTTTTAAATTCCAGGATCCCATATAGGATATCATATTACATTATATAGTTATGTCTCCCCGGGCTCCTCTTAGTTGTGACAGTGATTTCTCAGACTTGTTTCTTGACAACTTTCACAGTGGGGCACCCTGGTGGCTCGGTTGGTTAAGTAGTACCCTTGGCTCAGGTCATGATCCCAGGGTCCTGGGATTGAGCCCCACATTGGGCTCCTTGTTCAGCAGGGAGTCTGCTTCTCCCTCTCCCTTGCCTGCTATTCCACCTGCTTATGCTCAATCTTTCTGTGTCGAATAAATAAATAAAATATTAAAAAAAAGAAACCAAAAAAACTCTTCATAGTTATGAAGCATACTGGTCAGGTATTTTATAGAATGTCTTCCAACTGGCATCATCTAGTACTTTTCTCATGTTTTACTGGGATTACGGGTTTGGGGGAGGGGATCACAGTGCAATATTCATCACATCATATCAGGGATTCACACTTTCAATATGACTTAGGATTATTGATATTAATCTTGGGCACCTGGATGAAATAGTGTTTCTGAGGTTTCTCCATTATATGATATTCACCCCCCGCCCCATTCCACATGGAAGAAAGTCAATATGCACAGCCACATTTAAGGAATAGAAAGTTATGTTTCATCTCTTTGAAGGCAGAATATCTCCATAAAGTATTTGGGATTTTTCTGCATAGGATATTAGTCAATTATCTCATTCATTCATTCATTCATTCATTCATTCATTCATTTAATCATTTAATTATAGCAATATGTATTCCTGCCCATTTTTGTAGTTAGTTCCAAAAATTATTTTTTAAATGCATATAGGGCAATAACTTCTCTCTTTCCAACATGAAATATTTTAATGGCTCTCAGTTGAACCCATTATTTATCACACCCTGCTCTCTCTTTTTTAAGATTTTATTTATTTGAGAGAGAGAGAAAGAGAGAGAATGAATGCACAAGCAGGGGGGAGGGGCAAAGGGAAGGGAGAAGCCAATGCCCTGATGAGCAGGGAGTCTGACATGGGCCTGATCCTGATGCCAGGACCCTGAGATCATGATCTGAGCTGAAAGCAGATGCTTAACTGACTGAGCCACTCAGGTGCCCCTACACTGCTCCCACTTTGAACCTAACTACTGATCAGGTTGAAACCTAACACTGTTTTTATATCACTCTGGTACCATTTTCTTGTCTTAATGACTTTTCCATGTTATTAGCTTTGCATGAATACCGTTTGAACCATTCTCTCTAGAGCCTCCGAATACTGTCTTAAACTTCTTCTTTCTGGGAATTATTCCCTGACCTATGTATGTCAATTTCCCTTTTATGTGTCAAAATTTCTATGACAAGTGTAAATTATTTTCTCTGATATACGTTCACATATATTCTCTGTGGAAGGCCCATACAAAATGCAATTAAAGAACTGACTAGTTAATTTAAGTCTAGAATTCATTCTTTTTTATTTTTAAGACTATTCTCATATCAAAACATATATTTATGTAAGGAAATTATAGTCTCAGTATGTCATAATATCAATATCGAGTGTTTTGCATACAAAAGAAAATCACTTGTGGAATTTTGGAATTTTTAATTAACCTATCTTTTTATTTTTTCAGGAAAATGTTGCCATATAATGATATGTCCCATTAATTGAAGAGCCCTTTAAGATTTTGGTGGTCTCAAATTTTCTTTCAAAGTAAAAATAAAGTTTGTTTATCCCTTATTTGGTTTCTATTGAACAATAATGTCAATGAATGCGGTATTCTTAAAAAGGGTATTTCACATTAAAGTTGTCAAAAGTTTCAAGTGGGCTTTCTTTACAAAATTTACAGAATAAACATATGAGAAAGAACAATATTTTAATTGAAATGAAATCTCAACTTTCAAACTTAATATGTGTGCATACATATTTTATGATTTTTTTGGAAACAAGCAAAATAAAAGGCATACATGTGCCATGACTGTGACACAATCTGAATCCTTTTAATTTTAACTTTCTTTTGTGAGGTAAAAGCACACACACACACACACAAAAGTTTCTTTCTTTCTTCCTTACCCTTATCCTTCCTCTCTTACTTCCTTGTTTTGTCCTTCATTCCTGCCAGATGGCCTTTATGCTGCTGTTCTTTCAAGAAAGAACATTGTTACTGGATATTTAAGATAGTATTCAAGCCTAAATATTCAGTTCCAACTTAATACAAGTTGTTCTTGGTGTTTTATTTATATATATATATTTTAAAAATTACGAGCATTCAAAATTTTTAAAAAATGAAAATACAGTGCACAGATTTTACTGATAGTAGTAAGGAAATTTAAAGTTATTTCAAAGTATTGAAATTAAAAACACTTCCTATAAGTTCAGCCCAGATGTAGAATGCCCTTGATTTATTTAAAATGAATCCTTTATTTTTAAAAAAATAAGTTAAAGAAAGCATCAGTACTCTTTGACCAATGAGGATAAGTATTTGAGACTGTAGTCATAAATGTCTACATTCAAGAGGCTTACGTAAGTAGGTAGGTAGGTGGATAGATGATAGATACACGGATGGATGTGAAATCCAAGAATACTGAAACTTGAAACACAGTGGAATCAATTAATTATTCAAAAGATAAAATAGAATAGAAAATACCATGAAAAATTGTGCATAAAACCTCAACCAGCAATTTATACACATTCACACTATAACCTTATCATAACCTCAGACTTAGGGCAATTTTGCTAATATCCAGATAACTCAAGGCATTTTGATATCCTAGAATCCAAGATATCTCTCTCTTACAGTTATTTTTTTCTTACAGTTTTTTTACAAGAAAAATTATATAATTACACAAGTACAGTTTTCATTTCATTGTAATCAAATCTCTTTCACCTTTCTTCCTCTGTGTTTCTCCCTTCTCTTTGCCTACATAATTATTCACTTTCTACATATTTGTAATGTTTTCAGTTATGCCCTTTTATTTACTGTCATTTTAATTATAAAAGCTAAGCTATAACTTGGCCAGAAGAAACAAGAAGCAGAGGCATCAATGTCATGAGAATAATGTGGGATAAGGTGAAGACATCATGTGGAACCAAGTGAATCCAATAGAACTTCTACAATAATAGAGATTTTAAGTGCGGTAGTGTAGTTAATTGACACAGGCTTTCAGCCTTAGAGTATATCCTGATAATCCACATTGAAGTATCCAAAGCAATGATGCATGAACAACACCTGCAGCTCAGCTATGGGTTGAGGAGTAAATACAGAATGATTCCTTTAGGTTTATATAAAAGAAATGGCTTATAATAATGCTTGAAGAATATCTACCTACACCTTAAAGGCCAAGGATATTGTGTTATTATTTATCATTTAAAATGATATGTCATTTTCAATAGCTTTTGATAATAAAAATAATGCTGATAATTAATTAATTAACAAGCAATTTTTAGTAATGAATCTTCAGCTAGTGCTTAGGAAAACAGGATAACGTGTACATTCTTGTAATATTAATTGAGCATATTTAATGATTTCTTGCTCTGCACAATTATTGCTTCATATCTTCTTAATACCTAATGTAGTTATTTCATGAACATTTTATAAATGAAGGATCTGTAACTAAAAGGGTTAAATGATTGCAAAAGTTTATGTAATAAGCTTTCATGCAAACCAACTTTCAATAAAGTGCAATTGTAGAATTGCTGATTAACTTAATACACATGAAAACATATACATTTTAATTGGACATTTTATTAAGGTAATATTTAAGCAATAGATGAACAGATATTGATATTGATGGTTAAAGTGTTCAAAATAATTCTGCTTTTTAAAATGATGATATAATGTGTTATTTTCATAGTGAAAAATAGAAACTAATATGCAAAAATAACTTTTAGGCATGCATCCACCTTTGGGATACATGCTTAATTTTCAAATGTTAGCTAAATCTAATATTTCAGTTCTGTGATTTTCCTACTTCCTAGATAAACTGAGCTCCAGCACAAAGCCAGAGTTGGAAAGGGAATTGAACAACCCAAACTCTAAACTCTCTATGAAAGATTAGGTGTCAATTGTTTTTATGATGATAGAACATAGCACCAGAGCTAAATAAAATCAGGCAATAATAGAAACAAAAAAGAGATCATTCAATCGAACTATATATCTAAATTGAAACAAGAACATTGCTAAACAAAGGATTGAGAAAGATATATGGAAATTTTAAATCAAATAGTAGTAGAAGTAGGGGAGAGGTGTGAAGTCAGGGAATGTTCTGGGAAAACAGAAAGTTGCTTTTGCAGATTTTTTAATTGCTTAACCATCCCAATCCATCACTATACACAGATCTCAACTTCTGTTTTCACGGTATCCATGTCCTCACCACTTGCAGATAGAGGTTGATTGAGTACTCTGGAATATATCTTCTTGACAAAATGTTTGCATGAAATTGTAATATAAAAGGTAGATTTCCCTGGTTCAGAAATTTGAACTGGGCACATCACCATTGTTACAATCCATTACAATCTAGACTTTAGTGGATGCATCCCTGCCTCATGAGATCTACTTAAACTACATCGACTGTGAGAATTCTGTAAGCTACTGTGGATGTTCAACTCCAGATTTCTACAATCCCTTACAGTATGTGGACTTCCATTTTCATTGCCTCTTGGAACTTCTGAACTGTTGATTTTATCTGCCATTATACACCTCATTGACCTGAACTTAAATCTCAGCTTCATTTCCAATTTCAACAAAAAATAGAAATCACTCAAAGAAGAATTTGTGTATTTAGTACATTTCAGAATTTTGCCAAAGGAGCTCTACTTTTTAGTCAATATTCAGAACAATTACATTCTTCCTAACTTCAGCCAAAGGAAGAAGAGTGTTATCTATTTAACAGGAATATCTTCTGAATACCACTCTGATGGTACATGTTTGTACATCCAGGTTTGCTGAGGATGGTCTTGTTGATTCCAAAGTAAAAGGGTATATGAGAGAACAAGGAAAGATAGAGAAATAAAACATGCTACATTTCAGCTTACATCAAAGAGTTCAAGGTACTGTCTTTTCAAGTTCTAGCATATCTGTGTTTAGCACATTTAAGAGCCAGACTGTGATACCTGCCAGGACATACTTATCCCAGGTAGAGTTCCATTCAGTTTACTTCTTGTGCTTTGAACACTAATATGGCATCTTGTAAGCTGTAACAATGTCTCAAAGCCTTTCTAGGGACTATTAAACTGCTAGTATATCAATTACAGTATTGCATACACAAATACACTGGGAATAAAAGATGACGTTTATTATTAAAGGGAATGAAGGATGAAGACGAAGATGCAGAGTGGATTGTAAATAAATAGAAGGACGGTAAGTTCAATGAACAGTGCTTTTAATAGGAGAAGAAAAACTGGAGAAAATCATTGGCTTTTTAGTTTAATTTATATTATTTAGAGTATTTACTCACCAATATATAGCTTGCAAATAGGAGGCACTCATAAACAATTTTAAATTTAACTGTTGCTGTTAAATGGGCACAAAAGGCAAGGAGCCTGCCTTGATCTCTGGTTTAACAGGTGAAGGCATACAAAGAGTTCTCACACTAAATATGAAGCCACCAAAAGCCAACATGGATCTCTTTAATGTTTTCAATGTTCACTATAGATGTTTAGGATGTGTTATAGTGCAAATATATTTTGATGTGCACTTAGATACCTGGACTATCCATTGTGAAGTATCAGAATTCTACACAGATCAAGAGTGCCTCTAGATGTGTTACAACAGATGGGAGCTTTTTGGTGCATGTCTATGCTTGTATTTTTCTTCAAACTGTAAATAAGGCTAAAGACACTAAGAACTCGGGTTTGATTATTTTAAGGGAATTGTCCCACTTGTTTCATCATCTGACAATCTAGTCTAAAAGAGAAGTTGCCCGTGTGTGGATTTTTCTGCTGATAACTGGAGATGGTTAAATGTCCTAGGTGAGCTTACTCCCTGATAGAAACAAGAGTATACGTTTGAGTCGGCCACTGTCTATGCCAGGTATTTTCTATTAAGTCTAAGTAATCTAGACAGATGTGAAGACACTTGGGATGCAGAAATTTTTGGAAGTGAGTCACCTGTTTAATCTTTGGTAATCGGATTTTAGAGATAAACTGTTCAGCTGGAGTATTTAACTGCCTAGGACTAGCCACGTAGCTTTTTGAGATGTGTCAGCTGTCCAAAGATCTGATTTGCTGATGCATCAGTTATGGGATGGTGGAACTTTTTTAAAGTAGTCCCATAAACTTCAAAACTGACATGTATGAAACAGTTCTTATTCTCAAAATATATATATGTGATTTACAAAATTATTATTGTTCCAGATCTGCAGATTACTGGGTAAGATTTTTGAAGCTGTTACTGACAGGGCACAGGGGCTCCAAAGGATAGGTAGCTTTTCATGAGTACTTATATCAAGCCAGGAAGCTTTAAAAATCAAGACTGCTTCTTCATCTTCTCTTCTGCACATAATTTTTATACTTCATGACCCAGAATAAAGGTTTTTTTTTGCATGAAATACTCCCCAAAAATCCATGTCAGAATTCATTAACATCTCTACAATTCACTCTCTATATGCCATGTGCTTATACTGTTCTCATAGTTCTTATCACACTCTTATTGGAATATTTGTTTGATATATTGGCCACCTTCTGCCCTCCCATTAATCTAACAGGAATTTACTAAATAATTAACAAGCACAAACCATTACTTTCCCAGTTCTAGTAATACTGCAATCTGGCTTCAAACTGCTCCTAATTCAAAAGGGCAAATTTATTGTTTAGATGTAATACACATCTAAAAATGAAATTAAACAGTTATAACTCATTTGCAAAATATGGAAATGCCATGATTTCTACAGAATCATATATGTAGTAGATGCCAGTAAACATAACTGCCAGTAATCTTCCTGGAAAATGATAATATAGATTGCTCTTGATTTTGGCAGACTTTGGCTTTGGATATACAGTTGAAATGTCCTAATCTCAGCTGATACTCATTCAGTAGTTTTAAAGAAGAAAGAGTTCTGAAAGCAATATCATGCCCAGGAATTACATAGATTTCTTCATAAATGATAAGGAGATGAGAGAATATAACTAATTATCCATATTTAGGCTACAAAGAAGATTTAGGCTTCACCTAACATTGTTCTTAAATGAAAAAGGAGGAGAAGGAGGAGCTGGAGGAGGAGAAACAAAGCAAATACTCCTGCTTCCAAATATCACATAATTTACATTTATATAACTTTTAATAAATGAGAATGACATCCAGTGGTTTTATATGGTGTAAATTATAAAAGCATGCTATATATCACCCTTGTGCTTGCTGCCAATAAACAGGCTGTAGTGTAGGTCATACCTGTTCTAACTGAGGAGCTGTGTTAATGACTGTGAGGGACAAGAAAGCAGTACACTCAAGGTCATTTTTAGACCATATTATACTGTCAGGTAGGTCAGCAGAACAGGTTTGATACATCTAAAAATATTACAGAGATTGAAAGTTTATAAAATGAAGTAAAAAAGAGTTTGGGGAAAATGCAAAATGATGCATCTGTGAAAAGTAGTAATTTAATCAATAAAATCTGCAACACGTTGCTTCTGACGGTGATAATGATCAGCGAACTCATGAAGTTTGCAATATTCAATGCAATGTGACTTTAGGTTGCATATAATACCATCTTCTTTGAAAAGCTCCATGTGTGTTATTCTATCACAACATTAAATTTTAAATTCTCTTGTGTAAAAAGTATAGAATGCTAGTTTGTTAGATTTAAAGCAGTTATGTGATTTACCTGTGCCTGGAGTAGCATGTTGGTGTTACAAGTTCTATAGGCACATGTAAGTCACGTAGATACATTTAAAATTATATTATAAAATTTAAAAAATTATATTATAAAGTACTAAAAATGAATATACAAAGGAATACTTTAAGCAATGCAGTAAGAAATGAAATAATATAATCAAACTGCAGTTTAAGAATATCTACATTCTAGTTATCTTCATTAGCATACACTATTAAAATTCTCCTTTAGAATTTACAAACTAGTTCTAGTTTTAGAACTACTGTGGAAAGCTAACCACTTTATATTCATACTCCAGAATGAAAATTGTTTTGGAGCATTTGTTTAGACCAAAGTTTGGCGACTCATACATTTACTAAGTCTACAGAGTCACAACTATAACATTGGTAGTTTTAAAACTTCTTTTCAAATTATTTTAACCTTTTCTTTTTTGTGTGTATTGCAACCATCAATATTTCCAAGATGGTGTAAAATAATAGTATGGTGATGCTATTTAGATACCATTTTGTTTCTGATTTTATTAAGAACATTTTCAAAATTATAATGTTAATTATAATGTTGTATTTTAAGGATGATTCTAAAACGATGTACAGGCTGGCTTCTTTTATTGCTAAGTTTTATAATTATTTTTATTTTTAGTGTTTCATTTTACTTAAATTCTATTTCAGTATCATTTTAGATTTGCTTCAGCTGTTCTCTTCATAGTGAGCTTTCACATAACTTTTTCTATGATTTCAAAAAAATCACCGTTAATAAAGGCTGATTCAAATAGTAGTTACTTAAAAATTCAATTAAGAATCTATTCGAGGGGCGCCTGGGTGGCTCGGTGGGTTAGGGCCTCTGCCTTCGGCTCAGGTCATGATCTCGGGGTCCTGGGATCGAGCCCCGCATCGGGCTGTCTGCTCAGCAGGAAGCCCGCTTCCCCCCTCTCTCTGCCTGCCTCTCTGCCTACTCCTGATCTCTCCCCTCTCTGTCAAATAAATAAATAAGATCTTTAAAAAAAAAAAAGAATCTATTCGATATTTTCCAGTCACACTGACCTCTATAAATTCCACAAAATTATTAAAACCACGAAGATATGCCCTATTTCACGACTTTATTAATTTTGCATGTGCCGTTCTGTGTCTGATGTGCTTCTCCAATTCTCAATTCACTTACATTTTTTCATTTGATGGCTCTTCCTCCTTCTTAAGGACAAACATCAATGTAACTCTCTAAGAAAGGACCCACTTGGCTTGCTTCTTTGGTATCCTTAGCACACTGGTTGGTTATTTATAGATTAATATATATTATGCGTCATAATATTAACATACAGATTTGCCTAATGCACTACTTTCTGCATGCGTTAAAGTTCATTCAGATGAGTATCCATGTTTGACTATCATGATGTTTGCATGCAAAAGGTAGTAAAGGATGAGTAAATAGCCAAGTCACAGTTATTATATATTTCTTTAAAATGACAGGACCTTAAAAAATAAGTAAATAAAATAAAATGACAGCACCTTTTTTGCAATTGATACCAGAATCAATTTCAATGGAAAAATTAATAGGTATAAATTAAAAATATGTATATAACAAGTTGCACTTGAATTCTCATAGTTTAAGATGAATATTAAATAAAACGATTTTAGCAAAAGTAAATCTTCACAAATTCCTCTGCCAAAAACTACAGCATGAACACAACAATTGATAAATAATAAATTTTACCTAGACTGAAACTGAAAGATAGTCCTAAATTTATAAAACTTTTTTATGCATTTAGTTGCCTGGTATCATATAATGGATCTCAAATTACTGTAATAGCTTCACTATCAGTTATAACACTGTGTTGTGTGATAAGAGAGGACTTTTTTTAGCAAATATGGGAGACAAGAATAGGGAGAAAAATTTTGCTAAAAAGGATTGGGAAATGAAAGATAACTTATATATATAATTTTAAATACACAACTGAACCTACAAAATAAAAAGCAAAATCACTAAGCACTAAAAAAATGGGAGCATGGTGTGATTTTGGGGGAGTTTGTCAAACCTGATATCGGTGAGAATAGGGTTTTAACTGATACACAGGGAAATAATGCCACTTAGAGTGTTGGACTTCTGAACCCAGAAAAAGGTAGAACTCTCGAAATAATAAACCATAAGTAAAAAAGTGGACTAGAAAATCAAATAATGTCCAGCAAAGGTTAAAAACATAGGAACTTGTCTCTTGAGGCTAGACACCCAGGAAAATCAGCCAAATATTCTCTTTTAATAATTGGTTATCTGTGACCTGCCCACAGATAAAATGGAAGATACAAATTTTCATTTTTTCTGTGGTCTAGTAAATTCTAAGCCAATTATCTGTAGAAAAAAAAAAATGTCCTTGTGTGGTAAAGCCCTGTGTCACCAGGCAGACAAAACAGAAATACTTTCTGAAGGAATCAACCTTTAACTAAGATCTCAGACCTTTCTCCGGAATAAATCCTTATACAGGGAAATGAGCTGACAACCCAGAATTCCACCACACAGAATAAAATCCACTATGGGAAATCACAGTTGGAAAAAAAGCATCTGATTTAGATCCACAGGGAATTCAAATGAATAATGATAAAAAAATTATAATATGTATGATTTAACACCAGGAAAATAAAGAGAAATAAAAATCTTAAATTTAACCAGAGAGAAAATCAGTTGATTTACAAAGGCTGCAGACTTTCTGATAGTAAATAGTTTTTACTTGTATTTAAATGATAGTTTTCCCCCGTATTATATACTTAATATAAATTTTTGATGTTATAAAATGCATAGATTTTAAGTTTACAATTCAATCATATGCCCATGAATCCAACACACAAAGATATATAACATTTCACCATTCCCCAAAAGTTCCCTAGGTATATAAGTCCCAACTTATATAAGTCCCAACACACACACACACACACACACACACACACACACACACACGCAAGTCATAGCCAAAGAGTTATAATCAAAAATAAAGAGGAAATATACTAAAAGGAATATATTAAAATGAAGAAAATAGAGAAAAAGTAACTAGCAGCAGCTGGAGGGAGGAAAAACACATTCCATACCATGCAAAAATGACATGAATGACAGCTATTTCACAATGGAAACAAAGGAACAACATTTTAAAAATTCTGAAAAAAATTAAAATGTCTATCAACTTATAATTCCATATCTCCAATTATCTCTTTAACAGTAAGGATATTATAAACATACATTTGGATAAAAGAAAACAGATAATTTGTTCACAGCAGACTTCTACTATAAGAAATGCAAAGGGGAAGGACCCCTGGTGGCTCACTTGGTTGAGTCTCCAACTCTTGGTTTCCACTCAGGTCCTAATCTTGGGGGTCCCCTACTTCGGTGCTGCTTAAGTCTCTCTCGCTCTCTCTCCCTCTTTTCCTCTGCCCTTCACCCTGCTCTCCCACAGAACCCATCCTCGGCACTTGGGTGTTCTTTTTCTGGCTCTAAAATAAATAAAATATCAAAAAAAAAAAAAAGAATGCTAAAAGAATTCCTTCAGTCTGAATGGAAAATATATCAAATAGAAATTTGGATCTACAAAAGGAATGAATAGTATTTGAAATGATAAATACATGGATTAATATAAAAGACTTGGGTTTTTTTCCTAATTTCTTTAAAGAGAACTCATTAAAGCAAAAATAATAACGCTCCATGATGTGTTTATAACTATATATAAGTAAAACATGGCAACAATATAATACAAGCAATACTAAATTACTACAAGAATTCTACTATTGTAAATTATAACATTTTACATGAACTGGAATAATATACATCAAAGCAAAATATGATAACATAATGGAATATATTATAACCACCAGAATTATCAGTAAATAGCAACTCATACACACCTAAGCATTGATATTCAAGAGAAAATAAAATAGAATAATAAGTAGATTTTCTGAATTTCCCCAAAAATGACAGAAAAGGAAGAAATGAGAAACAAAAAAAAAAAAAAAAAGAAAAGAAATGAGAAACAAAATAAAACAACAAAAAAAAAGGACAATAAGAAAACAAATGCCTTGATGGCTTACTTAAACCAAATCATATCAATAAATACACCTTTTTTGAGTAAGATACAGAATATTAGAACATTTTCATGCTTCTTATTTTCACACATATCTAATCTACCTTCCATTCAGTAAGTTAATATTTAAAAATGAAAAGTGATAATATTGATGATATTAAAGAGAAAGAAAACACATTAAAACAAGTTGAAATAATAGGTAATTAAATTTATAAAATATAAATGGAATTAAAATTATTAAAATTATAAGAAACTAAAATTGCATATGATAAGCATTGTGAACTATGAAAAAAATTAAAGCCTTTGTCTCTCTTGGAGATTAATAATCATTTTCTAAGGGTTAATGATTGATACTAGTGATCTCTAAAATAGTACTACATGTGGGGCATCTGGGAGGCTCAGTGGGTTAAAGCCTCTGCCTTTGGCTTGGGTCCTGATCTCAGAGTTCTGGGATCGAGCCCCATATTGGGCTCTCTGTTTGGCAGGGAGCCTGCTTCCCCCTCTCTTTGCTTGCTTGTGATCTCTCTCTCTCTGTCAAATAAATAAATAAAATCTTAAAAAAAATAAAATAAAATAATACTACATGGTTTTAGAAAATCTGGGCTCTGGAATTATTGTATTTGAAAAAATTTAGAGATAACTTGAAGTGCTGTATTTTGGTATAGTCCTTCAGGTAATATTTAATTAACACCCAAACCAATTAAGAACTTAGACAATTCAAAGAAAGTTTTAGTTCCTGCAAGCCCTAACTTATTTCTGGTCAAATCTGCTCTGAGGGTGTGGCTTATCCAGATTCCCCCAAGTAGCCTAGAATATTCACCAGACTCCATCTTTCATAAAAATAGTAAACTCTATTTGGACTTTTACCTTGCAATTCCTTTTAGCTTTGCTCAGCTTTATAGGTTCTCTAACTGTTTTCAGTATGGCGCTGGTATCAGGTTCAACTCTCTGGACCTGCCTTTTTTTTTTCTCAGTTTGACCATCATAATTCTTGGTAGCACTCTGATGCCTTCTATCAGATTTTTAATTTACATTTGTCTTTTCCTTGTGCATGTTTAGAGGATAACAGCACCTTGTCTCCAATTACAAGGAACAGAAACTAAATAGATTCTGTACTGAAAAAAAAATGTGCAAGGGATTTCAATTTCAATTGGTGAACAAGAGGAAGGAGGCTTTGTTTGTAACCACTAAAGTCCAATTGTTTTGCTGATGATTACAAAGTTTCAAAATTTTAAAACAGTTGTGAAATTTAAAATAATTTTATGTGATGAAGGAAGACAAATTCATCGTGGAAAATACTATTGGTTTCAAGGAAGAAACTAATATTTTACTTATCAAATAATTAGTAAGTTTCTACTATTTGCAAAATCAGAGACATTAGTTCCAATTATATCCTGTTTCTCATGGGGTAATCATAGTTGACCTCAAAGGAAAATGTGACAAAATGTGTCAAAAAAAGTAATCAAAGTGTCAGCTCCCTGGGAGGGTAAGTGAAATCTTCGCTCAAAGAAAACAATTACATAATTGTTGTAACTCTTTCTTCAGGACTATTTCTACTATAAATACTGTGATGAAATAGCAAATTATGCAAGCTTTTTAAACTAAAAGTTGTCCACAAAATATTCCATATCGTGTTTTTGATTCATTGCAAATTATTCATCACTCTCTTTATAGTTTCAACTCCCTGTCAGGGCAAGTTAAAAACAACAGTAATTATTATGACAACAACATGAACATGTAAATAGAGTTTTCTTATATCAACAAACTGGTTTTCATTTTGCTGTCTACAAAGGAGAACTAACAGAGAGCAGGGAGGAGGGAAATTAATGTTCAATTAGTTCTTTATTTACAAATTTTTTCTAATTAAAAATTCAAGCAATTTTGCAAGGCAAATGCAAATATCTTACTGAACTGGCACCTGGTACAAACAGTAGAGCTCACCATTACCAGCTTACTGGGAACTCATCACTGAAAACTGATGAGAAACCGATGCGGCAAGTTAAAGTTGACTTTTCTAAGTCAGAAAAGTTAGACATTTTGGAGTCTAGAATCTTTAAATCCAGTTTGATTCCAGAGCTCACCGTCCCTTCTTCCATAGAGTACTGCTCTAGAGATCACTATTAATATTCATCTTTGTTTTTTCAGAAATTATCACCTTGGAAAGAACTTATTTTGTCTTATTTATGACATAGAGTTTTCCCATTTTATATAACTTAATTTCCAAAATTTTTGTTCCAAATTTGATAGCTTTTATTTATTTCAGAATATTTCATTTTATTTTTTCCCTTTAATTGCTAAATAGATTCACTTTCCATCTTCTTTTAATGTTAACATTTGACATGGTAGCCAAGTGACCAAATTCAGGAAAAATAAGTGTGAACAGAATCCACATTTTAGGCAAAGGAGAATGACAGCTTCTCACTCAAATGGTTCAACAGCAGCTCTTGATAAATGTCTGCATTTCGCTAATTGTTGAGCCCTTCAAAACCACTAAACCAAGGGACTCAGGGGTGCGGGATCAGAATTTCTACCAGATGATTACAGCAGTTCTTTGTTTAAATCTCCAATAGTCCAAATGTGTCAGGAATTATATGTTCTAAAAATGTATGGTATTTATTATCTGTTCCTACACTCCTAAATCAAGTGCTCCAATTGAGCCTTCTAAATAAGAAATAACAGGTAAGCATAATCATAAATTCAGGCTATTCGTCACAACATAATTCCTCATGTCCAGTTTTTAAAAGTCCACAAATTTGTCAAATATGCAGCTATCATTATTGGTACTGTCTTTTTCATATACTAAAAATTAAAATATTTTAATATAAAGGTGAATGGCTTATCTGTAAATGTGCTAAGACCCTGACTTTATAAAAAACAGTTTTAATCAAATATAATTCAGATAATGAATTATATGTATCATTAGAAGTCAGAAAATATTTATTTATCACTAATAATCTGTGATCCCCAACTTTATGAACATAACTAGTTCACAATGGTTCACAATACCAAGATTTCTGTTTATAATTTATCTTTTTGTCGAACTAAGAATCCAGTAAAACATCAATGTTTCATTTGTAAATCAAACTGATTTTAAAGTTTACTCTAGATGTGGCTTGCTAAATCAGCTTTTTCTAAAACGGTTCTATTAATTGGGTTTTTCAGAAACACACACACACACAAACACACAAAACTACATTGACAGGACCCATAAGATCTGTAAAAGTCAGAAATTTTTCTGTAACGAGATGTGCTAGGGAATTTACAAAGACAAAAGGTTAAATTGAGAAGATAAGGGAACCTGAAAATAATAAATTAAACAAAATTAAACACAAAAAGCTCCCTTCCCAAAACACACACCCTGAACAAAAACCCAGCTAATCACACTACCACAACCAATGACAAAAACTATAAAAATCTGTTTGAAATCCAAACACTCTAGTAATCCAGGTATAAAAGATTCCCAGTGTTTATAGTAACTTTAATTTTCTCTGATTCAGTAGGCAAAATTCTGGCTTCTCGTTTGTGATGCTACAAAATTCTCTCTCTCAGTACCTGCCGTAGAATCTTTCATGTATACTCCATTTGATTTAACAATGCACTTATTCTGTCTCTTTCTGGGTGACGGAAGGTTTTAGAGTTCCAGTTAGTAAGGAGTATCACCACCTGCTTGAGATTCAAACTCGGAAGCAAGATCCCCTTGCAGGGCTCTAATGCTCATGTCTATTTAGGAGAGTCAAAACCTCTCTGGTTGCAGTAGTGTATGTGTCAGCCAGAGGAAAAAATTCCACTTAAACACAGATCACTCATGCTTTTTATATGATGGAGTTGTAAGAACCATCTGGGAAGAAGCAAGATACCTGGGCTTTTGTATTGTTCTACTAGTGGCTTACTGTGCAAACATTTCTTTGAATGGCACCCTCCCAGTATACAAATATATTTGGAAAAGGTGAGTGGTACTGTAGGATCTTTGCTGTTTCATAAAATTTATAGATAAACAAGTAAGTAGGCCGATACATACATACATATATAGACATAAGACATAGATGGAAACAGATATTTTCCAGACAAGAAATGTACAGTATCACTCAAATAACACGTGCCCTTAAAATCTGTGTTGAGTATACTGCTTCTCTTTGTTAGATATGTGACTTTTATGCAAGTTCTGTCAACAATCAAACCAATTTCTACACAGGCAAAATAGAAACAATACATTACTACCCTAATTTGAGCATCAAAAAGCTAATGCTTATAAACTATTTAGTACATCTAGCGAATTTTAAATGTTCAGTTCCTAATTATTACTAATAATACTGAAAACCTTAAAAATTCCCTTAAATCTATGTCATTCTATTATCTTCTTTCAGTACCAAGCACAATTGGAAGTTAAAAAGATTTTGAATGTTACTTTAACCAAAGAATTATGTTAGGTTCAAATATTCTCCAATTTTACTAAGTTATTCGCCATGACAACTTTCCATTGTCATTCCCACCTGATCTTCTGTTCCTTTTCTTTTTCTCCCTCAAATGTAAAGTGATCCACAAAGTGGCCTATTTGGGAGACTTATCTGGCCTTTTTTTATATATTAAAAACTTCTAATGAAACAGATGAGTTAGCTTTCCTTCAAATCATTAACAGTGACTTTTAAGCCTCATTGCATTTTGACGGCTTATTATTTTATTTTGCCCACTAAAACTACTATTTTATTCCTCACCTCATTTTACTTGATCTTCTTTCTGCCTGGCCTATTGACTTTCTGACTTAAATTCCTTTTCATTGTGACATAGACAGGACCTTTGGGTTACGCATTTGTGAGCAGGATAGCATATATAAGCATGTGGGGAGATGCTTAGCCAAATAATTAGTAATTCACCATTGACAGAAAGAAATGAGTAAAAAGCACAAGATATTCAATACTCTCTTTTGCTTTGCCCAAGGTATTTTCTTCAAGAAAAATGGAATTGTTAAGACTAAGCAAGGTAAATTCCTTTTTGAGTATTGGATACAATCCTTATCTCTGTAGCAATCATTCAATATTTTCCAAATGACCTTTCCCTTTGATGCCCCAGTACTTCCTAGCTAAATCACATACCTGAAGGGTGTGTGATATTACTTCATTCTTAATAACTCTTTTATTTGACCGTTAGGCTTTGGACTTATCATTAAGGTACTACCTTCTATCATCAGTCTTTCTATACTTCTGCCACAACCTTGAATATTGTGATGCCAATTATGCCCAAATGTTTTTTAATAGTAGTATGGCTCCTCGAAGTGTCTAGATGATATCTCCATATTTTGCCTTGATATACGTAGGTCAAATTAAGAGACTAGATGATGTTTTTATTTGTATATCTTCTGGGTTTTGTATGATTATATTTTTAGTACTCTGAAGCAATATTAAAATGCGAGCGTAAAAAGCTTAAAATGAGAGTACAAGTATTGCATTAAAAATATGTTTATACTGTCCATTTTTGTTTCTCTTCCCACAAAGCTTCTCTTTTAGTGCACTTCACCTCTTTAGAGAATTACATTCTTTTCTTGTTTTTAAATCATAATAACATATAGAATTTATTGAGTGCTTACATTGTAGGAGAAATATGTTAAGAAATGTTATAAGCATTTTTTCTGATTATCTTCATAATGACTGTATGAGTATATGTAACTTTGTTTCACAAAGTTGGGGCTTTGTGAAAGGTGGGGCTGAGATAGGTTAGGAAGTTTACCCAGAATTTCAAAGCTCCTCAAACATGAAAATGAAATTTACATTTAGAAAATATAGAGACCCAAATATATATTCTAAGCCACTGTACCTACTACTACCTCCTTGGTAATAGCTACTGTGGAATATACAGGCTAGAGTGATATGAATGTAACACATGTCTCAGGCACGAAATTTAAAGTGGCACTACAGAGGCCGGTAATGAAGATTAAAATATTTTTAATTCATTATTTTATTTAATTAATTTATTTTTTAAGATTTTATTTATTTATTTGACAGAGAAAGATGGAGCACTAGTAGGGGCAGCAGGCAGAGGGAAGGGAGAAGCAGCCTCCCTGCTGAGGGGGGATCTCGATTCAGGGCTTGATCTGAGGACCCTAGGATCATGACCTGAGCCAGAGGCAGGCCATTAATGCCTGAGCCACCCAGGCTCCCCTAATTCATTATTTCAAGCAATCAATGTTAATATAAAATATTCCATGATATACAAAATATATTTTGAATAAAAACAGTATCAGTATAAAAAACAAGCAAGCAAACAAAACAGTATCAGTATTACTTACCCCTCCCCCCTTATGCCACAGGCTCAAATCCCACTTGCCCGTCACCAGCTACTCTGGAAAACAAAGAAGTGTAGTAATGAACCTGTGCTGCCCCTCTTCTAGAATAGGCATAACACACCTGCACGTGAACCAAGAGATGGAATGAAGTGATATAGAACATTGCATCAATAATATCTGCTACTATCCCTCTGGATCCATAAATAAGTGAGCCAACCATGTACTTGCTGTGTCAGGACTTCCAATATATGTTCAGTAATAGTGCCTACCTCAAGAATCAGAAGGAGTGCCTGGATGATTCAGTCAGTTAAGTGACCGAGTCTTGATTTTGGCTGAGATTATGATCTCTTCTGGGTCGTGAGATCGAGCCCCTTGTCAGGCTCTGTGCTGGGTGTGAGCCTAGTTAAGATTCCCTCTCCCTCTCTTCCTCCCCCCTTGGTCATTTTCTCTCTCAAAACAAACAAGAAAAATCTCATATAAAAAATTCAACCTTACATCTGAAATGGTCAAAAAAACCACAACCAATGAAGCCAAAAACCAGCGGGAGGAAGGAAATAATAAATATTAAAGCAGAAATAAATTATATAGAAACTAAAAAGACATTAGAACAGATCAATGAAACCAGGAACTGGTTCTTTGAAAAAATAAAAAATTGATAAATCTCTAGCCAAATTTATCAAAAAAAAAAGAGAGAAAAGAACCAAATGAATAAAACCACAAATGAAAGAAGAAATAACAACCAACACCACAGAATACAAACAATTATGAGAATATAATGAAATCTATGTACCAACAAAATTGGACAATCTGGAAGAAATGGACAAATTCTGAGAAACATATAAACTATTAAAACTATTAAACATATATAAACTATTAAAACTACCAAAACTCAAACAGAAGAAATAAAAAACTTGAACAGACTGATAATTAGCATAGAAATTAAATCAGTAATCAAAAAACTCCCAACAAACAAAAGTCCAGGATCAGATGGTTTCATAGGTAATTCTACCAAACATTTAAAGAAAAGTTAAAGAAGAGTTAAACAGTTAAAAAAGAATGAATCCCTATTCTTCTCAAACTATTCCAAAAAAAGAAAAGGAAGGAGCACTTTCAAATTCGTTCTGTGAGACCAGCATCGCCGGATACCAAAATCAGATAGACTCCAGTAAAAAAGAGAACTACAGGCCAATATCCCTGATGAATATGGATGCAAAAATTCTCAATAAAATTCAGCAAACTGAATCCAACAATATATTAAAAATATCATTGACCACGATCAAATGGGATTTATTCCGTTTATGAGGGTGGTTCAATATTGACAAATCAATCAATGTGATATGTTACATTAATAAAAGAAAGGATAAGAACCATATATGATCATTTCAATAGACACAGAAAAAGCATTTGACAAAGAACAACATCCATTAATGAGAAAACCCGAAACAAAGTAGGTTTAGAGGGAATGTACCTCAACAAGATAAAGACCATATATGAAAAACCCACACTGATATCTTCTTCAATGGGGAAAAACAGAGCTTTTCCTTATAGTCAGTCAAATATAATTATAATGCTCCTGAAATTGTTATAATATTCTTGTCATTGCTATTATTTGCTTATTTTTCTCTTTCCCTCCCAGGTTTAAATTTCATCAAAGCTATGGTGTCCCTAGGATATCTAATAAGTAATAAACCTTTGTTAAATATTCTCCGATTTATTAAAATAAAAGTGGATATTTCAACTGGAGGTATTGAATCAAAATAAATGTTGTTCTCAAATTCAAAAGAGTCTAAGATTTTGTGTAATACAATGGTTAAAAGTAAGAGTATGACTCAAAACCTGATATCCAAAGTCACAGTAGTTGACAGATGACTGATTCTTAGCTTTTCTTTTTCCTTTGCATTTTCAGAGCTAGTCACTCTCAGGCATTATTGAATTTCTGTTGATTGATAGTTTACATTTTACAAGTTTTACCAGGATATTTTTTTCATTTTCATTACTATTGGGTATACATTAGTAGTTATTTTACGGAAACACAGAGGTTTTTCTTTTGTTAGTTTTGGTTCCAGCTATAATCCTAATTTGATTCAGAAAGCAGGAAGCCATCACTGCAGTAATAAGCTTTGTATATAATGTTCTTTCATTTCAGACAATATCATAGACCATATCAAGCATCAAATGTTGTAATTCGTCTCCAGGCAACATCCTCTGCTCAACATAGTAGCAATTGTCAGATCACAAAACAAAATTCTGATTTCAGTAAACTTAGTTTACCCAGAGTTAATGCACTATGTGCATATTACACTATCAGTCATGTAGCTAATTACAGGTGATACAAATAGTCATCAAAGGATAATATATTTGGCTGCTTTATTTTTTTTATTAAGTGGCTTACTTTTTTATAATTTATATCTTGCAAAGTTGAATTAAATGTTCACTTTCATCACAGCAAACATCTGAATTACTAGTGAATAAAAAACAAAACACCAGACAAGTTGCTGAAAAGGCAGAAAGCAGCACATGATTCACCTCATGGTGATAAAATCTTAGTGCTGGAAGGAACCCTTTCTTATTACAGATGAAGAAATTTAGGCCCAGATCTATTAAGTGACTTGTCCAAGGGCACACAAAGATTGAGTGTTGGATTGTGCCCAGAATTCATAGTTCGGCAAGGAAGTTCACTATTCACATTCATGTTTTCAAAACCAAAATGGCTAACTACATATCTATGGATATAGCCCATCTGGCTATGAAAATGTTTCAGTATTATAAGTAAATAATATTTATGAACATATAAGTTATCTTTCATTTCAAACTCCTATGGACAAATATAGAAACAATGAGTGGCTGATAGGTGGATCTCTTGATCATGAACAGCTGTGGAAAACATCTAGCATAATACCCCTCCCAAGGTATTTTCTCCAAGAAGCACAGAGGTAATGGAACTTAATATATCTGAGAGTTTATGTCATAAACATTCATTCTTTCTCAATGAAGGTTTAGTATAAAGGTCCCTTACCACTTGCAACAAACTGACCCCACCAGGTAGCCATCAGGATGCCACTTAACGACCCAAGTATAACTAATAACTAATACTGATTTTGTAAGGACTAGTTATATATATATATATATATATATATTTTTTTTTTTTTCCTCAGTCCTCAAATGGAAACTGTGAACTGTTGATAGTTCTGGGTCAAATGGGGCCCGTCATCAAATACCCTCTCCCTCTACCAAAGCAGCAGGGATTCTCCTAAAAATGTCATTAATATTTTAAACATCAACTCTATAGTTTCAACAAGAAACTGTTGCTCTGAATGGTTGGCTCTTTAGAGCAAATCAAAGTGGGCCCTAGGATGGGAATAAATTGGTTCTAATGAAAAAAAAAATTTTCCTGATTTTTATTTTTTCTTTTTAAAATCAAATCTGAGGGCCCCTGGGTGGCGCAGTTGGTTGAGCGACTGCCTTCGGCTCAGGTCATGATCCCGGAGTCCTGGGATCGAGTCCCACATCGGGCTCCCGGCTCCACGGGGAGTCCGCTTCTCGCTCTGACCTGCTCTCTCGCACTCTCTCTCTTTCCTAATAGATAAATAAATAAAATCTTTAAAAAAAAAAAATCAAATCTGAAAGTTCTAAGCAGGTATCCTGAGTTCCAATTTTTAAACTTTAACTGAAGAAGGTTTATGTAAGTTATAGTAATATAAGGTGTTAATGTAATGATCTATCATTATAACTCATTTAATTTTAAATTTAAAGTTAAATTTAAATTTAACAATGGACCACCTCAAACTCATGTATCTAAATATATGAGTGTGTTTTGCCCAGTTATACTAGTGTGTGTATGTATGTGTGTGTCTATGTATGTGTATAATACAGAGAAAGAGGAGAAAGAGAATGTAACAAACCACAAAACCACATGTGGATCTGTTTTAATGCAAATTTTTATGATCATTTTGTGATCATTTTTATGATCATTTATTCATTAGTGAAATATTTTCATTAGATAATGGAATATTTGCATTAGAACACATCTAAACTATAAGAAAGGAATATCTGTTGTAGAAATATAAAGTTAATTGTATTAATATAAATAAATTCAGTGTTTAATATCCAAATCTGGAAAATTCTGCTTTCCTCATATTTCCAGAAGTGTGATATTATATATTTTCTCCCTATATAGCCTGCAACTATCCTAGTGTCTCATTCTGTGGCTCTTATGTCTCATACACTTTGCTCTAATTACCAAACTTTTACCAAATTATCAAACTCTGTCTTTTTATGATTTGGGACAGGTCATTTCTTCTGAAATTTTCCAATTCATTAAGTATCTGTTCAGATGTGCTTAAACCAATATACTGAGTTTTTATTTTAATTTTATTTAGTGATTTTTCCCCTTAATTAAGAAATTCTTATTAAATTGCTTATTTTGTATTTTTTTAGCTCTCTGTTCACATTGTCTATACTTAGAAAATTTCCTGGACCTCTCAAGATGCATATTTGTGTCTATTATTTTTCTCGAATTTTTGGGTCAAATCTTATAAAACCCAATTATTCTTTATGAAATTTTTATCATCTTATGGGACAATTTCAAAATATTGGTACTTAACCAATTTCATGAGAGAATGTATTTTACTTGTGTTTAGCAATAAAGCTAGAAGCCAGTTTCATTATGAGAGCATGATATGACTTGAGTCTGTGTTGCTGGTTCTATGAACACCTATGTAACTACCTCCAAAGCCAGTTAAAGCTTATTTATTTTATCAAGGTCCTTCCATTCTGTAGCCTCTGAACTTCAATTTTTGTCCTCCCAACTTTGTGAAACTCAGTTTTCCAAGATCTCCTCCTCCATTTGCAGATATAGTAACGTTGTCAAGAAGAATATAGACATCAGATGTTGGGCTCACATTACTAGTCTTTGCTTTCCTCTGCGATTGCAGCCTTTAAGGTCTTCCTGCCTTTTGAATCTTCTCATGCTCTTAAGCAGATTTAAAACATATATTTTCCTTCATATTTTCTAAATTTTCTGGAGGAAGCTTAGTCTGAACAAGCTGGTCCACAGTTACATAGAACAGACTTTCTTTGATTTTTTAATTGTTTGATCACTCTAATATAAACACATATCAGTTTGAAGCTTAGGATTAATCTCAAAATTTCTTTTTAGTCTTGAAAATGTTTTGGTGAACAAAAAAATGGAAAAACATTCAATGCTAATGGATTGGAAGAACAAATATTGTGAAAATATCTATGCTACCCAAAGCAATTTACACATTTAATGCAATCCCTATCAAAATACCATCAATTTATTTCAAAGAAATGGAACAAACAATCCTAAAATTTAAATGGAACCAGAAAAGACCACGAATAGCCAGAGGAATGTTGAAAAAGAAAACCAAAGTCGGTGGCATCACAATTCCACAGTTGTGGAATTGTGATGCCACAATTCCAAACTTCAAGCTCTATTACAAAGCTGTAATACAATTCCAAACTTCAAGCTCTATTACAAAGCTGTAATACAATTCCAAACTTCAAGCTCTATTACAATTCCAAACTTCAAGCTCTATTACAAAGCTGTAATCATCAAGACAGTGTGGTACTGGCACAAAAACAGACACGTAGATCAATGGAACAGAACAGACAGCCCAGAAATGGAACCTCAGCTCTACGGTCAACTAATCTTCGACAAATCAGGAAAGAATATCCAATGGAAAAAAAGACAGTCTCATTAACAAATGGTGTTGGGAAAACTGCACAGCCACATGCAGAAGAATGAAACTGGACCATTTCCTTACACCACACACAAAAATAGACTCAAAATGGATCAAAGACCTCAATGTGAGACAGGAATCCATCAAAATCCTTGAGGAGAACACAGGCAGCAACCTCTTCAACCTCAGCCGCAGCAACTTCTTCCTAGAAACATCACCAAAGGCAAGGGAAGCAAGGGCAAAAATGACCTATTGGGACTTCATCAAGATCAAAAGCTTTTGCACAGCAAAGGAAACAGTCAACAAAACCAAAAGACAACTGACAGAATGGGAGAAGATATTCGCAAATGACATATCAGATAAAGAACTAGTATCCAAAATCTATAAAGAGCTTCTCAAACTCAACACCCAAAGAACAAATAATCCAATCAGGAAATGGGCAGAAGATATGAACAGCCATTTCTGCAAAGAGGACCTCCAATTGGCCAACAGACACATGAAAAAGTGCTCAACATCACTCGGCATCAGAGAAATACAAATCAAATCCACAGTGAGATACCACTTCACACCAGTCAGAATGGCTAAAATTAGCAAGTCAGGGAATGACAGATGTTGGCGAGGATGCAGAGAAAGGGGAACCCTCCTACACTGTTGGTAGGAATGCAAGCTGGTACAGCCACTCTGGAAAACAATATGGAGGTTCCCCCAAAAGTTGAAAATATAGCTAGCCTGTGACCCAGCGATCACACTACTGGGTATTTACCCTAAAGATATAAATGTAGTGATCAAAGGGGTATGTTCACCCAAATGTTTATAGCAGCAATTTCCACAATAGCCAAACTATGGAAAGAACCTAGATGCCCATCAACAGATGAATGGATAAAGAAGAGGTGGTATACATATATATATATATATGTATATATATACATATATATATAATGGAATACTATGCAGCCATCAAGAGAAACGAAATCTTGCCATTTGCAATGACATGGATGGAACTAAAGGGTATTATGCTAAGTGAAATAAGTCAGTCAGGAAAAGACAAATATCATATGCTCTCTCTGATATGAAGAATTTGAGAGGCAGGGCAGAGGGTCTTGTGGGGGTGGGGGAGGGAAATGAAACAAGATACAAGATGGGATCCGGAAGGAGACAAACTATGAGACTCCTAAACTCACGAAACAAACAGAGTGGCTGGGGGGTAGGGGAGGTAGGGATAGGGTGGCTTGGTTATGGACATTGGGGAGGGTATGTGCTATGGTAAGTGTTGTGAAATGTGTAAGCCTGATGATTCACAGACATGTACCCTGGGCCAAATAATACATTATATGTTAAAAATTAATTAAAAAATAAAATAAAAAAATAAAATGAAAAATAGAAAAAAAGAAAATGTTTTAGTGAAGGCATAAAAAGTTATCAGCTTATATCCATTTGAATTACCTCTAAATCTTCTATAGAGATTTTCAATTAGGTGCACATTTCATAGCAGTTCACTGTAAGTAAGATTATATTGAGATATAGCAATTAAAATATAGTTCTCAGTAACACTGACCATCATTATTTGTAAATGTGGCACCTGATGATACTGTAAACCATGTGCTTCTGAAGCCAAAAATTATGTACAATTGAAATGGAAATAATTGTCCTGCTAAGAAAGCCTTAACAGTTTTTGATGCACAGCAAAATGTTAATTCATACAGATGATTAATGATCAGTTCAGAATACCAAGAATAGTGAAAGAAGTTTCACTCTTTAGTATAGCTGTTAGTGCCACAGTAAAAACTGAACACTTATTGATATAAAAATTACATCATTTGAAAAAAGAGCACACAAATGCATATATTTAATATAGCCACTGAACTAGTTCTATGTAGAATAGACACAATTGCTCCAGGGTGATGTAAAAGGAACTAAATACATCCCTAAATAAAATATCTCCCTTGCTGGATCATTTGAAGGTCTGCAATTACCCTTCTTAAGGATTCTCATATTTTAAGTCTATTGTGCTATTGTGCTTTGCAAGTTAATATTGTTGGAGAAATACTTATCTAATCAACAATGCAGTTATTCATTTTTTATGTGGTAATAACAATAATAGTGCCTACCATTTGTTAAATGCTTGCTTTGTGCACAAGATGATATACATTGTGCCAGGGACTATATACATATAGCCACTGTATATTGTCGCACACACACGTCTGTGTGTGTGTGTCCCAATTTCTTTAGGATTATAGTTCTCAAGTTTGTGCTGTCTTTTTTAATATATTTACACTCTCTCCCAGGGGGGAAAAGGAGGATATATATATATATAGTAATCCCACCTAGAAATCTTAAAACTTTAGTTACTATTTTCTACATTTGCAAAGGAAGGGCAAGAGGCTTAAAATGTTAAGTAATTTACATGCTATAGCATAACTAAGAAATGGCGCAGTTCAAATCCACATCAAAGTTTGATAGGTATGTGGGGTAGGTCAATGTGTCTCAAACTAAGTCCACCAATCACCAGCTGTCAGAAGACAGAACTTCAGATGGAATTATCTGTGAGTTGCATGAAGTTTTTCATCTTATATTTTCATTTGTAAGGCAATACAAAAGAACCTCATATCAATGACTGACATAATCTCTTAACCCACTGTGGAGGTATTTGTCTTTATTTATAATTGAGTCAAATGTTGTGTTACTACCGCTTTATGAGTTAATGGGGAAAGAAACCAGAGTAGAATAAATTAATGAATTATGACCAACATGACAGAAAATCTTAGAAATTTGTGAGTCATTGTCTGGCACAGTTTGTATAGATATGCCAAACTTAACTTTTCTGTATAATTCAACATCATATTAATATTAAAGAAGCAATTAATTTCAGAAATACTCAGAAATTTTTTTACTTGAAATTAATGTTAATTGGAATTATATTTGGTTTGCAATATCTTTGCAGCTAAATGTCATTTTTTTGTTTTGTAGGAACTATTAGCATAGTTTATACTTAGAAATGCAAATAATTTAAGCTAACTACAGAGCCAATGAGAACTATTTTCTTTTAAAATGGATTGATAGGGCGTCTGGGTGACTCAGTTGGTTAAGCAACTGCCTGACTGCCTTTGGCTCAGGTCATGATCCTACAGTCCTAGAACTGAGTCCTACATCTAGCTCCTTGCTTAGGGCGGAGCTTGCTTCTCCCTCAGTCACTCAGGCTCATTCTCAATCTCTCTCTCAAAAATGAATAAACAAATTATTTTTATAAATGGATTGATATATTACTCTGGTTTAGAAACTCTGGCACAAGGATACTTAACTTCTGATAAAATAGGAATTTTGTGTATAAGGCACTCAAGGTTGGGAATCGGTACGTGAAAAAGCACAAGATCTCACGCATTTATCTTAAGAAGCCTTCAGCTCAGGGGCCCCTGGGTGGCGCAGTTGGTTGAGCGCAGTTGGTTGAGCGACTGCCTTCGGCTCAGGTCATGATCCCGGAGTCCCGGGATCGAGTCCCACATCGGGCTCCCAGCTCCATGGGGAGTCCGCTTCTCACTCTGACCTTCTCCCTTCTCATGCTCTCTCTCACTCTCTCTCTCTTTCCAAATAAATAAATAAATAAAGAAAAGAAGCCTTCAGCTAATTCAGAATCAACTAGACAGTTTGGGAAACAAAGTATATAAATTCACCACTTTTTTTAAGGTCTGAACTGAGCAACAGATTTCTTCATAGTATGATAATAAGGCAAAGTCAAATTCTATTCATCTTTGTGGTTATTGGCTTTATACAGTATTATCTGTTATGGAAACATATGTTGAAATTTTAGATGATTTTCTTATAAAAACACTGATAAAATTGACCTATAAGCATAAACTAATCAGAAAAAACCCAAATATATATTCATAAAAATAGAGAAAAACAGATATTAGAACCAAATTCAAAAATAAATGTATTTGCCCACATGATATGCTCATTTTTCAATGCATCTGAGACTACTATAAATTTAAACTATTGAATTCTAAGGAAGTACCAAAGAGGTCACTTTGCAAGTCATTTTGCATTTATGGTACATAGAAATAAAATTTTAGTGTTGAAATATATCATCTTCTAGCCCTCTTTTTAACTGCCCTCTAAGTGGCAATACCTTCATCATTTTAAGTAGGCATTCAATATGAAATATAAAATTTCACATGTTATTGATCAAGACAAGTAAATCTAGCTTTTATTTAGTATATTTGAGACATGAATGTTAAACTACTTCTGTCTGTTTGATGAAAAAGCTTATTTCTTTTATTGGAGTCATTCAAACAAGAATTTTCCTTCCTAGGGATTTGTACTTCTAAGAGATCAGATGAACTTTAAGTCTCAGCCTATGAATAAAGAATTCCCCTGTTAAGGTCATGATAAGATTGACTTGCATGGAAACTGCCTGCTTAACGGGTGGCAGATGGGGTGAAGCTAAGGAAGATGGATCAGAAAGTCTTTCACTAATTGGGTGACTTGCATCTCATTAACCTACCAAAACTAGAAATAAGCATCTGGATATATTTATGTTACATAAAATATTCACACAGTAGATACTAAATTCAGTGGATAGTACCCATTTTCTGAAGCAACCCAAAATAATGTATACTTTCTAAACATGTAAAGAAAAAAATAATAGAATGAAGAAACTCAATTAACCCAATAAAATTATGGGTGAAAATAGAGTCTTCAGGTTTGAATCCTTGGGGGTGAGAGAGGGATTGAAATAGTTTGACAGAGAAAGACGTGGGAAATGTCTACACACATCAGTAAATACAATCATTGTGAGTGAGCTAAACTCAATATTAAAAAGGAACTCAGATTTATTAGAAACATAAAAATTTCAAAAGTAAATGAAATGTTAGTAAACACATTTTATAGTGTGTATATGGCAAACATCTGATAATCATTCTAGCATTACAACTTTTGTAAGTGCTGTTTTACATGTAATAAACTTATCTAATTACACCACCCTCTGAAATAGGTGACATTCGATCCATTCTTTAAAGATGAGGAAACCAATATTTGCAAAGAAGTCATGTAGTCAAGGTCACATTGCTAATTATCAGTGGAGCTCAAAGTCGTAACTGTGTATTTTTACCTTCAGAATTATACTCTTAGTGACTATGCTATAAGAAATTTTGACAAAAATAGGTGAAAATATAAAATTAAGGGGCCCCTGGGTGGCGCAGTTGGTTGAGCAACTGCCTTCAGCTCGGGTCATGATCCCGGAGTCCTGGGATCGAGTCCCACATCGGGCTCCCAGCTCCATGGGGAATCCGCTTCTCACTCTGACCTTCTCCCTTCTCATGCTCTCTCTCACTCTCTCTCTCTCTCCTAATAAATAAACAAATAAAATCTTTAAAAAATAAAAAAATATATAAAATTAAGTAGTAAGAAAGATAAGAAACACCAAACATAAAATAAGTATTTTACTAATAATAACAGTTTAAATATAACTTACATTGAAAACTTGAAAAGGTGGTTATTTTATACTGCCAAATCATACAAAATAATAAATGTGTTATTATTTGATTGTTCATCCACAAAAACTTCAAAGTACATGGAATAAAAACTTATAATCCCACAAATATAATGGAGTCCTTTAATATAAATCCCTTAGAAATCATCTTATTTAAAAAAATAAGATTTAAATAACACAATTAATATGGTCAAACAATATGTGTATATGCTATAAAGCATATCATATTCATTTTATGTAATTTTTGTGATACATTTAAAATTAATAACTAAAACATAGCCAACTTTTCCATTTCTTATAAATTATTTATAATTCTGGGGGTATGCTGAATAACGACTTCAGAACCCAAGATGTCGATGCCCTGAACCTTAGTACCTGTGAATATGATACCCAAAGGGATTTTCCAGATTTAATTAAGATTAGGTATTTTAAAATAGGGAAATGATCCTGGCTTATCTGGGCAGTTCAATGTAATCACATCAGCCCTTAAAAGCAGAGTACACTCTCCAGCTGGAGACTTAAGTGATTCAGTAGAAAGGATATTGAGGGGATTCAAAGTGTGAGGACTCCAATATTGCTGGCTTTTAAGATGGAGGGGTAATGGGACAAGGAATGTAGGTGGCCTTAAGAAGCTTAGGGAGGATACTGCTGACAACATGTAAGGAAATAGGAAATTCAGTACTGCAACCTCAAGTCACTTAATCCAGCTATAACCTTAATAAATCTGGATACAGATTCTTTTTTTTTTTCCAAGCAAGAAACTCAGCCTTGCTGTCACTTTGTTTCCAGTTTTGTGTAACACTAGGCAAAGGACTTACACTTCTGACTTACAGGATTGTGAGAAAATAAATGTGTTCTGTTTTCAGACACTACATTTGTGGCACTGTATAAGGGCAGCATTAGAAAATACAATTATCTCATGTTTTTAAAAAATAAAAGAAAAAGCATATTTATTTGTTTATTTAAAAGATTGTATTTGAGAGAGAAAAAGAGCACGTGTGCTGTACACACACACGAGTTGGGGGAGGGGCGGAGGATGAGGGAGAAGTAGACTCCCTGCTGAGCAGGCCCACTAAGTAGGGAGCCCAACAAGGGGATCCATCACTAGTACCCTGAGATCCTAACCTGAGCTTTAGAGCTGATGCTTAACTGTCTGAGACACCAGGCACCCCAAGAAGAAGCTTTATATATATATATATATAAAGCTTTATATATATATATATATATATATATATATATATATATATAGGCAGATATATAGACAGAGAGACACACAGTGAGAGAGGGAACACAAGCAGGGGAAGTGAGAGAGGGAGAAGCAGGCTTCCCCTTGAGCAGGGAGCCTGATGTGGGGCTCCAAACTCAGTATGCTGGGATCATGACCTGAGCTGAAGACAGATGCTTAAAGATTGACCCACTCAGGCACCCCGAGAAAAAACATTTTTAAATGAAAGCAAAGGAAAACACTTAATATATTCAATTCCTAAGGAAGCTTCATTTTTATTTTTATTGAAATATAATACACATGCCAAAAAATTCATCACTTTAAAGGGCACAATTTTGTAGGCTTTCATATATTCAAAGTTATATAACTATGACCACTACCTAATTCCAGAACATTTTCATCACCTCAAAAGAAACCCCATACCAGTGGCAGTAACTCCATATCACAGTGTAAAAATTATTTCCAATCAGAGTTTAAAGACTAATATCTATTTAGTTTCTGGCCTTTCCATGAAGATTTGTGCAGGCTTTCTTTTTTTAATCCTGTCATTAACTAAAAATTTATAGCAAGCAACCTGATAATGACCAAATTGATTAAAGCCAAAGTAAATTGTCCCTCAGGATAACTGCCAGTTGCATTCAGTTTTGAGATTAAATTCTTAATAAATTTAATGCCAGCAACATTTAAAATACAGCTACTACGTTATATTAAAGTATGACCTCTGGCATCCAAATTTTAAACATCAAATGTTTTTGTGCCTCCGACAAGGACTTAAATAAATAAATAAATATGACCTCAGAAAAAGTTATCATTTAGCAATTTCATATTTTTTTCAGTAGCCGTTATTTAAATTATAGGTTCTCCTGTGCTTCACAAAACTCCAAAATGATGTTTAACATGGTGTTTTCATGAGAGCTAAAATAAAGGAGGAGTATTTATATGTCTTCAATTCCACTTTTTTTTTTAGGTCTTTTTACATTTGTCCCTTCTCTTTCTGAGCATACCAACAAAGGGATTTGTTTACACTTTACATTGTTCCAACATCAACAAGTAATAAGTTGTAAAACTGCTCTTTGTGCAAATCAATTTTGTTTAATGAAGTGTTATATGAAATAAAGTGAATCTATTCTGATGTGCAAGCCCACTTTAAATACTTAATCCATATTTTGTTAGACATCAGTTACCTTTGACTTTGCTGACAGGCTCTTCATTGGTATCATAGTAATAATTTTGCCTACTTTCTTAAGAGAATGGAAGAAACTGTCTCTTCTTAAATGAATCTAAGACTAAGTCTGACACATAATAGTTGTCAAAGAAATGTCTGTTCACACTGGCTTCTTAAGATCTCTGATGAATTTCAGTCATTTTCCTATATTACCACATTTCTTAATGCATGGGTTCAGCAATTACCAATTCCAATTCAAGAAGGAAACACTCAAGGTATATGAGACCCAAAATGGAGATAAGTGTGTGCCATGATAGTAGACTTTTAAAGAGGTCTTACTTTGAACATCAATTTCCTTGTCATTATGTCCTGCCTTGCAAATTCTCCCTACCCCACAATGCTAGAGCTAAGTGACACCAAAACCTACTTATGTAAAATACTTACTGAATGTCTAGAAAGTTAGTTGTTTTGTTGCAAAGGAGTGTAATCCAACAGGGACTAAATATATCATCTGGATTTGTTTTCTTACAAGTAATAGAAAGCTTCATACAAATTGGACTAAAAATAAAGGTAACCGAATGTCTTATAATTTGAAAGTGCACACACAAACACACAGAAAGAAGAAAACACAAAGCAAAATAAAAGTAAGACTTGATCTATCAACACAACAATGTCATCAAGGACCACCTCTTTCCCCTTTCCCACCTCCCTCCTTCTTCCCATTGTATCAACTCCATCTTCAGGCTGGCTCCTCTCACAGATACTAAGGTAACTCCTGATAACTATATGGGATGTGTTTCTTTATCTTTAACCAAATGAAGTTCTTTGCTCCAGTATTATAGTGTCTCATGGATTATTCTAGCACCAGTAGAGATGATTAGCACTAATTGTAATGGCTCAGCTTAAGAAGCTTATCCCTATCCCAACCACTGTTAGCAGGAATATGAAATTAATTGGCCAGCTTAGCGTGCATGGGTCATGTTTTATCCAGGTCCAGTGAGTAAAGTCCAATTTTCACAAAATTAAATAGATCCTTGTATGTCAGGAATAGGAATGAATGCTAGGAAGACAAAACAAACAAAAAACTCTGTACTAACATAAAAAAGGAAAACAACAAAATAAAATAAACAGAAATCCCCCCAAAATCTTTGATATAAGGTTATCTCAAGGATCAACTAAATAATAGAAATAACAGAGATGTAGGAATTCATTAAAAACAGCTGAATTGTTGAACACTACATCAAAAACTAATGATGTACTATATGCTGGCTAATGAACATAAAAATTAAAAAAATAGTTAAAAAAATACCAGCTGAAATAAGAGATTCAAATATCAGTTAGAATATCTGACTTTCTTTTCATCTTATTTCTGTTGACTTCTTTCCATTTTCTCACTTATGACCAGGCTTTTCCACATGGCATAATACTTCCAACTTAAAAAAAAAACACAACTTTACAATATTAGTCATATGAATGAGATTAACTAGAGCTTTCTTTAATCACAATATCTAATACCTTAGACATGGACTCACCAATTCACATTGTAATGGACAGCATCCCTATTTCAATCAAGTGTGTCCATGGGAATTAGACACATAAAACAATACAGCTCTAAAAAGAACCTAGTGATCAGACATCAAATAAGCCAGTAAGTAGAAGAGGAGTTACTGTGTAGAAAATCCAAAATATGTCTACTCTAATCTGATATTAATTGTAGATAACTGCCTCATTCCTCCATTTAAAAGAATTCTATCTGCAGTCTCACCAGTATTATCCATGCCCTACTTTCCTTTCCACTGTGGATTGATACTCTGACAATAGTTACATTAAGACTCAGAAATGTTTGCCTTTTATCCATTTTTTCTTTCATAGAATATTGCTTTACATATACTTTACTCAATTAGTTGTGACATTGACTAATACGGCAGGAATTATGTCATCTTTATATCTATTTGCAATGCTTATTAGAGATGAAATAAATTAACACTTTAACTTTGGATATTTTTTCAAAGATAAAATATATTATTCTTATCCAATTCTATGTATCTGCGCTATTAGAGTAGCTATTCTTTAGTGTAAACCTAACTATGCCAGAGTTTTACGTGAAACTTACATAACAATGCATGTTTTAAATGATATGTTACTTTTTCACTCTTGGTATATAAATTTTTTTGACCTAGATATGAGTGAAAACATTCTGGAAATTCTGGTTCTCTTTCCTCATAATTCGTTCTGTCCATTTCCTCTTTATGCTCCTGAACTTCACAGCATAGCTTTACTTTCTGATATCTGAATAACTATATAGATGTATTCTTTAAGGTTTCTTGAAAAAATTTAGCACGTAACTTTTTGACATGCAGCTGATTATTTTCTCTTTGTCTGCCTTGAGTGATTTCTTCAATTTTTTCTACTTTTGTCCTTCCTGAGTGTTTTCATTTATAACTGAGAGATATACTCTTTATGTTTTTGACTAATACTAGGTGAGAAAAAATTCAGGACATATCACATACAGAATCATCCGTTCTTTTTTGTCTGTTCTTTTTTATTGCTGATTTTCTGTCTTTCTAAGTTCTGCCTGGCTGATTCTCTTCCAAGCTTTTGGTCTGAGTGTTTGAATCACTATTACATTTCCTGGAGGCACTCACTTTTCTCCAGTGAGACTCATTTGTTTCTTTCAACAATCCTCAGAGGTATACAAGGTAGGCATTATTAATCTCAAGTGAATTCTGAAGTACTTGTTGGAGATGTTGAGGTACTGAAAGTTCATATGAAAGAGGCAGAAGAAATGCTACGAGCACGTTTCCAAGCTTCATTTTTAAGTGACACTGAAAAGCAAGTGAGGAATAATTTCTGATAAAATCTGGCAACCAAGGACCAAATGGGTTTACTTGAGAGAAAAGACCGAACAGCCTGCTAGTGTAAGAATTCAAATCCGGCTCATTTCAAATCCAAACACATGCTCTTTTCACGACATGACACTGTTTCTACAGTTAGATGCTCTTGGCAGACATAGAAATAAATGTATCTTGACACACACTAATCATGATTTGATACAGGAGGGGTTGAAGCAGCAGGGAATCATGGTTCATTAAAATCCTAAAATCATCCAGAATATTTCACAAACACTGCCAGAACATTTTTGTTAATTCTGCATGCCCGGTGAAAATGAAAAATTGTTAGGCTCTATCTCCCTCAATCCTTTACATGATTGTCACTTTTATTGAATTTTCAAAATAAATACTCATGTTAAAAGCATCATCCTGAGTGCTGTGCTTGTGTATGTTGATATGTTTGAATATGACTAAAGCCAGGGAGGATGCCTATAATACCAACTTCTCCGACACGTTTATTTATTGTTAAGGTCTTTTTTTATTATTATTATGATAGAGATTTTACTTTGTGGATGAGACATTAATTCCGGTAGCATGCTAGACTGAGGGGCAGGAAAATGATGATATTTAATCAATATCATTTCCTCTTTCATATTTCCCTACCTCTTAATTTTATTTTGGAGTATCTTTGATTTCTCGTTATTTATTAAAATGTTACATTATAGTTTGGAAATTTTATCTTGAGTAAAATATGTTCTTCACTACCAATCTAAGTGCTCCCGCACACCTTATCTAATTTCTCATGGACATAGTTTGAGATACGTTGGCACGAGGCTCAGAACAAAAGGCAAGCTCCACATTGGATTTCAAAGCACTGACTGACGATCAGTCTTTATCCAAGAGTCTGAGTATATATATGCTAGACAAAGCATAATGTAGAGCTCAGACTGCACAAAACCACACAAACACAGACAAGTACCAACAGAAGACACTAAGTAGTAGTCATAAGGCAAAAACAGTCATGAGCAAATAGTAACCACTTTAAGAGTAGATAAAATTACTCTGTTCAAAAAGACTGAACATGAGCCTACATAAGCAGTAGTATCAAAGACAGTGATTAAGATTTCATGAAGGGCGCCTGGGTGGCTCAGTTGGTTAAGCGACTGCCTTCGGCTCAGGTCATGATCCCGGAGTCGCGGGATCGAGTCCCATATCGGACTCCCGGCTCTGCGGGAGGTCTGCTTCTCCCTCTGACTTTCTCCCCTCTCATTCTCAGTCTCTCTCTCTCTAATAAATAAATAAAATTTAAAAAAAAAAAAAGATTTCATGAAGGCAGAACCAGAGTAAGGAACAAAGTATATCTACTTTTAGGGAGACAAGTTAAGCATGAGATGAGTACTGTATATCGACTGGGGACATAAATTTCCCTGAGTCAGAACCATACAGCCTCAAATTTTCTATTCTTTGTCATTTCCATGAGGAGACATAAAATCTGGCACTAACTGAAATGATCAGAATCTTTCTCTTCCCAGTGGTCTTCATGAGCTCAAGTAGCACAATAAAATACCTAAGAAAATGTACGTGCATGAGGGAAACTAGAAATTCTGTGTCAAATTGTGTTTCAATCTCTAAAGCCGTACAGATTTCATTGTCTAAAAGAACTAGAAAATACCACAGTGAAAATGGATTTTAAACTATCTGACGTGCTTCCAATGACTTTGGTTTTGTCCAGAATATTCATTCAACATTGACAGCAAAGCAGAAAGTGTTAATACTTAGGGGAACTGAGCACGAAATGTAGATTCAGTGTTACGTTGTTGCATTCAGCAATACGGACATACTCAAAGAAAAATCAAAGTCCTATTTGAATGAATATGTTCACAGGATTCTGCTTTTTCAATGAAGTGACACAAGAAAAAATTGGTCCATGAGAAAAGATTTACAATTGTGTTAACCTACTCTAAAATACGCCCAATTAATATACAACTAGCACATTTTCTAAGATGTTCTTCAGTCTCTTAATTTTTAAGAAAAAGAAATTGTTACCAAAATGTGTTGTAGAAGTAAGTATAATGCTATCAACAAAATTTTATATTTAGAAATAAATATATTAACATGATTATAGATTGTTTAGCACACATAACTCATCAGAACTATATCAGGGGGCACCTGGGTGTCTCAGTCAGTTAAGCCTCTATTGGTTTTGGCTCAGGTCAGATCTCAGGGTCTTGAGATTGAGACCTGCATTGGGCTCCGCACTCAACAGGGAGTCTGCTTCTCTGCATCTGTGTCCCTCTCCCTCCCTCTACTCCTCACCCTGTTTGCGCACACACTCTCTCTCTAAAATAAAAAATAAATCTTAAAAAAATAAAAGAAGTACACCAGGATATTTTATGAGTTATGTATGTGCTGGCATAGAACTAAAATTCATTGCTTCTCAAGTTAATATCTAAGACACATTACTATATTTATTCAATGAAGAAAATAAATATTTGAATACAAAATAATTGGGGAAATACTCATTTTAATATATATTATAAATAGCATAAATATGAGCAAACTTCCATTGTTAGATACTAGTTAAAATTAAAAAATATACGGACAGAAATGCTTTTTCCATGTGAAAGAAAGTAGATTTCTGTTTCCATTTATGAATTAATAATAAGACTATCAAAGTTTGTTTTTGTTTGTTTTACTTTTTCCAGCTATTACACTGTCTGTTGATATTACTATACCTTTATTTTGGTGCAAGAATAAATATCTTACTATGTTAGTGCTACTAATTATCACTTGAATCTTATGGATTCACAGGTAAATTAAAGAAATCACTTATGCTATAAATATAAGCCATGAAAAATCAATTATATTTATCTACAGCATATTTATTGCATAGTTAGGGGGATGATTAACATTTCTAAATACTTCAGTAATAGCTGAAAAAATTACCCAGATTTATTAGGAGAGCATTCTGCTCTGAGTTCGGCATATTTGCTCTTATCAGCTCTTCAATTGGAAAAGCCCTACATTCTTCAACATATAGCCTTAAAACAGTTATTATACAAGCAAGGATCTTAAGCTGCTTAGCATTGTCTAAGCATCATTTTCCATATTTGCCTCTAAGTCTCACTGGCATAATTCTATAGATTTACAACTTTTGTTGTTATTGCTTTTTTTGTTAATAAGTATAAGACTTAAATTTTTTCTTCTATGTATCATTCAACAAGCCTTAGGTCCTTATTGAATCTCCATTCTGTAGACCTGGGTTTCCCAAACTCTAGACTGCATCAGAATCACCTCAAAAGCTTCTTATGACAGATTAACGTACCTGCCCCCAGAATTTCAGATTCAATAGGGGCTCAAGAATTTGCATTTCTAAGATGTTCCCATATGATGCTGCTGCTGCTGCTGGTGGTCTCTGGATGTTTATTAAAATATTCAAAGGAGTTAAACTAAAAGCTATTCAGAAGTTTAATACCTTGGTCTAATTGGTGAACTTGTTTCTAGTCCACATAGCTGTTCTTGCATCCACGCAATCTATTCTCTTCTGAAATGACATAAATATACTTAATAATGCTTCTTGGAAATTTAAATAGAATGCCTTATCAAAGCCTTTCTTTAATTGCACACTTTTAAATATTATTGATTGCCAACTGCAGAAATATGACCCTTATTACATCATTTTATAAGTTTATAATAACAACAATATTTTTTTAAAGAATTTATTTATTTGACAGAGAGAGAGAGAGATCACAAGTAGGCAGAGAGGCAGGCAGAGAGAGAGGGGGGAAGCAGGCTCCCCGCTGAGCAGAGAGCCCGATGCGGGGCTTGATCCCAGGACCCTGAGATCATGACCTGAGCCAAAGGCAGAGGCTTTAACCCACTGAGCCGCCCAGGTGCCCCAATAACAACAATATTTTGATCAATATAATTCAGGTGTAGGGGCACCTGGGTTGCATAGTCCATTAGGCATCTGACTTTTGGTTTTGGCTCAGGTTGTGATCTCAGGATGGAGGGATGGAGCCCTGTCTTAGGCTCCAAACTGGGAGTCTGCTTGAATTTTTCTCTCCCTCTTCCTCTTCCCCTCCCCTACTCATGTACTTGCACACTCTCTCTCTTAAATAAAGCTTCTAAAATACATATATATATATATATTTCATGTATATATATACACACACACACATACATATAATTCAGATGTAAAATAAGTTTAAGGACACTTTTTGTCATGTTTGTTTTCACTAAGAAATGTGTAAAAAAGAACAGAAGTAAAATCATGTTCAAATTATAAGCTTTTAGCATTTTTATATTTCTCTAGTTACAAAAAAGCAAGAATAAAAAATGCAGCAAAGTAACATAGCCTAGCTTTAACTCCATATAACAATTTCACTCTGTGTCCCAAATCATTTCCTAACTAGATCCTTTCATAAGATTTTTAGTGATCAACTACAATAAATATAGTCTTCAAATCTTATACTTCGTAACTGGAGTATACATCCTCTTTTGACTTTAGTTTTTCCAAATATGCCAAGTATAGTTATCTTTGCTGTAGAAGTTAAAATATACATTATTCAAAGTGGAATTTACCTTTCTTTAACCACTGCAACATTATCTTATGTGGAACTGGTTGTCATAAATCAATGAAACATCAGTTTAGAGGTTAAAGCTTCCTACTAGAGAAATGTTGCTAAATTTTTCAAGTGCAAAAATCAAGTATTTCTCCCTAATCCCAAGAGTCAGATCTTATTGTAGTATTGTCTGACATAAATAGTATGTGTATGTGTGTGCATGTGTGTATGTACTTCCTAGCGAAACATCTTAAATGGTAAATGTTAAATAAATTCAGATTCTTATTGCCTTACTCAATTAAAGCAGCTGTTGAGTGAATTTTCAAAAAGGTTGTTGCTATGCCAAATCAGTGCTTACATTTAATATGCAATGCTAATTTTATCACATAGTGATATCAATTTTAAAGACACATTGTCCCACCATTAGTTCCTCCATTTATTAACTGTGTATTCAATACTCACCTGGTGGCAGGTACTACATTAGAGATGAGTGGATGAACCAAAGGGTTCTTTCTGGCATACACAAATTACAGCTTTTAGGCCATTTCCCTATATCCGTTTTTTTTTTTTTTCTTTTTAAAAAACTGTAACCAAGCAATTGCTGAGTCAGTATTAGGACTTATTAAAAACATTCAGAGGCCTAAATAAAATTAATCTAAATAAAATTCATTTTAAAAAAGGCCTAATTTTAGACCTTTATAAGGTCTTTTCTGGAAATGTTTTTAGAGTTGTGCCACTTGATGCTGGATATTCTAAAAATGCAGGAAAATTTCTTTTTTGATTTATAGTAGACATTTCCTTATTAGAGGCCATCCATTCTCTTCATTCATACTACCTGTTTAACAATGAATGCCTTTTGGCACAGCTGTGTTTGATTTGATTAGACTGGACACTTTACCAAGTAAATCAATTGAACTCCCTTCCCCTGGAATTCTGATTCAGGAAACTGCTGAGAAATAGATAATAATGATCACCTGAATTATAAGTTTAAGAGCACATAAAATCATGGATGGAATTAATCAGGAAAGTAATAAAAGACAGCTGCTCTTGTTTACCAAGCAAAGGTGGGGAACAGAGCAGGTGCACATGAAAAAGGATGTAGCTCTATGGGGAATTAGGAACCCGCAGAATGATGATATTCTGATTCCAGACACCCTCTCGTGACTTGGGCCAGTTGTTTTCCTTTAAATTAAAAGTTTTTTGACTACACCAAAAATAATTCTGTTTCCCGAAAACAGCTGCAAATCATGTGAAACAAATCTATTGAAGATTTACTAAATTACTAAATATACAAATATATTTAGTAATCAAACTGTTTATGGTCCAAATAAGCTCTCAGGTTATAGATTGAGAAATCTTTTATAACCCCAGGTACAATATGTTGAAAATTGCTGTCATTAAGATGAATAAAAAGAAGTTAGAATACAAACTATTCTAATGATTCTATTTTAAATTTCTAAACAGAAAAAGGAATGCAATGTATTTTGAGAAATGGCTTTGTTTTTAAAATATCTGCACATTTCTCTCAGAGTAAGAAAAACTCATTCTCATATTTTAGAATGCCTTTTAAACCAAACCAAACTTATTGGACTAAAGATCTGTTTCTATATGCAGTCTCACAGGCTTTTGGTCTTACCCAGTTTTAGTTCTTAACTATGAGTAACCCAAAGTTAAGAACAAATGTATTATGTCTAGAATGTATGGGTAAAATTCTACTTCAAATTGAAGGACATTCACCAAGATGTTTTTCATGGGAAGAGATGTTTATAATCTTTTTCTAAAGAATATATTAAAAGTTGCTGAGTTTCCACCACCTGTTCCTGACAGCTATTTCAGTGTAAGTAATACATCACAGGGGTGATGGCAATCTGATGATGTATTGGAACTATACATCATTGTGGTGATGGCGCTTTAATGACAGATGAGTAATACATCTTCAGGTAAAGCTCTCAAATTTAGGCCTGCCTGGAAAATAGAGTTTCTGGAAGAAGAAAACATCTTATCAACTTTATAAAAGAATGCATGTTATAAAACAGAGTTTGCTAGATCAGAAGGCTATAAGTTTGGATGTATAAATGTTATTATGTTCATAACTTTTTTCTTAACATGTTTATTACAAGTCAAATGTCTTTTGCATTAAAAGCATTCCTGATTATTTCTGCCTTCTTTACACTTCATTTATCCATCACTGCAACATGTGTCATTGTGTATTATTTTTTTTCATTTTTTTCCTTGGAACTGGAAGAAATTTCCTTTCAGCTAAGAATCTTTAAAGCTAGTGACACCCCTCTTGCTAATAAAAATATCCTAAGTCTGCATGGGTGGAGACATTATTTGTCAATTTATTTCTGCTTTTTCCATACTGAATAAACTATTCAAAACACATTTTCTTGGTGATTTTAACTCCCTTAACAGCTTGGTTTTTTTTTATCTTTACATGGATATGAAGAGCAGTAATCTTTTGTCTATTATACTCATTCAGGGGAATAATCAAAAGATATCCTTGGAACAGACTATCAATACTCTGCATTTTAAAAGGAAGATTATTATCATCTACGTACATTAATAAATAAAAGCACTTTTATTTTAAACATTGTGGAACTATTAGAAACTGTTGAGGTATATATTCAATTTTGAAATTTAGGGTTAAAATTGTAAAGGATGCATTTTATATATGCAAATTACAGTCATAATAGCAGAAATCCCTGACGAAACTTAGCAGAACTTGATAAAGGTGATAAAAGTCTTTTTATAAACCAAAATATTATAATTGGTCTAGCTAAGAGGCAAAATGACAATTATGTGTGTCATATGCCTAGATCTCTGGTGACATGTTAGAAATAGTCACTCTTACATTGTAAATCTTACCCCAGGTTTGCCTCTGTTATTATTAACACAGGAAATTATCCAAAATGAAAACTAAGATAATTCTGTTAACCTGTTATTAGAAAAAAAATCTATAATCTCGGTCTGAAACTTAAAAAGGAATTTATTTGACTTTCCTTTTTCTAAATTAGATCTAGTATTACACCTGATTTTTTCCTTTCTTTTTATTTAGTAAATTGTTCCTGAAGAGGAGAACATATAGCCAAAGGGTATGTGGAAACCAAAACATAGTGCCAGCTAAACTGTCTTAAATTAGACAGTGGTAAATTGCTTGGGAGTGAATCTCGATGAGATAATGGGGAAATCAGAACTATGGTCTTTTGTGGCAATCAGACTTGGATTTGACATCTTAGCTGGGGGATTAAGGCATGACACTTAACTATTTAAGTCTCCAGCTGATCTTCCATAAAACTTATAGATATCATACATCTCTGAATGGGATATTATGAAAATTAAATTAGAGAATGTATGTGAAAGAGAAGGCCTGGCACATTTTAGGCACTCAGTAAATAGTAATTATAGATTTAGAATTAAATAAACAGATCAATTTTTATTTCTTATAAAGAATGATTGATTTGAGAGAGAGAATAAGTGAGCACACAGAGGGAGAGGGAGAACCAGATTCCCCGCTGAGCAGGGAGCCCAATGCAGGGCTCAATCCCAGGACCCGGGGATCATGGCCTGAGCCAAAGGCAGACACATAATGGACTAAGCCACACAGGTGCCCCGAAGAGATAAATTTTTAAACAGACTCTTTTTTGAGTTAAAAAATGTATTTTTCAATCACTTAAAATAGCAGGAAGAATAGTTATTGTGTTAGAACTTAACCAAAACAATGACAAAAGAAATATAATACATATAATGTATGTATTGCATGTTTTTTTATTTCTTTGAGAATCAGGCACTTGCTCTATTGAATTAGGCTACTAAGCCATCAATTTCAACTTTCTAAAATGCAACTTTTAGGGGGGGTTGAGGTGGGAAGTATATTTCTCTTTTATCATGTCCCTAAAATGCATGAATGTATTTCAATAAATATTCTTGTGGTTATAGGGTGAGAGGGTTCAGAAAAAGTCTTCCCAAAATGTACCATTTTGGCATGTAGACTATTTTGAGTTGAAAGCAATCAAGACCAAGCAGATTCAAGATAAACTTTTATATCTCCCTTAAACTACCTAAAAGAATTTAGATAGGGACCTGGCCCAAGAAGAGAACTATTACAGAGATAACTTCTTTATCTGAATGACCTATCTGTATGGCAGGAAAAACATCTAATTACCAAACATCTGGTCTTCTTATTGTCCTGTGAATCACTCTCCTCGCCTTTAAAGCCCCTAGTCCCTATCCCATTCCTTAGCTCAAGATGGAATATAAACCTCAATTGACCTGCCCTCCTTAGGTCTCATTGTCCTTTCCCAAGCCCCAAACATATGTAATTGAAATTTTCTCCTGTTAATCTCTCTTATGTTAATTTGATTATTAGACCAACAAAAGAAACTAGAAGGTAGAAAGAAGTTTTTTTCTTCCCCAACAAAGATAATGCATCTTGTAAAAAACAGGTTCAAACCAGTATAAGGTGCTTCATGATGAGCTGAAAAAAAAAAAACTGAAAAAGTGAAAAATAGTGACCTTTGCTGCATTGCTGGAGCTGCATGTTTCCTGCATGTCTTATTTTATCCATATGAGAAACAGACTTCTCTGTATCCTTGAACACCTAGTAGAAGATGGACATCTCAAAGCATTTCAAATAGGACCTGCAGAGAGATTAGTGTCTTCATTTTTCAATTTGAGATTCCTTAAAAGAGAATTTCATTGATCCAGCTTGAGTCAGTGTGAACCTTCCACCCATCCACGCGTTTGTGCTGGGACTGCCTGGTACAGAGTTGTTGAAGCCAACACACAGTAAGGGAGGAAAAACAGTTAACCCTCTACTCTTCTAGGTTCTTGGCTAAACCCCTCATGTAATAAAAGAAAGATTAATAGTAAAAAACAAAACAAAAAAAAAAGAAAGTTGAAAACATGTATACCTCTTGTACACATGGGAGATAACCATAAAAATTGAGTAACTTCCTGAAATGGCCTAAATCACTGCCTTAAACACTATCTTCAGCTAAAGACAAGCAAAAGATGTCAGGGGATAGAGAAGCCAGTTATACAAGCTTACTAGGAAAAGCACAATTATTCAAGGGTATGACTGTTATGCAGATTTAAGTCAGTTGCCTTCTACATTAGTTAAGAATTTCTAGAGATTTAGACATTCTCTTGCTGGTTCAAAGAAGGATAAACCCTTACAGATGTATATGTCTCTTACAAAAGGATAACTTTTACTGGGTTTTCAGAGCTTCTCCTGTGTCTGCTCTTTCTTAAAATTAACGAGCCCAAGATAATTCCTATGCCAAAGAGACTTATTTTGAGGTGACAAATTCTGCTCCCTCTCAATCCAAACTTGGGGAATGTTGGTAGGTAAAGGAGTTCATAAGTGTGGTTAATTTATCAAATGTTCAGTGCACTAGCATTGCACATTTTTCTAAATAGGAGTCACTCTGTAGTGCTTATAATCTGTCTGAATTCTTGAATGATCCAAAAGAACACAATGTTATGATACATTAATATTTAAGGAGTTCACATAATCTAAGCTATGATCAGGCTAATGAGAAGAACAATTGATTTGATGTTGCCAACCTTCTACAAAGTGTAAGAAAGAACTGATATATAAAAAGCCTACTCTTACAGCCATTGTAGCTAGGTGAACTTATAATGCGTAAGATATACAAATTATAAATAAACACTTCAGGGGAAATAAATATTTCTGTGAAGTGTCTAAATTTAGAATAATTAACAAAAAACAGGTACCATTTGTTGACAGAAAAAAGGAAGTAATAATGTACAACTTAGTATGCTTTCTGCAAAATGCAAAACTGCAGGAATCACTAACAAAGGAAAAGAATAATCAGAGCAACTCATTTTGCCTAAGTTTAATTTAAATAATTTAATACTTAAACTCCAAAAGACTTATGAAATTGTGACATGTGGCCAAAAGATAAAAGTATGTGCATGTATCCATATACTCTTTGGACCTTGATTTCATTTGATTTCAGTGGCTTTTGCCTTGCCTTTAAATTTCTAAGAACAACAAAAATGTGTAATACATACATACGTATTTGCAGTTTGGGAATACAATTCAAATCTATAGTAACTTAAGAAAAAATATTAAGACAACACAACTCTATTTGTAAGATGGTAAATTAATAAAGAGAATCTTTGTGATGTTTTTAACTGCCATTAAATAAAAAGTTGATATTTGTAAGTCATTGTGAAATACAGTAGTGTAGTTACTCAATTGCCTGATATTTTCTCAAAATTCCAGAAAGCATCATAAAATATTGTAAGTTTAATATCATATATTCATATGTATATAATTAAAGCTAATGCATTGTTATGCAAAAATCTTTCATGTATGGGCTATCATTTAGCAATATAAAATGTAATAAAACTCAAAAATATGCTTAATAATTAAAGAGTTAAAATCAATGAGAAGGACCTTGTAGTAAAATTCATTATGAAATTAATTTTGCAAAAAATTGCATAATATTAAGTGTCAAAAATGCACTATAAATACAATAAGTACTCTACTGCCATATTCTTCAAGCTTCTTTTTTAAAATTAATGAATGGCAAACATATTAAATTTTTAGTTCTTTACCATTAAATTCTTGATCAATTTTTTTGGTGCTATGCTATGCTGAGTAATGGCCCCATTAAAAATGTCCATATTCTAATCTCTAGAACCTGTGTATGTTATCTTATATGGCATTGGCTTTGCCAATGTTACATTAAGAATCTTGATGAGAAAATTATACTCAATTATTTGGTTGGCCCAAAGTGCAATCACCAGTATCCTTAAAAAGGATACTCTTAAAAGAAAGAGGCAGAATGAGATTTCACATGTAAGAGTAGAAAGCAATGTGATCATGAAGGCAGAAATTAGAGTTAGGCAGCACGAACCAAAGAATGCTGACAGCCACCTGAAGCAGAGGAAGCAAGGGATAGATTCTCCTCTAGAGCCTCCAAAAGGGTTGTGACCCTGCTGGAAACTTGCTTCTTTTTTTTTTTTTAATTTTTTATTAACATATAAT